>SJOL01008635.1:1299960-1370604 GCA_004794785.1 Opisthorchis felineus
TATATATATATATATATATATATATATATATATATATACACGGTGAAGCTCGAACAAAGATGGGCCTAAAATCCATTAGCTGTTTCCTTAGTCAGAGTGTCTGAACATGTCTGACATTTCACACTGGAAAATGGATTATTTACTTTTGCCAGTTTAAGAGACTATTAGTATTAAGTGTAAGAATATACTCTGTTAACATTTCACGGAATAAAAACAACTATTGTCAACCAAAGATTCATCGTCTCGTTGCAGCCACATACATTTTCCGCAACCGACTGCTAAGTTTTGCGCCTATCGGAGAATAATAAATTCCAGGTGGATTATTATAGGACGCAAATCGTTCAGCCGGTTTAATGGGGAATTTTGATTTCTACAAATCTATTTTGAACTTGACTGATGGTTCATCCGATCGCTGTCACTCGATTTTTCCGTTTTTGTACGCCTGAAGCATAACTAGGCTCCTTATAAAATTTTCTTCGCCTAGCAGCCCAAACCTTAGCAGCTTGTTAGCTTATCTAATTCAACAATGAACAGTTGCTTTAGGGACCAGTATTCTTGTGATAGTTTATGAACACTCTACCTGACTGAGAGTGATGGAGTAATCCCCGGTTCGTGTTGCTATACGAAGCAGTACCCGTCTGTCAAATAATCTCTAAGTTAGCTGTGATAATGTTTAGATTTCTTTTGGGCTGAACTATTCAGTTGACAAACCAGCAAACATACTTCTGTCACACACGTGGAGTTGGTTATACGATTCCCCCAGGTACATTTCATTAACTTTAGTTCAAACCCTTTCTGCCTGAGAATCTCTAGTTTGCTATACATCCAGGTACTCTCTAAACAAATGAACATATTCTGTTTTCATCTCGCAAATCTCTTCGGCCCAACTTTTTAAAATGATACAATCCCTTATACGATTTGGAATAGATGTGAATGGTTCGAGAGAGAAGCCGCATGTAGGTATTAGGTTTGTCCTCAATTTCAGCCGTTCTGTTAGGGGATCTCAAGCATTTTGAACCTGACATTCAGAAACTGAATCAATTTTTCTAGTGTTGGAAGTATCGTGTGCATCGAACGGTGCACTGCGATCCAGTAATGTAGGCTTTTAATGACACGTTGGTGACAGGCAGCCAGCATTCCAGAAACCATGTCAAATTCTGTATTACTCCGAGTGATACAGTGCATATAAAGACACGCACACCACATCGGACTGTCTAATGCATTCCTCATGTAAACGCCACCGGTAATTACTTTCGTTCCGAGAAGTCGTTCCTCGAGGAGCCAGTCAGTGCATGACCATGTGATGTGGATTCCATGTTTGAAGCATGAGTGGCGCTTTATCCCGTCAGTTTATCCCGTTTCAACTGCTGGCCGGGAGTTTGCGGGCTAGAAACCCCCGCAGTTTCATCATTTGCACAATGCTGGTGATTTCTGATAAGGATGAAGCAGTTGTACCGTGCTCCTCGGCTTTTGAGCATAGATTGTCATTAATTAAATGATTACATCTCGAATGAAAAGGACGTACGTGCACGTCTATTTACGCACACAATGTTTGCGCTTATGTATAGGTATCAGGTCATTTTCCGAAATATGGCGTGAGTCAAGGATTAAATCTCCAAATAGATACGGAAAGTTTGAACCAAGCTTTAACGTCAATAAGTTAATATCATTTGACCTTGTCTGCACTTGGAGAAATAATTCCTTTTCGGGGATGTCCCCATGTCCAGATCAAAGATTTTCTACTCAATCCTGTGGCAAGCGCATCTGAAGAGCACCAGAAAATATCAAAAATATTCCACCCAGCACTTGGCCTTATCTTAACTCCTGGTAGTTAACGTGCAAATTGGCAGGCGTGTACCTTTTACACGTGTCCCAATCAATACGAATAACATTATGCTTCCCCTGCATAATACACTTCTTTACCACAAAAATACCTGTTGCCTGGTAGTACGGTGTTCACGCTGTATTAGGCATTTAATACGCTGAAGAAAAGTCCACTTATTTCATGCAGATTTGCTCGTGTATCGGTGCTAAAACTAATTAACTTTGACTGGTTGAGAGTACGAACAAATATCACTTCGACTGATGCGTCCCGGATTCGCTATTTATTCATCTGTGCGGCTGGATTTTCGTCAGCTCTGTATATTAGTAGTAACCTTCTGGAAGTCCAAACGTGCACTTCCTAAGAGTAAGTAACAATAATAGTGATATACAGCGTTAGTTATGATGAATCCCTTTGAAGAAAACTAAAAAGACCTGTAGAGTACAAAAGTAATAGTTAGATTGCTTGTTATTGACCAGAGAGTCCAGACAGCTCTTACGGTACAGCTTACAATTTGTTGCTATGTCCAATTCTAATATAATATAAGAAGACTTTCCACAGAGATCTTGCAGAAGAACAATCTTTCTCAGTACTAGATTTATTACCAGATGAACTAGGACCGACCACATATAATACCTGAATCTAAAACGTCTAGCTTTCTATGCAGGCAATTTAACAGCATAGCCGATGCCTGGATATCAAATTTTGTTGATCCACAATTATTCATTATTCCCTCACAGAGACTAAGAAGCATGCAGAGATATGAAGGGGCCACGATAAGTTAACGATAGAAGTACGCCTACCTGGCTTTTATCCTTCAGTTTTATCATAGTAAAAGGAGCAGCAGAACCACCGTTCGATCCACGAAGAATCTTTTTCGAGGGTTCAAAAGCCCAAACAGCTCGCTGTCACGACATGGAAGTTTCTCTTGTCTTCCCTCCCCAGAAATAAAGAAGAGGCCAATCCTCACTCGTTTGATTAATGATTTACTCCCAGTGAATGTGACACTGGTCCGGATTTACTGCTAGACTCTTACGTTGAACGGTAAAGCTCATAAGGGTCACTGAGAGATAATCTTATCGATTTGGTTTCCTCAGGGGATGACCAGTGGACGAAACAACTGTACTCTGCTGCATCGTTCACTGAGACATATAAGGACAGCAATTGATACTGAAAGCAGTGTAGCTCGAGCTTTGAACGAAATACCCGGGGAAACTTGATACTATGCGCGTTTCCAATAATGGTATTTTGTTCTAGTGAAATATCATTTCTTCGGTGATCAACTTGTTTTGCGCATATTGTGTGAGTTCAAATTGGAAGATGAACTGTTCCTTCCAGATAGCTACTTGACAGAAAGTGACGATGAGTGTACATAGGTTCGTTTTGCACTGATATACCCCACCAACGAAAACAAGAACACTGAATCAACAGCATGTTCACACCAAGCAATGTGAAAATGTTCGTCATAACGTCAAACGAACTAAATAACACACCCGGAAATTACGTAATTTCTTTCAGAAAGGGTTCTATGGGGGTATTGAAAAAACAACTCAACCGCAAACTTCCTAAACCACTTGGTATTATATAAAGGTGGATTACCGGGTAAGAAGTCAACCGCTATAACATGTTCTCAAATACAGACTAGGTGGTTTATACCAAAACGTTTTATCTCTCAAAAATGCAAGAAGGCTATCAGTTGCATATTTTGTTGGAATCGCCTTGGAAAAAGTAAGTTCTCTAGAAACGAGACCAAGAGATATCCAATAGGACGGTAAGGACTTTTTGAAATCTTTTGAAGATCCAGGCTCATTAAGTGACCCAGTAAAACATTTAATTCAAAAGAATTTATTATTTCAATTTTTGGACTGAGAGAGGCCATTGCTATTATTAAGGCCGTCAGTGAAAAGCTCTTCATCCTAGTCTCTATGGAAAAATAGCGAGTCGCTCATTCCTCTAGCTGAGATGTTTTCTCTATAAATCCCGGGTTGTTTTTTGATATAGAAAGGAAATATAAAGTGATATAATTTGGCAAGACAATTTTAAAGAAAATGCATCCGACTCGACTTCCGAGAAACATATCTTGTCGGAAGGCAGCACCAATTTGAACCATTCAGACACCACCCGCTGTTTGATCTGCCTGCTATCTGTGCAACCGTAGAGATAGTATTTGAGATCTAACAACTGCCGGGCTTTAACTAGCAAAGCACTTTGAAAACACAATGGCATGTACTCAAGATATATAAACTGGACTGCCCTACAGTAAGTAATCCAAGGTACCATGGCTGTACGTAGAGGTTTGCAGGCGTCCTCTATGCCTAGTGCAGTGAAAGTGATCAGCTATTTCGTTATCGATAAAAATACGCATACATTCTTGGAAAAATATTGTCGAGTTCATCTCGGTCGGTTGAGGGTAAAAAACGAATGTATTGGTTGCAAATGTTTTATTACCAGCTGTATGACAAAATTATTAAATTGACTGTTACTTCCGAAGCGAAAGAGATCAAAAGCTCGCCATAAAAGGGTAAAGACTTGTTTATCCGGCATCCTACTCCTCCTAGATTTTCCGCTGAGAATTTCTATGTTTGGGATTGGCCGTATAAAACTGCTTGCGTGTTCCCATCTGCTGTATCCGTAATCATCACCTGCACCGTATTAACTTCCTTCATCTCAGCTCCTGCTGACTTGCTCGCAATGTTTTAATGTTTTTTTATCTGAGGTCAACGACCATTGAGAAGTAATTTTTACTGTCTTCTGTTTACCTTACATTAATATTTTTCATATATTTGCCATCATTCCACTCAATTTTTGTTGGTGAGTTCTAAACATGTTACAATTGCAAACGTATCTCCCTTATTTTCCGCGATTTAAAAGTTGCAGTTTCACTAACGGAAACAATCACTGTTAAAGTCTGAAGCAATTGTACTGAGCGACATTCTGGTTTCTCTTGAGGTCATTTGCAAAGAATGACTTTTATATCCACTAATATCGTCTCCTGCATAGATCCAGTAAGCTTCATGCCAATCTGTGCTGTGGCTTCCTTCGTAATTCACTCTTTACTTCGCGATGTAATCTAGCCTACACTTTCAGCTTTGGCTAGTTTTCATTCGATATGACGCCTATACTAATTGAAAAAGAAAGTCTGACCCTCGTGTCAACAACACTAAGAGTCGTCAATCACTCGTCGTCCGTTTTATAAGGTCTCCAAAATCTGTCTTCCAACACCTGCAGGTTACATTTATAGCAATAAAGTTTAGATTGAACCTTTTTAAGAGGGCCTGCCAGCTACATCAAAAAGCTGACAATTCATACAATCATGTGAGAACCTTCCACTCCGTAGAAGAAAAAGATAAATTTGATAGAAATCCCAAGACCACACCAATCCGAGAATCTTTGAATAGCGCAATACTGGTCATTGGCTTGTAACGACTTTCAGCAACCTTATCTCATTATCTTCCGTCAAGAATTTTCCTTCAGGCCTCACAGGTCTACAAGTAATCTTTGCAAGGAAAACGACGTCAGTGTAGTAGCACACAGAAATACATTTGTAACCTATCGTTTTAGAATCACTCTTAAGGATCGACGAAGTCCTGCAGCTAAATGAAGCGGACCAGTAGGAAAGTCGGACTGAGTAAAAACGCCCAGTGCTTCAACCACCTATTCTAACCACAAGTCAACCTTCAAAGGTTTATGAAGCTTCTGAATCTTTAAAAGAGTTTGGATTATTTTCCTCTCCTTTGACAAGTTCGCCAACATTTGTGTCAAGTTCCAGGTTTTATAAAGGAGTTTAGTGGCTTTACCTCAGATGGGGCCAACTATAATTGTTGATTCTCATCACCCTCTGTGCTTTGTGCATATTTTGCCACTTTTCTCGATGTTAATCACTTCTACTCACTTCTATCCCACTAATCAGATGCTTAATGTAAAATGGACACTTTAACGTCTCTGAATTCAGGGGTTATATTTACGCGATTGACGACATCTACCAGATCTAATGGGCTATTATCAATTACCTATGAATTTGTCCAGTTAAAAAATGAGGCACGTATCCTTTTCATATTACCAAAACAGGATGCTGTCGAACACTATTGTCACCTTTTGAAATGAATAGGCCGTACTGCTAGGAGAGTCGCCTTTCCTTCGGCAAACTGACTTCAAAAAACAAACTGCACATAATGAGCCGGTTTCTCCAGTATCACAGTTTAATTGGATTTGTACGAAGGTTTGAAAACAGCGGATGTTTTATAATCTAAATGCACACAATCGCTCATTGTGTGTCAAGCTGTGCACACCTAAGAACTGAGTGATGATCATGATTTACTGACCACTGATTTTAGATTGCAGCTGACAGATCGCAGCTGCATTCAGTTCAGTTGCTCGTTTCACATTGTACGGAGTCTCTTGATGCTTCTTCGGTTACCTGATAGACTGCACGCATGTGATCGTGTCTGGTTGGAAACTTTTGCACTCTCACAAATATAGTAGCAGCCTTTAAAAGGATTGGAGAGCAAGCTGTTTTTTTTACTTTTTTCCACAAAATAACACGATGAAAGCGTTTATTTTCTTATTTACAACTTCAGCTTCAATAACTTGCGAGTTGTTCAAACAGTGGGATCACTTAACGCAAAGTTGTCAGACAGTATGCCACGAAGCAGGCCAGTCATCGCTATAGTAAGTTCATTTCGATTTTTTCTACGGACTTGTGTGCCTCTGTCCGTCACTGTGGTTTGCCTCTCATCTACGAAAGTACTGTGAGTAACATCAATAACCCAATACTGAATCTTCAGAGTTCCTAAGGTAAAACTAAAAAACGATTTATTCGTCGTTATGGACCAGTTGGTCCTGAGGTTTACCGATGCGCCCACAGAAATGTTAAAACCGTTAACTTTCAAAAGGTGATTACATTCAGGCAAGATTTCAGTAACCATATAACTTGAAACCAGGCACAGCTACTACTCATATTAGGGAAACTCCGAATGCTGCTGAATGAATTATCGCAGTTTTCGAATTAAATAACTCTGGAAATCAGCAGAGAAATTACAAGTGGTTTATTTTCATGCATCCATTTCTCCCAATGAATTTAATGAGTAATGAGAAGCAGTCTAAAAAGACAGACTGAACTTAGATATTTGGTATATCTCATCCGCTGTTCACCTATATCCAAATTAAAGGCTGGAGTAAGTCAATTGACTGATAAGTTGATAGTAAATCACACATAGGCCGGCGAAATTGTTACGGCAAGCAAAGGACACTAAACCCCATATGTAGTTGTATGAAAGCAATAGGGCTATAGATATGATTCAATACTGGTCTTCCCAAGGTAAGGTGAGGTGAGGTTAGCCACAAGCCGGTTGTGTTGCGTCAGGTCTCCGCCGCTTCAGCAATGTTGACCAGACGATTGTTGTTGTGTATTGGTTCTTTACATTTGTTGAAACCATTCATACAAGTGACGAAAGATTATGCGGCGCTAGAGTTTTAGGATATTAAGTACTAGGTTCTTCAGGGCGTATTCAAAAATCTTCGCTAGCGCAAGCGCCCTAGGAAAGGCCTAAAGAGGAGAAGGCACCCAACGATTCTGGTTTGTCCATCTTCGTTTCTCTTGGCATTCTTTGTGTTTTGCTGCAATTTGTCACCAAATATTTTGCCGGAATTCCACATCCAATTCTGTAACAAAACTTTTTAAGAAGGTTGCTAATAGACCATGAAGACACTGGTTTTGATCAATATTTAGCCGTTAAGCACACCAAATGTTCCCACAATAAAAGTACTCATTTTTACGTAAATAGCAGTCAAGAAACTTTCCAATGCTTCACTGTAAATATTATGCTATGGCTGCTTGAGCCACTTTTTCACAAGGCAACTACTCGATCAAGTAATTCCCAATGGGCGCGTTGGTCATTCTTCACCTGAATTATTCCTGTAAAGGAAGCATATTTTCATGATGTCAGACGCGCAGTGTAAAAGGCGAATAGATAATCTGCAAAAAAGAAACAGATCGAAAAGTGACAGTAAACATTAGTTTGGATTGGGGTGTCATGGAGACTGCGTATCATAACGATAAACCTGTCATACCCCGACTGAAACGCCCTTGACTTATGAAACCTGTAGCAACTTAGCTCTGCGTGTTACACACCATTGTTAACAGTATTCAGTGTGATTAATCGTAGTCAAGTCAACTTTTAGTGCGAAAATGTGGAAGTTACGTTATTCTGGTAAAATTATATGCATTTTCTCTGACACTCAACCCTTGGTTACAACTGCAACGGTGACTTGCTTTACGCACATAGAAACAGGTAAGCACCCCTAGAAATCTGATGCTCACTTTATCTAATGGATGATGCCGTTCATGGCTGTCTGTGTACTAGTTTGTCTACTGGGTTTTGGCATAGCAGTGACGGAGAACGGCATCTGATTAGGGGGTAACATGCAGAGTAATGGCTTCCACATTTAGTATCATTAATAACAGTGTCTTCAGAGAGCCAGCCGATCGATTGTCTAGCATAAACAGCTTGAAAAAGTTATGATTTCCCAACCTATTCCGCTGCATGCAACGGCTGGGTATTTTCCGCCTGAAATGCTCACCTGCCCGCAGTGTTCGCAAAAAACCTGGTATCAGAGCAACATATTAATGCGTCTTGTTTCATTAAGGAGGCCAATACCTTCGTCACTTTGCACTTTATTGTAGTTTTATTTTTTGTGCACTTTATATATTTTCCATACTAAGCTAAGTTTATGTATAGGGCTTATCGTACAATCCTGAAGCTGGTTTATAAGGATTTTCCTATCTACTATCTTGCCAGGAAGTAACGACCCAGAATTCATCCAAACCCTCAGAATAACAAGAAACACTGATTAACATTAGGATTTTCCGATAGAATGACTTTTACTTTGGGAGACGGTGATGGCAAGTCGGAAACAAATAAGACTATCCAATCACCTACGGATGAGTTGGACAGCTTGTTGGCAAGCAACTCCATCACCGAAGACGACTACGTTGCCCAGAGTGCTCCTTTGAACTTGGAAGACGTGAGACATCCATATGAGTTACCGCCGCACAATTGTGTTGTGACGTGCCATATTTTGTTCAGCGCCTGTTATAGTCTTGGCAAGTCATGTTGTAACTCCGTATCTGCATGTGAAACCACAATTTTCCCACCCCTAAGTCGGCTATTCTCTTTTTCTTGTTTTCAGTACGATAGCAGACTTTTCTACGACTCCCACGGTAAGCCGTCATCGTTTTATAGTACTCCAATATCCGCATTCTTGATGAAATCCGTTAACATAGCGTAGGACAGGTGATGCTGATAATTCCTCCTTCTGGCTTGCTTATCTCGTGATATCCCGGGTATTGGTCCTACCTGTTGGATAGTATGATACGTGACATTAGTTTACAGGATTCACGGGGTGACTGTGCAGTAGACTGGGTGAAAACATAGTTGGATATCTTCTGAAGGTATAGACCGATTAAAGCCGCTCAAGTGAATCATACCGTCCAAAATTTGGCCGCAGTGTAAAACCACTTGTTCAAAGGGCACTTCATTCTTTTATGTGGCTAGCTTATGCTTTTCTACATCCTATTGTGCGCTACACTTTAAGTAAGATACTAAAAAATACTAACGAGGCTAATGGTTCAAATCAAGCCAGGAGTTTTGGAGTCCGAAGGAAACCTAGACAAGATGTGGAGAAAAAAATCCATCAACCCTGGTGTTAAAGCATTAGTGAATACACTGTGGATCTTAACCTACTGCTGATAAGAAAAATGAGGGCCGTAAACAGGCAGTAGTCTCTCAAACACTTGAATCAAAGCTTTTTGAGTATATCTAAGTTCCCGAAGTAAAAATGGCTCCCAACAATACTTGTCGAGTTGACGTTCGACAAGAGTCACTCTACTAGCCGGTTGCACTGAGAAACCAGTTGCTGGATATTCTGCCGAACCAAAAATCACATACCAAGTAGGTCGCCGAATGTTATCATAACGCACTTGTTGTAGGTATTTAATAGGATTTCATTCAACGGCGTACCAGTAGATATAACTTCTATTGAGTGATATTCTCGAGTAATTCTTGGTGGCCAGGCAATTGTTAGGGATCCTAACTTTCTGCTGACTCCCAGATACAGGCAAACTTATAAGTTTATGCCGTTTAAGGCACAAGGGGACAGAAAGATCCCTTAGATAAATAACGTGTTCAAATATGCGTATGCTAATAAGCAAGCTCCAGGAATGTAAACTGTCAACAACACCTGCAAAATATTTGGCAGAGTTTTTAGCAAACTCGCACCCACCAGGGTCATGCAGCTTCAGTGACGAAACAACCTGTACACTGATGATATGCAAACGTGTTATTCTTTGTTTTTTTAGCCTCTAAGGCATTCGTTGCTGGCGAGGAACATTTCCACCAGCCGCACTTCTATTCTCCTGGTGCAGGACGAATCCAAAAATTGTAAAGCATACTGCGATGATATAATACCTTTCGAAGTCTAAATGACCAAGTTGAACAAGTTAGAATGGCGTTCATTTCAGAAAGGTTTCGTCAAGTAGACTGTGCCTATTGTTGCTGCCACCAAGTGACAATTTTATGTGCTAAAGTTGTTACTTCCATTTTACTCTGTTCTATTCAGCTTCGGATACTGAGACAATTGACGAAAGTTCTATCGAGGGGGAAATTGAGATAAGTCGTCCAATGGCTGATCAATGGAGTGAAACAGCATATGTAAGTACTTAAGGGAAACCTGGCTTCGGTGCGCCGAAGCCTTTTCATTGGGATCTGTATCAAACATCTGCTTTTGAATTCTGTATAAGTTTAGACGTATGTTTGTTGCCGACTACAGACAGGGTCACATACATTCGTGTGAAAATTGTCTGATTTGGCCGCGTTACCGGTAACAAGGTCACCTTTAGTTTATCACAAGAGAATCGGACGTCACCTTCACGACGAATAAATGCTAAGCAAAACTCACTAGATTTGAACAACGATTACTTTTCAAGGGACGAACTTGTCGCAAAATGACAATTTTTCCGGTCTAGAACATAAGATAAGGCTGCTCCCATTACCCCGAAACCGTTCTTATCCATAGTATCCTTGCATCTATTTACCTTTATCAGAACTTTCACTTACACTGTGGCACATCAGAGGTGGCCGGTTTACCAGCCAGAATACCAGTGCAATCTACATGCGTACAAAAATTTGCGTTATCTTCTTAGTTCACTGCAAAAGTCCTAGTTTCCTAAGCTTGCATTGTTAGGGGAAACTTCACTGGGCTTCCTGATAGCACACAGGCGAAGTTTACATATAAACTTGTTTTCACCTGCAGTAATATATTTTTTTCTGTTTTCGGCGGACCTGGTGAGATTCCTGGGATGCCGTATTATTATATAGCTTCTGTAACCGTAGACACTTTGGTAGATGACTATTCTGCTGCTAGTAAAATGTGTATTCCATAAAATCGTTGGGTGACTTATGCAAAATATAGTTGGAACTTGACATCTGTTTGTTTAAACACAGTAAGTCCTTGGAGCGCTTCCCCACGTGATTGTTATAGATGTGAGCTGCATACTTGGCTATGCAGCTTTGAACATGGTCTGGGAGAGCTAAAATGTTGACATGTAAAACGTCGTTGATTTGGATCCCCCAGATTTTCGATTTTACTTGTCCAACGTTCGACAACCTAATTGGCCATCCTTGGTTGTACGCCAGCCAACCACGGAAGACTCCTCAAGGTGGAGAATGTTAAACTGACAGCAATAGTTTGTTGACCATTTAAGATCAGTTAACGCAGCTATGTTTGCGATTCCAGTACTAAGTTCCACACTTACGTTCTACCTAGAATCAACCAGCTCAGACGGTAGATCCAATTTGACTTCGTTTATCTCAAATGTTTTTTTCAAGTTTCCAAATATGACAAAATTGATAGTGGGTCTAAACACGCAATTATTTGATAAAAAATTGCGAAGAGTAACCTAGAGACTATTTAGTATTAATTGCATCGAAAAATCTCTCTTTGTAGACATCACAAAATAATTCTAGAACAAGCTTATTCTGACCTTGCCATAAGCAATGGTTTGAGGTTTTTACAACCCTTTTGAAAGTCTCACAACTGTTCAGTACCCTTTTATAACAGCAACATTTATGAGCCACATTCTCGTCCTTAATATGCCGGACTTCGTAAAAAGCCCCTAATGAATCTATACTCAGTGCAACATTTATCACACGTCTAAATGAATGATGATTATGCAGCTGTACCGCAAATAGATGTCATGGACAGAACAACAGCGCGCCCTTGTCAGTCTTAGTGAAGCGGTCCACAAAAACGTTGGTAGCACTACTGTGATCGGAAAACTAGTTGGGTCAAGCTAGGGTAAAGATTTTCACGTTTCCCCTTTTCAACCGCTGAAGCCATTACAAGTCATTACAAGCTTAGACAATCGACCCTTTGTCACATGAGCGTCCCTTGGAGGCAACCGCGCTATTACAAGCTCTTGACGCCTGGGTCAAATTAATATCACTGCCTAAACGTGAGTTGTTTTCAGCCCTGTAGACCTCTTTTCACGGCGGCACAGTCAGTTCTCTCTATCCCATCGTCTTCGAGTACTATTCGCTTGATAAATTTGAGGTCAGGTTTTCTGCTGCGGCAGCACCAAATGCGTGCGTCCTGGATTACAAGCTGGTTGATATGTATGAACATGCATGTGGTTGGTCATTCGTGGCTGTTTTTTTATAAACCTGACACCGGAGATTCAGGAATTGCTAGGTGAACAGTTAGGACTCTGATATTTAGAAATGGTACGTTGAAAGACTGTAGAGCAGATTGATGTTGATCAAACTAAAAGAAATACCCTAGTTTTGTTGCGTCTTAAGCCGCACTGAATTTCATGTTTTTTCTTTTGCGCTTCCAGGCCACCGTCCTTCGGCAACATGTGAACCGGAACCACACATCCTTCCACAACTCCTTTCCAGTTGTCAAGTCTATATGGTTAGGGCCGGTAGAACTCGATCGAGAAAACCTTGACAACGGACTAATGGTGGGTTTGCATGTCACTTATTATCATGCAAATATAACTGGTTTGGACTAAACTTGCTGACAAATAAGGGTAGTCATGCGAATTGACTACTCGCGCATACCGAATAATCTACTCCAGGAGAAAAATATCCTTGATTTGACAAGCATTTTTACTTTGTTTTCTGATTTGGTGATGGCCCAACGGGGTCACTGTGGCAAAATATAGCCATGGATTTAATTTCCGGCCTCTGTCGGATGAAACATATAAATAACCTCAGGAATATGCAGTCTTACGTGAATTCATACAAGGCATGAATGGTCGCTTACACTCATTCCCACCATGTTGCTGCTAGAGGGTTACATTTACAGGACCAGATTTCAGGCGATTTCAAGCCTGGTTTTTTAGGCAAACAGAAACTAAAGGAGACAAGAACAGCAGCGTGTAACTGAAACAGATTCACGAAGTAAGCGAAGCAAGCGTGGTAATACCAGTCCTCCGCTCATGCTGGACGCACCTGAATTATCACGTGTGAACAGACGAACGTGTTAGCGCTTGAACGGCGTGAACTCCAAAAATCCCGAAACCATCTACAACAGGTCAAAAATTATCCAGTAGGTTCCAGGCTTTTGTGGAGCTACCTGACTTAGAAGTCGCGACAGAAGGGACAGTCGATCAACAAAACGTGGACAGTTAATGGGTCGCTGTTTGAGGCGTCCAGCAAAACCAACCACATCTTTCAAGCGCGCGCATGTCTGACTTTTCAGACGTGATACTTCAGGTGTGCCCAGCATGCGCTGATGGAGTAGTCACGCTTTTCTAACATGTCAGATGTTCGGAGTTCAAACCCCCACGCAGTCGACGGTATGCACTTTTGATGATCCCGAATAGGAGTAAAACTCCAGGACACTGCTTAACCTTTTTGGAATGGAATCACTAGAAAAATTGTGCCGGGACATGAGGAAAAATTTCAGACGAGTGTGGTGTGAAGGTGAATTTCACAACCCACTTCAACTAATGATTTTTTTCCTACAATAAATCAAAATCTATGTGCCCCGAAAGCAGCAAGATTTTAGCACAATGTAACGAAGCATGTCAGTGGAAACAGTAGCACTCTGGTACCAGCTTAACAGATCTTTATAGAAATAGACTGCACTTCACAGAACACCACCCAGAAGACTAGGAAGAACTCTGTCATTTCACCACCACTTTTGCCCCACAATAGGCTCATGAAGCATTCATAGTTGTCCGAGTTTCATCAAAACTTTTTGGCAATTGAAACTGTCAAATATAATTGTAGACAGGCACTCACTTTTACGTCATTATGGTTAACATGTGGCTGAATTTCTAGTTTATAATATTTTTTAACTAAATTTGCTCCATGAAGACCGCCCCAGGTTTCAGCTGGAACGTTATTAATTCTGTTTACGTGCTTTCCTTGATAACAAACAACTCAAAGTTCGACCAAACTCTTGGGCAGCCAATTGTTCGTTTCTTACTTTCGCAACCGGCTGGTAGGTCCAGTCTCCGCATCTCCATGACACATGCTTAGTGTTTGGAAAACAAGCTCACTAACATGCAGAGAAACAATCGTATGCAAACAGAGAGAAAGTTCAGAGAGCGGACCAACCAGATGGGCCTCAATTTATTGTCCAAGCTTTCTCTAACTAGTGTCACATCAAAGCAGCAACTTCAGTATGTTGACTATTCTCTGAGCTGACAAGTGGAATGGTCCTTGTGCAGTAAGTTTTGTAGAAGACTGTTATGAACGAGCGACTTATATGAAATTTGGCCATGTCGCCTGCAAACACCAAATTAGACTTCATGTGAGAGCATCAAGCAGCCAGACCAATTGTGAAACACAATAATTAAAGTGAAATTTTGATACAGACCAGCATGGTTGAAGAGCGGGTTATGAGATGCGGGATTTGAGAAGGATTGGTTAATGGGCCTTTAGCCATGTTCTTAAATCTGGTTGTCACCGACAGTGCAGGCGGGGTGCACACTGTGCTGCCTGAATGCTCTTGAGGTCTGTATGGTCTAGAGTTGAAGAATGCAGTGGACACGCAGAGGTATATTGCTAGCTAAAGTCTATCCAATACTGCCTTAAATTTCCCTTGAGCTTTGATGTCACAACATAGTTTCAAAATGAAAACGTCGTGACAATGCTATGGGTGTTTGTTTTGTAACATCCAATGTGACAACAGGTAACGTGAAATTATGCATCATTTTAAATGAATTCTGCTTCCACACTAGTCAGAAATCGCTGAATTCGGTAAGCTCTTCGAATGGCTAAATTTAGGCTAATGCTCAATTCTTCTACAGAGGAGTCAGCTGGAAATTCGAGTGAATGCCCGAATCCCGGAGTCCTTTCGAACGATTTACGTTGCGGAGACTAAGCAGCTTACAGTAAGCACTAGTGGGTAGATCTAACGATGCACCAGTAACCATCGCTTTCCATTGGCTTCCAAACTTAACGCTAACGAAGTATTTATACCCCATGCACATCTGCAACGTTTTGACGGAAAGTACTTCCGCTTTACTTTTCTAGCCGGAACGAAAGACTGAACACATCAGACACACAGCCTCCAAAGCCATAACCCCGGATTCTATTTCAAGTGAAACCGTGAGTTCTGATGTGCTTTCAACGCAACTGCTGACTCTAGAGGATATAACACACTGACTGCGAAAGTGAAAGAACCCATGACGATGCTCCAAACTGTGTTTGCTGAATTGTACGAGCTCTGGCTTTAAAACTAGAGTGCACTCGGTTATTTTGTCTGTGTGAATTTGACCATTCAATACGGAGGTCCATTGGGTAATTTTCGGGCCTGAAACATGTCAGCCAGAACTAATGAGAGGACGATGCGTCGCTTGGGCAGGCCGTTAACGTGTCTCAGATTACTATCTGCATTTTAGTTTTTGACAACATAATTCTGCGTCTTTATTTTTTGTAAAGCAGCTATGTTAAAAATAGCCCAACGTCGATTTGACTGTCTCATGAAAAAATATTTTGACTGAGTGCATGGTTTCTGGTCGTTACGAGATTATTTTCTCAGGGCCTCCAATCCGATATTCTATATTCCGTCCCCAAAGCTGCTGACAGCAAAAGGCTCACAGCAGAATACGAATTTTGGAGACGACTCAGTCTCCATCCAATTTTTCGCATCAACTAGAATTCTGATCGGTTTGATCTCCTGTAGTTCACATACACGCACAATATTGAGGTTGGTAGCAACTCGAGCCTTGTAAAATCATTCAGCGTTGAAGCCTGACTGCCTGTTTTCTCTTGTTTGTTGATTTATCGAAGGTCAACCGCTGGTAGTGTCGACCTGATCGCGAACAATTTTATTAGCTTGCCGGGCACATAGAAACTTTCACCTTTTTTACTACGACGGAAGTTTGACTTTTTTTCAAAGAGAATGAAGGAAACAACCAGTAACCTAGAACTGAACCAATGTTCTCTATATCATACCCTCATGGATCAACTAGTGTTTGAAGACAAATCAGGTTGGTTCAGGTTGTTTCCATTAGACTTATAGAGAAGAACCCCTATACCCTGTCCAGTCTTCACAGCTAAATGATATGTTGTTCTACACCAATTTACAGATTTACAGTACAGGCACATTTGTGCCAAGACAGTCTCCTCGAACATACATTGACCGCGTCCTTCAAGGCTCCGTAGATGACGTAAGTCTTCATATCACTCATTTTCCCAAACCTGAATATGTACTAAGGACCCATTCTCCGTTACGCATCTGAGTCATGCTCAGAACGAGTCAACACTGGAGATCGGCAATTTCACCATTTTTGCGATTGACTAAATTTGTCGCCATTTTACAGACCAATTCACTGATTTCAATTTACTTGTTGGACGGTACATGAGGGAGCACTTGGGCTGATCTGGAGATGCCCGAAAGGAAATTTTACTGTGAAAGTTTGATGTACGGGAAGTAAAATGCAACAGATATTTCGATTATCACTACATTATTATTGACGTATGGATGGCATACAATCATCAGTTATCCTATTCCATTAAATCATTCGACCCGGTTGAGATATAGCGACCAACTCAATTATTTCCTCATTTACGCTTGTTTAGAGGGTACGTCCAGTCCCAAGCTGATCTTGTGATGTGCTCTGGCTATGTAAACGGGTTATGTTAACCAGATGCTCACCGATTCTCTGGCCTTACAGACTCATCAGGTCGGCTGATTGCTCAAAACAATGTCATCTCGCATATGCCGATATCCGCACTTAGGTGGGCGATGCTCCTCGATGGCGTAAGTAGACTAATTTACATCGTTGAAGGAGAGGCACGTATGCAAAAGCCGCACTTACGTAATCCCGTTTAATCTTTGTGGAACCTTAACGGCGTTATCGTCAAGCACTGACGTGTGCTGACCAACTGGTAACGGCCAACCACGAAAAATCTAATTAGAAAGGCCTCTGGTTATTGCATCTTTTTACTCGGCTTAAAGACTGAATGGAAGTCTTAAAATAAATCCCGTGTGAAGTCAATCCAGATTTTTTCAGTTGTACGTGTACCGAAAATCCATCTTATACATTCATCAAATATTTCCTACCCAGCTCTGACACACTGGGTCGATAGCAAATACGCATTGGGACTCACTATTACGACATAGGGGAACTAGAAAAAATATTTGGGTTCTCCCCACTCAGATGCCCTCACGATGTGATAAACGTGACGAGAATTCTGCAGAGAAGGTAATCAAATGTGAAGCATCTTAAGACGTAGTTATGTTCGCAAGTAAGCATTATATCATTATTTTGCTTGCGGGTAGGTTTGCATTCAGTTCGTATCCGGTGATTCAAAGTCCCATCGCGCAGCGATTTGTTCCTGCATCTAGGCTAAATAAAATGGTACATTTGACAGCCAGTAAATCTACCCTTCAAACTTCTCCGAATCTGACTTTTAAGTGATTAGTTACGAATTAATCAGCCTACATTACTATAATCCGTTTTCCAGGACGGACAGAAACCAATGAACACGGTTACTCAAGGTATACCAGAGCGACAGAATAGCACAACTCCTCTCACGGATTCCAGGCTGGTGAGTTGTCGAGTGTACAACTTCTTTCTTTGATTCTACGACCCGAACTTGCATCAGCAGGAAACTTCGAAGTTCTCGAATTCAGTCATTACCTATCATTAATCATCGATTTCAAGCTTCAAAAGATAAACAAATTTTTTAAAGCAACACATTTTTTGTCATCCTCGTACATGTAAAAAGTCTGAAAAACGAAAGGAAGTCTAGCAAATGCCATAATACAAACAGACTTGCTTTTGGCGTTTCGTTCTCCAACGCCTTTTATTTTAGGAGGATCTTTTAAAAACAGGCCTCTAATTCTAGTCAGCCAAAAACAGCACTCTTAACTTCTCTCCACGGAGCGAGTTCTGCTTGTTCAACCAACCCGACTAATTATGCATCCTGCTAACAGGATTCGCAAACAACTCGCTGAATGATAGCTTACGATTCTTAGGTTCAGTATACCACACTAAAATCCACGAAACTGACTGCAACCAAATTTTACCCAGTTAAAGCCAGATTTTGAGCAATACTCGACAGTTCAAGAATGTGTGGCACTTTTTCGTTATATTTACATTTACACACAACAGATATAGCAGCAAAACAAACGATTTTTGCTAAGTACAAATAGGATTAATACCAACAAAAAATCGGACATCAAAACACTTGAAAGGTGTATCCGATTGTTGGCAACCCGTGGCATTGTTCAAATTCCGTGTCCAGCCGGCCAAACCCAGTAATCTTTACAGCAACTACGATACGAAGCTTTGCACCTCACAAAGAATTCAGGATTGTTGCGTAACTGTGGCGCTTTTAGTAGAATTCACTCAATTTATGTTAAGGTTTGGATTTAATGACTGGGCGCGAATATCCCTTTGGTGAGCATCCCCAATTAATGGCCCGGGTTCGAATCCCAGCATACGCCCAGTTCTTGAAAAGTGTTCATCTACTGTTTCATCAATAAAAAGATAATAATCATGAAGTTGCTAAAATCGCCTCGACAGCTAGTGACAGGCTTTGAAACTATTGCGTAAGCAATTGTTTTAAAACGGACCCTTTAATTGAGTTCCGCCATGAAATTTGCACTTAAATGATTTGACTGCAACCGTTACAAACACGCCTTGATTCGCTCAGCATTTAAAATACTTGTTTAAAATGCTTGCATTGGCCACAACCGTCTTTACGTCGTTTTAAATCGACGAACGACGAATACAGTACACCTTAACCACACAGTGTTAAAAATCCACCTGTCAGAGGTCGTTAGACAGTAAGTACTCGCCTGAATAATATCACGCATAGATTTTATGTAGACAGAACCTCTTTGAAAAATCAGTGAATACGGACATCGAAATTCTACAATTTTTTTCTTTTTCTCATTATTTTAACTTTCTCGGCTTCATTAGTATTTACAGCGATATATATTACACGTAATACATAAAAAGCACTACAATGGAATCAGCTGCGTTACGCTTTAGCCGCAACTGGCATTGAATTTAACCTTGTTCTACTAACCAGTAAGACAATGCAATTCTACACAAATGTGGCGTGCCCTGTTGCCATTTACGTAACTATAGTTTTAACTTAATAAATCTGTACAAAGAGAAGTAGCGGTTGAGATACAGTAGAATAACTGGACACAACGTATATAATACTTTCATACTGGTATTATTGAGCAAAAGGAAAATGTTTTTAGATAAAAATGTGGTTCGAATTTTTTATTCCAACAGGACTGACTGTGAATACGGTGAACCACAAACTCGCTGTTTGACAAAATTTCATGTTATGAAAATATATGTACCAGGATTCCGAAAACCCTACTCGGACGAGGACCGTTGACCCTTGCATAGAAAGGAAGGTTGGTAGCTCAACAGAGCTGTCAATAGACTTATTTGCCAGGCTTGGTAACTGTTTTGTTCCTTGGAAGGCCGGTCAGAATCCACATCACTGATACTTTTTCGGTCCTAAGTGGTTGTGAGTGGCTTTTTGGAAGTAAGCAATCAGACCGTCCCAAATAAGCTGGGTTGTTTGAATACGTGAGCGCTTGACAATGCCAAGAGTTTATTTATTTTTTATTTATTATTATATGTATTTATGTATATTTATATTTATATACTACATGTTGTTCTCTGACTTCTTTCGCTTATGACCTTGTTAAAACCCACTTGCGTGACAAACGGATCAGAAGATATTTCCACATATCTGCGTGAGACATAAATACTTCTTCACAAAAGGTCGCTCGAAAAATTGCTGCAACTGATTCCTGTAAATTAACTTCCACTAATCGATGTATTTATTGATTTGCTTCCCTGGACTCTGTTCTCATACATCGCGTTCATTCTGATTTGCTTGCCTGATTGGCGTTTCCACAGGTTGAGGAGAATCGTTTGAATAGGGCGACGCAACATCCGAAATCACAGGATTGTCCGGCTTCCCCCATAGACTCTGGACGTGTGAGTCAGCATGTTTGTTATTCTGCCGTCTGTGACACGTTTCCCCTGGTGCTAAAATAAACCACTTACTAGCAGAGTGAATTGATGATCAAGATTCCGGTAATGCGTATTTGGACTGACTTGCTTAATTTGAGTTTGATCGCTGTTGAATAAGGGATGGGTCTTTGTCTGATATTTGAATTTCACGCAGCTATTTGTAAGAATGACGAAGGAAAGAAATAATATCAACGTCCGGCGGGATTACTGTTTACCTGACTCGTGTTGCTTCTAGTTTGACACGATAACCCCATTCTTAAACCACAGCGTTGGAACAGTAAACCACCAAAGTGTGCTATTATATCAAAAGTACTGACCCCCTAAAACATGAAACCCAATATGAGGACCTCCTGATTCTGATACGTTCAAGGTTCCCACTTTTCATGGTATTTTTTTCAAAACATCTGCTAAATCAGGGTGCTTAAGACTGTCTTGGCGTAACATTTCTTATTAGTAAAAAGAGAGTGTGAAGAACAGCGCTGGCTTTCAATGGCTGATCAGATAAATCCTAAATCCTGCTCTCTTAAATACAACTGTCTCCCCCAGAAATCAACATTTCAGCATGCAACCCCTTTGAGGAAATGGTTTCAGGGAACCAAAACCTTGGCAAATTTTTACACGTGTGTACCACATGCCTCAGTCCTAGCTAACTGACGACAAGTAAAGCCCCTCCAGAATGCAAAATACGACGCCTCAGTACGGTCGCATTTTTACGCGCATGCCGCTTAAAAACGTCGCATGAAACCAACTGAGTAAAACAAAACTGTGACACTGTTAAGGGTGATATTCAAATTTTCATGGATGTATTGAATCAGTTAACTATGGGATACCTTATATGGCTCTTTTGCTGCCGGTTTTATACTCCGTTGTTACAGAAGGAATAAAAATTATTTGTTCATCGAGACAAATTAACGTCAAGCAGGCATTTGTATAATTTTACTCCATTGGACGTATGGACGATATGTGACAAAGTTCTACTTGAATTAGGGACAGCGGTTCTGAAGCTCGGCTTCAGAAAAGTGAACAGTCGGTTAATGGCGGGTTTTGCTGTTAGGGTAGCGCTTATCTCTATGCATAAGCTTGATATAAACTTAACTTCAGTTTCACGGAGCATGTTTTTACTGTATTGTCTAAAATGGGGTTGCTTGTCCCTCCGATCAACAAACCAAGTGAGCGTGCCTTGTACCATAGTTTCATTTCGAGTAAACTGCTTTCCTCTCCAGTGGAACGTGCATTTTAAGGGACTGGTTTAACTCACCCCCAAAATGTCCATACATGCTCCTCCAATTAGTGTAAAATGTTTCTGTATTCAACTCTCGTAACGCAACTGTGGTTCAATGGCATCATTTAAATAATCATTGTGAGTAGTAAATTTCTTTGGCTTGCGTGAAGTTCTTTGATATCATCAGCAATCTACGAAAAAAACTACATTTTTGGGGTTATCCAGTAAGGATACACAGCCCGAACATCGGTGATAAATCAATGTCGACCTGCGTGAGTCGATTTTATCTACATCACACCAGTACAACATTCTGCACTGCCACCCACAACACAATTCCAAACGGCGTAGCTCTGAGTAGTGATGAAACGTTTTCGGCCAAATTACTCAGCCCCGCAAATCACTACATCCTGAGCTGCGATGGATTTCTGCATTTGTAGGCTTTTAAACACATCGTGGTTCTTTTTACCGTTGTTTGTGTCCAACTTAATAAGAATTTTCACGATTGCTGACGACAATAGCTTTGGTCACCCGTGTTTATGCAGCCTCCGTTCAACAGCTTTAGCTCCCGGTGATGTTAATTAACTTATTCCCCATCAAACATGGCAATAAATGGCACGAAAATTCAACGTGACCCGGTCTGAGACATATTATCTACCATTCCCATGCGTTACGGCTCTCACGCTTCAGTTCAGCAGCCTCTCCTGCCAAATACCAATTCAGGGTGCCCATTCTTGACGGTTTTCCTAACTGACGTGTTTCATGGTCCCACTTACGACAGATGGAATCTAGGTGATTCCTGCTGTACAGTGCGAAAACCACGTAAACATGTGTTACCAACTTCGTGAATTAAGAATGAGCGGCTCTATATCCTGTTTGAGTGCGAGTTAACCACTGCTGAACGATATAATCCTGCAATACTAATCGCTGGTTCGAAACTTCCTGGAGTTTTGCGATGTGGGCACTGTTGCTACTCCCAAATAAAAATGCAACAGCTGCGCAATATCCCTCGGATTTTTGGGTATAGAATAACTTCACATGGCAAACTCTTCGCTGAAACTTTCAAGCTTCGTATTACTGCCAACATATTCTCTACTTCATCTGATTTTTATTCAAAGTAGATATCGCTTAATGCCGATTCACAATGCACAATGGAGTCTTCCGATGCCTCACACTTCCCGGCTGCTCATATTTCCTCCACCGGTAGAGTTACCATGGTATGTTTAACCAAAGGCGCTGAATTTCATGAAGATTACGTTTATTTGCCAAAGTCTGCAGTGTCTCAATAGTTGCTGGTTTACTCGAAACGTTGGGATCACCATAAATAGTCCATTAATCACTCATCATTCAGCTGACAAACGATTTTATCTGCAATCTAGCAGACGTTCGATCCCTACAAAGGTAGGCTATTGGAGGCCGGACAGTACGAGTATTCAGAACGTCATTATCTGGAGCTGAGTGCTACGCTTATGCTGATTTTTCTGACCGTACTGTATGCAACAGTTGCCCGTACCTGTCATCGGTAATGGACTGGTTCGATGTGATGGATATTGGGTCACTGACATACCCACAACACCAAATATCTCATATCCTCGCTAGAATTTATCAGCAGGGGATGCTTTAACGCAACAGATTCCATGAACCTAAAATCTAAGAGCTGGAGTGTTACAAAATCACTGGTGAGAATGGTAGTATCAGAGATTGTTAAGATTGCGGATAAATTTAGTTGTCTCATCACCATCCGAGGTGATATCAATGATACTTGCTAGATTGCTGTTACGTCTTAATAGAAAAAGCTTCCCAAATGTTCACTTTGGCCGGTGAAGTAACCGTGGTTATTCACGTCGGTAACAATCATTTGACTGACACGTGCAAACTCGAAACCCTGCTTCCACCACCAAGATTTGTCCCAGCATCCTAACAAATAACTGTCACGTTGGGGAATTTGATCCAAGATAGGAAGAAATGTTCCACGGACGTAGAAGGAATCACGTGGTCTATGAAAATGGTGACCTTGACCTAACAGCTGAAGATGCTTGTTAACCCAAACATGTCTGTAAGTGAACCGCTTCGTCTGCTTTGTTCTGCTAAATTTGCTGAGGGTCATATTTGAAGGTACCTTCATCCATCTACCTAGAATAAACTTTTTTGCAAAAAATAAAAGTCTCACCGGATTTTTGTTTCGTTCGCCTGGTCTAGGTGCAAATATATCACAGTTGTTTACATGAATAAACGTAATATGTCCTCACTGCAATAATCTACACCCGAAGACTGAGGTTTCCTGGTTTATTTTCTAATCACCCCGTGTGTATGTACGGGCCTGTGGTGTATATCTCGCTCTCTGCTGAAATTCTCCCGTAGTTGTGATATACCGCAGGTTTATCCCGTATGGTAGGCAGGCAGGTAGGCAATGTTTACCTTGGCTCCTGTATTTACCGCACACCTTCCTGCCATGGTCAGTTCCCGAACAAAAAGCAGACAACTTTGATGATTTCCGGTAGAGGTCGTCTTTATTCTAGTTTCCCCGGGAATGGCGAAAAGTGCGTGATGTTCGGCACTTTCTCGAGGCGTAACGAAACCTGTCATAACAATAACTGAGCGGATCTGGTCAGTGGGGAACAGGGCTGTATTTGCAGTGCTTTGCGGAAGGGATTCAAGTCCCGAATAAGACTTCAATTCCGCCAATTCTTCCGTAGCGAGATTTTAGTTGGTGGCTCACAATTTATTCTTGCCGAGCTCTTGAAACACATGCGTGTCCATCTGACTCCGCTGTGTGAGGAGTGACCGCGTAGCCATCGGCGCGTTTCCTCCATGCATTATTTGCGCGACTGCTGAGGATAGGGAAGAGGCAGGCTGTTGCTCATGTATTAAATCTGCAGCTTTTCTGACTCGTTTCAGCGCACTAACTGTCGAGCTGTCTTGTACTGAATGTGAAAGCGTTGGCGTTCACTTTATCTGCACCACCGTTTAACTGAGGCTGTTTCTAGCAGTATTTTGTATTTCACGATAAAAAGTCGACGGCGCTCGGTCTCCAAAATGGATTCTGTTACGCGGTTTGTTCTGCATAACAGTTTTTATGGTTTTGTATTAACACGCCTATCTTTCGTTATAGATGCCAAAAGCAGGTGTCTAATCGAAAATATCATACCTCGAATGACTCTCCGAACCTAGTGGGTAAACGGGGCCGATATGTCTAGTGGCACCCTAATCATACAATCGCAAGTGAAGCGACAGATTAGCGAAATACGCTCATTTTGCAAACCAGTTTGATTTTTTCGAGAGACTCACCTGGAACTCAGCTGAATCTGCCATTTGTGATGTTTCCAGACAACTGAATGTGCTGCACCAGGCCGCCTCATGTTTCAGTTGCTACGATATTCGAGATATCGCGATACGTGTATATTCGTAATGCACTACTCATAAGGTTGCTGAAAATTCTTCAACAGCTCACCACCGGTTTCGCCCTTCTTGGGGATCATCAGGTAGGCGCAGTCCCCGAGTTTCCGTCAACCTTATGTTCTACTTGAGACCACATTGCACGAACTTAGTGAAATACACTCATTTGCAAACAAATTTGGTTTTGCGAGAGACTCACCTGGAACCCAGCTGAATCTGAAGCAACAGATATTATCGTTGAATGCTTTGAAAAGTGCACCTTAGTCATCACTACAATCCCCAAGACAGGCCTCTTTAAGAGAGTGCCATTCATTTTGAGGATTCGGAAATCCCTTTCCTCGAAGCAGGGGTTAGTTGTAGGAACGGGTTTGCATTCGTTCACTAAGCCGGTTAAAAACCTTGCCCATAAGCAGCTCTTTTATTTCCTAAACACCTATTATTTAGCTTAGTTTGATTAACGTATGTTAGTAATTGAAGCGTCTTTGGTTTTATTTTTCAACATACGCTTTAGGACACCTCGCCAACATCCGCTGACCAACAGCTATCACAACTTTGCCCCTACTTTCCAAGTAGAAGATCCAGGCATGCGATTTCGCATGTAAGGTTGAAAATGTGACAGGATCTTGTTTCAATCTAAGTTCTCCAATTGTATGAGGTGAACTCAAAATTTTCTGGTGACAGAAGTACTCTTGGTGTCCTCCAACTTAATCTAACCTGTGGCCTATATTATGCTAAAAAAACCTATGGTATTAAGAGCATGACAGTCTGCTGCAGCTGAACGCGACTAACAGTTTCATGCAACCTCATCATCCTCCTAATTGCATAACAACCATTGCGTCCAACCTGGTGGGGTGCTTTTATTAATAAGGTGTTATTAGTTATTTACCAATACTGAACTATTCCCACTGCCTTGAATTTTGAGCCCTAAGTTTTCAAAGGCTCAGTCAAATTAGTAGGTCCCTCAGCTTCTTCGAAAAATTAGGGCGCGGTATGCAGGGACATCCTTTCACTAGGCAAACATATTTATTTACTAAGTCCTTTTGAATTGAAAATAATCCGGTTCTCTTAGTAAAACAGAATGATCATATCGGTAGTAGATGGTTTGTGCAAAACAGCATAACCTCGAGCACTTTTGCCAAAACTGATATGCTACCCATTCACAAAACTGTCCGGTAATGTTTATACTGTTTTTTTCAGTCCGGCTGACAAAAGTAGGCTTCAACCGAGCTATGCGTGTCAATTTTTCAATCGTGGTCTTTATTTCACAGTTCTAACAGGTGCTTGTCTGACGTAAGTATTCCAGGAACATTTTTTTAATTTTGCGGCACTCTTGGGAAGTTTCGGAATTTGTGAATTCGACTCCACGTCACCGTCGTAGTGCCCCTACGTGACCTTTCTTGTAAGTTCACAATAAAGAATTGAAGCAAAGGACTCAACTATTGCTGTAGCTAGCAAGCTCACTAACAGTGGTCCTTTTCAATGCAGGGATGTGAAATTCAGTCATCCGACCTTCGACGTGAATGATGTTGCAATAGCTATAACGTGCTCCTGAAAACGTCACAGAGGTTGACTGTTTATGCACCCCAACCAACTTCACACGTTAATCCAGATCTCCACCACTTTGGGGTACAATACAGTCGTGTCGGGACAGAATGTGAGCACAATTGCAACGTAGTTTCCCACACCACCGGGATTTGCCCCAGCTCATTGACAGCTGTAAAACGGTGCCACCTCCAAGTGTATGATTTTAAAACAAAGGAGGGGAAAAGTATCTAGGTCTGAAAGTCACTCGCGTCATGATGAAAATTCAACCAACGAAAATGGAGTTCATCTAAAAAGTCGGTGACCTGGTCACCAAATATGAAGCGTATTTTGTTTTGTGCAGCCTTCGAAAAAAATGTGACCTGCAACTGGAAACGTATTATGTATACACAGGTCCGGAATGCCGAACTACGGCTACACTGCGTTTCAAAATTATTCTCTGAAAATGCGAAATAGTTAGCCTATCTGCTTGTTCTGATGAAAAATACGAAGATGCGTTTACAGATAAAATACTGTATTAAATGCTTCACTGGTTTTGCTTTGTTCCAAATTCCAAGACACTGGATTTATGCTTATCTGTTGGTCCATATAACAGTGATAGAAATTTTCTTGCTACAGAACCTGAGACTGCCTGGAAGAAAAATTTTACCTCAAACTGATACCTCTCTTAGAGAAGACCAAAAGTTAAGCACTGAAAATGCTTGGGATCTTTGCAACAAATCATCCGCCGCACGGTCGTGTGGCTTGTGTGGAAAGAATAAAGGAAATCTAAGTAAATACCACCCGTTCAACTTACTTGTGATCAGTCAAGCAACAGGATGTTTTGGTTTTTAGAATTTTTGCTGAGTGTGCTGATTTTCTAGTGGAAATCCAAGTTAAACGTCTATAGCATAATAATTGGTGTAGTATATACTAAGTTGCTCTTAGCTAACTGGTTCTAAACTGCAAAGCCCTACTAGTCTTCCGGCACATAAGAAAATATTCCTACACAACCTTCTTTTCTCATGCCAAAGAGTGTTCATTGCATCCTACTACAGAGTGAGGACGCTCATAATGTAACAGCATCTGTACCTGGGTTGAAGAATACCCATTTATAAAGGGTTTTTTGAAGATATGTTGGCAGTATAGAGTAGACACAAATGGTTACCATCACTGTTAGGTTCATCAATGATTAGGTGGTGAAAACCTGAGGGAACATTTTAAAAACTAAGTTGCAGTATCAGTCCTGATTATGCACCCTGTACGGTTTGCACTCTGCAAGTATTCACAGCCTCTGTTGCGCTTGCTCAAGCGGAAATGAAAACTCAAAGCCATCTCGGGCGGGCGCTTTGTGGCAAGCAGATCTCGCCAAACGAGGAGCAAAAAATTCAGGGAAGCCCACTGTATGGTATGCTAACTTTACTCTTGCTCAGTCTGAACACTGTTGCAGCACACTTGGCTCCAAATATCGGGGCTCGAACAAAACGACGTTCTCACGGTCTCCGACTGTTTTGAATGCTGGTCGGAAATTTCTCGTCTCCACTAATGTGTACTTGTCGTAACGTTAATGATAGTGTGTAGTACTGCGAAATATTGATTAAACTGTCAGTCTGGAATTCTAGTGTGCTGGTTATGTCATAGACTCGTCACGAAGCCCACCAAGACCTGTCACTCATACTTGAGCAGGTCGTCTAGCTGCTTATTGCTTTTTAATCTTCTTAACAGGAGAAAAGTCGTAATCCGCCACACAATCTCTTCTCAACTTTTCGGTTTCATGAGACACAATAAAAGTAAAGTTAGAAGCCTCTTTTTCACTCCTCTGCATCAGTGAAATGTTCATTGTCTTTTGTACAGGTTTTTGCGCTCGGATAAGTATAGATATCGCACGAATAAGGAGTGCACAAATAATAAACATTAGATAGCTGTTGGATATGTGTCTGGTTAGACTGTTCTGAAGACCTACGAGTAGCCGTTATAGAGGCATATTTCAACCATATATCTGTTTTTTGAGCACATTTGTCCTTTGTGATTTGGCGCGTTTTGTGGTCGCATTTCCTGTGGCCTCCTAATGGAGGGGACCTAGATATTTCCCACATCATTTACGTAGTCTAAAGAAGTTCTCGTGCTCTCAACAAAGTAAGCATCGAAATCGTGAGTAAAATCATCACCGACTGTTACGACAATCTACAGAAATTTTCTGAAGGCCAAAAGACAACGCATCTTTAAGAACCTGATAAAACGCGCGTCTATTTCTGAGCTATCCAGTAAGTAATCTCCGTTGTAAGGTGCCTAAATGTTCAAGAATAATGAAACCAAAAATTATGCTGAATGGACCTTTAGTACTTCTGTAAAATGTACCGCTCTTAATCGTGAGGAAAGTCAAACGGCAAAGACGGATAGAGAGCGAAACCTGGACTAAATTGCCGGGAAGTACGACGCAAACATTAATGCGTAAGTGAATTAAACTATTTTTGGAGCATGGTTTTGTCAACTAAGCGATGATATGAACAAATTAGATTGGACACCTTTGAGGTCAAGTAGAATTGACCAAAACTGCAGTTGTTGCCACGTAGTATCCAATCCAGAGTGCAACCTCTGGATGTGATAACCATGCTGTTCAGGTATCTCGCCCACAGAGCCATCTTTTGAAAGGCGTATTGAATGGAGCCAAAGGCGTTTCTTTCTGTGGGGACCCGCTGTAATACTTATGTTACTGGAATTTTTTGACCGTACTAACGTAACAAGAATAGGGGCACTTTTCGGCTTACACAACCTTCAGTGACTTCCCCACCAAAATCATAAGCAAGCGATTTACAAGATGCGGCTTTCTACGGGGTGATGAAATGTACACAGCTGCAGTGCCACAGGAAAATTATAATGACATGACATACGTCACCCGTTTCAGAGAGTCTGAGTCTGCATTAATGAAACGGCTGTGCTACGTGTACCAGGACGCCTCAATAAATTCTTGTGACAGCAAACCGCGCCAGCCTCCTTAAAATTATGGAGAACGAAGGTCTTCCAATAATAGCAAAAATCAAACAAGGACTAAAACCAGAAGTGACAGAGTGCCACTAAGTTGCTCACACCGAATGTAGCCATTATTTCTAACTGCTACTTTCTCGACTATACTTCCTGCGAAACATTGCCAAGATTACCGCTGACTGCTGACAAGTAAGTCGTTACTGCGATAAAGTTTTCCTCATTTCTGCCCATTTGCCTGCAGAAATACACCTTTCTAAGGAAATCTATGAAGCCATAAATATTTTTGTGCCTATTTCACAAAATGTAACGTGAAGAACAATTATATTTGCCTCCTAAAGGGCTATGTTTCCATAAGAAGTTGCTGGTAGAGTTGCTCTTCAAAGCCACAAAAATGTTTCCATTATCGTGAGATGGTTCACAAACACAGGGGAGCTCTTTGTCTTTGAAACAGTTTTGGCATAGTTTTTCCACCAAACCACATTCGTATCTTCTCATTCTGCCATACCTCTACAAATATCAGCCTATCAGCTAAAACCGCTCTTTTTAAACAGTGATAACCAAAAATGTGCTTTTGTGAGTTACGCCTGTCTGTACATGGATCGCTCCATCGTTTAGGACGCGTGAACGATTATGTGAAACCGCGCAAAAGGATCAGACAAAGGAAAGACCATTTCAGTCGCGTCACTCTCCACAAACAAAATAAATTCTTTGGCTAATTTTCTGCATGCTATAAAACTAAAGCCAATGCTCTTTAATTTGGGCAGCTGCTCTAGACAGTTTAGACATTGTCTGCACCAAATTGGAATTTCTACCTGTTTCTCATGCCTACCGTTTTCTAAACTTAGGTTTAGTCCGATTCTCGGTGGGTTTTATTTTAGTCGAACTCTTGTACTGCACTGTGGCACTTGTTTTTCCTTACGGTGATCCCCGTATTTAAACTCCTGCTTTTGAAACTGAGTGGTAGAATGTTGTCTAATTTGCACAATTCACTGTGGATGGCCTCACTTTTAATATTCACTCAAAATTTCCCTTTACACACCATAATATTTCCTGAATCAGAATACCTGTGTATTACTTTGACGTAAGGCAAAACGACAAGCAACCACAAGCTTTATGGCTAACAGACTGCAAAATTTGAATGCAAATCACTCATTTTCTTAACAGATCATTTCTTCGCGAGTAAATGAAAAGCCTCGCTGCTCTGCATGCCAGAAAGTTGTCTATCCAATTGAAGGCCTTCACGTAATGGATCGCATTTTTCACAAATCTTGCTTTCGATGCCACAAATGTCAGCGAATTCTTAGGTAAGTATTGTTTTTGCGGTAATAAAGATAGAAGCAGGCAGAGACATTATTGGAAACAGCTGAAACAGACTGTCTTGGCATAATGAAAAATTCTAAATAATTTCACTCGAAATGCTTCCAGTAAGAAAAACTACAACCATGTAAGCTATCGTGGGAATTGTTCACCTACTCGTAAAATGTGTAATTAAATGACTGAAAAAATTTTGTTAAGGTTGAACGTACTCATGACAAAATTTAGTTGTGCCCAAATGTTTGTGGCCGACTGTAAGACACATTCTTTTAAAGAACGGATTTTTTTGTAGGCTTATAACAAGTTCAGCGAAATTTTCATTCTTACTCCCAATGGCTGAATAAATCTGTGAAAGCCGTATAAAATAATATGACTCTATACTTCCTTATTTGATGTAGATTTTTTTCACAAGACAGGTTACTATTGTTATTATCAGGGCATCAGATGACTCCACTAGTCACCGTGGTTAACACCCCAAACCTCCATTTTCTGCCACTCGGAAGTGGCCAAGGTAGAAAATACCTGATGATTACTGAGTTCCCTTATTGCGATCAACAATGATGCGGAAAGATTTGGCCTCAATTTGTACTTTCCGCCTTGATGGAACTGCTGGTAGAGCAAAGCGGTCTCTCAAAGCGGACAGTACTTCCAAATGCATGAAAGCGCTAATTTCTTTAACCAGCGGGGATAGACGTTTGGATAGGCCAAACGTACATTTCGATCATCGGGAGCTAGAGGTCAACTTCAGCGTGATGTTGCAAAATAACCACCGCAACAACTGTTTGGACTAGTAATCAGTGTCAGATACCGAATATCTGAACTCTGATTTAATCAGTCTTGCTCGGTAAGGTGAGTGATATTTTCAAGTATTTTGACGAAAACGAAGTTTCCAACGTTCCATCCAACGTCTTTTGACCAAGACATATAACCCCCTCACTATCTACCTTGACGCCTGAAAAACAACGGAAAGTAAAGCCATAATTTTCTGTAGTGTTCCAAAGTGTTAACCGACATGAAATGTCAAACGTAAAAACGCCGCTAGGTAAGAACAGCGCTTCGAACGCGAACATGTAGCAGCGTTGCCCGTGACCATTCTAACGGAGTAACAGGAATATCATTAAGTGAAGCTCGTCCCATCTCCTTTCGAATAGAATGGCTAAGGGACAGTCCTCGACAATACAGATTCGTGCAACTAGAGTCAAAAACTGACCAAACTGTCCGTCATGTCCACCGTAGTCTGATGTTCTGGTTAGGTTTGGCGTTTCCCAGGAATATCGTTGGTCATTATACCTGATACATTTGGTGTGCAAGATTCTATAGTATAGAAGAGGGGATGACAAAATGAATTCGTCACAAATAGTGGCCTAAAGCAGGCCAGCACATATTCGTTCTGAAGTAACTTTAACATTGAGATCGTTTGCGTTGCATCCGGGGAGACCAAGTAATGAACATTGTATTCACTTGGCGTGTGTAAGCCTGAGACAAATGTTTTTTTCAAGTTTAACCTAAAGAAATCAGACAAGTAGATCAAATGATTCAAAGGAGGTAAGAACTAAATGTTGGCGATTACGTTATCCGTTGCGCTTGGCAGTTTCCCCACATCCTGAGCTTAGTCGTCAGTGCGTTGTCTCGTAGGAAACATGTTTGATGCGTCGGTAGGTGCTACCCAACTGGATAAACTTGTGCGGTAGAAAGATGCTGGGCCACGTCCTACATAAGTAAGAGTTAATCAGGTCTCTGGTAAATCACCCTTGGCCGATTTGTACAGCTTTTATCCATCAACCGAAAAGTTTCACTGTCAAATCCTCCCATAAATTCCTGAGGGAGACTGCTACTCAGATGGCAGTTTATTTCTTCGCCGAGCTTTGCACTTGGCTTGCAAAGTTTTTGTTATTGCGTGGTTGGATAGGCCACCTGACCAACACCCAACTGACCCATCCGAGTTACGAATACTTGAACACATTTCTAGGCTCCTCAACTGCTTAAAATTGTGAGCATCAACAAGCAGGAAACAGCTATATGGTGCTCCCCTGTCTTCCATAATGGATTGACGCCATTGCTTCTCTACGCCATACAAGAATTGGCTGGTTTTGTCACCTAAGTTACTCTTGAAATGTGTGCTACAAAATGCCTAGTCCAGCTAGTAATTGCAAAACCTGCGGAACAATATAGGCTACCAAATTTTTTCGGTAATGAAAGTGAATACTGCAACTGTCAAAGTTGGATTCAGGTAGCTCAATATGCAGTTCAGACACTGGAACCTTACAAAACCGCACTTGTTCTAATGTAGTACCAAATACTTTGTTGCAACTTTACACTGACAATATATCCCTTGCAAAATACCTCAAAAAACGCCTGAACCTCTTGAGGAATCCAGTAACTTTGGAATCTATCTGCAAAGATTCAAAGCCTAGTGTTTTCCTTGGAATTTCTTGCGCTCTCATTCTTCTCCCTACCTCTCTGGGTTTTCTGACAAACGGTTCTAACTACGCTCCCTAACTGCAGCTGTTTACCTTGTTTTGAATCCTTATTCACATTATCGTACAATAACATGCTTGCAATGTTGATCTGCATCAGCTAGAACATAAACGTGTGTCCCACGGCTGCATTTCTCTGTCTCATTGGATAATGTCTTGCCTTTTGAATGCATTGCCTGCTTGATCCACTGCTCCACATGCTTTCGGCGGTGGGATTTCCAACCCAGTCAAAGGGTCCGCTAGCCTCTTGAAGTAACCCTCACCTGTAGGTGCCAACTTCGTCCTTAATTACCCCACCGGCCTATTCATACAAGTGCATCCAGTCGAACGGTGCCCAGTCCGTCACACACGAAAGACTCTAGATCGTGGCACGCGTGTGCCTACGTTTGCAGTCGTGTGTTTACCAGTTGTCTTCTGGAAACACGGCAATTTTCCATGGATTCGTAGAGGCGCGCAAAGTTTATGCTTGTGACTGTAAGTTTTTTTCTACCATTTGAACATAGGTCCCGTTGCATCACACCCACCGTGAATTTCCGAATCCCGATGCTCCCTCGACGCTGATCATCTTTGAGTATGGTGCGACCAGCAACACCAGTAGCGCAACTACACTCCCAACTTATGACAACGATATCACTGAACCATGGGCCGGTTTGGTTTTGCCACGGACAAAAACAGTTATTTGGACATCAGATATAGCAGATGTGAAAACCACAAAAAGTCAAAAGTAATCTTAGGAAAACAGCAAATTTTGGAAAAGAGTAGGAAGTTCAAAAAGAAGATTTTCTTACTATGCGATTATCTTAGGCCAAGAAAAGTAGGACTACTTGGATTTTGGATAAATGACGCTAATTCATATGTGAGATTGTTACCGTTTCTATTTCAATGGCATGTTAGTGTTTCGCTTGAGCCACCCGCCTGATAACTACTCAAGTCCCTAATGCCATTCGAACAGCAGGATTAATCTCACAGCTACAATAGGAGGGGGATACTTGTGTCCTTTGGTATCGGATAAGCAGAAAATCATAAGCAGTGTGTGTGTGCGTGTATTTTGCCTCTACAATTAACCATTACCAACGCGAAATTACACCTAGCTAGCTACATTACTTCACCTTTTGCTTACAATCAATATTTCTAGCCTCAGAGTCTATTCACTATCCATACAAATAATACACATAACTGGCATAGTTCCTTGTCTTTTTCCTTAGCGAAAGATACTGAGGAAATTGTACAATATCCTGAAACTTTAATTGGCGGTAAATATAGTGCTCGCGGTAGAAATTGCGTTCGTCCATGGAAGCGTAGTTAGTAGAACCACAAAATCTGTTGTCTGTATTGCAACCTTGCTTTGTAAGACGATGGAGCCCTGAAATTCAAATTATTCACAAAGAAGGGCCACTTGATTGCGCCCTACTTTGTCGAGCTGGGTAATCTTTGGTAGCCTTTTGTAACAGCAAAGTGATCCTAAGGTAAACTATAGTAATGGCATGCTTAGTTTATTACACGATGACGCTGTAATCTTCGTATTTTCTCGTTCGATCAAACTTGTCAATGTCCCGTTTTAGGAAATAATTTCGTAAGGTGGAGCTTCTTAATGATGAGTTTCAGTGTGCCAGACAAATAGCTGCAGTTTGAACGATACATTGCAGCACAACAGCTAGACTAAGTTTATGTTTACAACCAATAAATGCAAATCATGCTACTGATAACCGTTAGATATGTTTATGGCTCACGGTGGTTAAGTTCATTCAAAATCACTCCTAAAGGTATTGAGGAGCTTTTTAGACAGTTGGGCTACTTTGCAAGACGAATGTTTATTCTTTACTGCTTTCCTCATTATCCACCCCCTCAGTGTGAGAACATTCAACGTGGGAAACGGACACCCATACTGTGAACCTCATTATGTCGAACTATTTAGGGTTAGAGGTGAGTTTCCGACACTATCTACCACAACTTAATGCACCCGTTTAATCAGGAATATTTAGGACCGTCTGTCTAAGATTTACGACAACTTCAATCAGTAGGGTAGCAAACCGCGTTTTTAATGCACCTTACGCATCCTTTTGTCATTAATACGGAAAGACGCATGTTCTGATATCTCTAGTCCCAAAATTGAACCACTGCATGCTCAAGGCTATGTGGAGTATGGGTGACGTAAATATGACTGGCCGAATGGCGTTAAATACTTACTAAAAAGCCGTATGGACTGAAGCTTCCAGTTGATCCATCTAGTACCCGTTTCCTCTGAGTGAGCTACGTTTCGTGGTGTCTATCCTGTTATCTTATGAAAATGTCATGTTGGAATTATTGAGGTATGATGAAGGTGCGCTCCTTCTTAGGCCATTACTCGACACTCCGTCGTCTTTATACTGTGTTTAGAAGTCTAAAAGAAAAAAACTCTAACCCACTGGTGCAGTTGGAACGGAATAAATGTTTCTAATAAACTCTACCAATTTTGTAAAAGGAATGTTTTAAAGTAAGGCGGTCCGCAGGCGAATCCGCGATCTCAAAGTCTTGAAATGGAAACCGTCTGCGACCAGTACAACGCCAGTCTGATAATCAAAGCTTGGTTTTATGTGGTACAGTTAAGTGGTCACCCAAACTCCGATTATGTGATTCAAAAGACTGAGAAAAGAGAGACGGCTTATTTTTGTAGAACAAATGAACACAGTTTGTGCTTAGCACGCGTTGTACACCCATTCGCTTTATGTACGCTTTTCTGTAGCAACCGTAATGACTTAAATGGTTTTTTTAACCTGTTCTTCTCTGCCAGGATTGGAAACTCAGTGGACTGGAAATTGAATAAAACTACTCATAGTCAACCATGGCTTACTGCAAAATGAATCCCTATGTTGAATAAACAAACCAAAGTGATAACACGTTAGAGATCACGCTTACAATTTTTCACGAAGTACATGTAATTCATCCTATACTATTTGGCGCAACGCAGCCTTATATAGCATTTTGACTATGACTTTTAGACACAGAAAATTATACCAGGAAATTTGAACAACAGACCAACAGAAATGTCGGTGAAATATATTTTCATAAAGGAAACTAATCACAAGATTGCTGAAAACATACTGCGACCTCTCGAATATCGAGCCAACTGAAATATGAGGCGGCCTTTGTGCACCACATTCAGTTGAAGAATATCAAGAACGAGCGATTCAGTTGAGTTTCCCGTGAAAACTAAATTGATTTGCAAATTAGTGTATTTGTCAAAATCAGTCCATTTTGGGTTCAAGTAGAACACAAGGTTGACGGAAACCCAGGGACTGCGCCTAGATGATGAGCCCCAAGAAGGGCAAGACCGGTCGTGGGCTGTGAGTAGTTTGTTGTGAGTAGTTTCCTTTAGGAAAATATACTGCGATCTCTCGAATATGGTGCCAACCGAAACATGGGACGGACTTTGTGCATCACATTCAGTTGAAGAACATCGTAAACAAGAGATTCAGTTGAGTCTCTCGTGAAAAACAAACTGATGGGTAAAATATATATTTCTGGGACTTTATTCAGAGTCGACGCGCGCAAACTGTAGCTTTCTGACAAGACATCAGAAGTATCTGAACTCTGAACGACCTCATTAGAAAGTTTATGTAAGTGACAAGAATATACTCTTTGAATCAAACCCATATAATCAGCTACCCAGTATGCATACGCAACGTCATTTATGCCAATATTCATCAACAATTTTACAGTTTTCAAATTCGAACTTTTTATGGGCCCCGTCCTACTAACCTGCGCACCTTTTGTTTCGGAAATGCAGACCTAAGGATTACAATAAACCGAACTGTACTGTGGACCAAAAAGGATATAGCTAACTGAAATATAAGAACCAAAATTTTACTTTTACTTTAGACCTCAGTGATATTAATCAATGGTGGACTGCTTGAAAATTTTCAACTTCAGATTGTCACTTAAGTTACCATAACTCATTCTCTTATCCCAGTGTGCTTCAATTTTTTTCAGGGCGTTTTGGCGTCACAGCGCGAGACAAAGCTATGGAGGAGGACGATGATTATTTGCTTCACCGTAAGACATAGTGTTATATTCGTGATTTTCATTATTTTTCGTCGATATAGTTGACACGACTGTTGGACTAAAAGTTTTGGAAGATGCAGAGAAGATAAATTATGACCATATTCAAGCGAGCTAAGAGGATTTAAAAGGATACCATAATTTGCTTTCAAACATTCCTCGAAGAAACTCGTGTAGTGGGCTTTACAACAAATTCTCACCAACATTATTCTGCAGTTAACAATCAGAGGGGAGGCTAATAATATAACTGAAGTTCTTATTTGGAAACTGCATTTTCGGACATACAGTTTAATACAGATTACTTTTAGCTTTGTTTGAGAAAATGTTGGAAAACTACTGGAACAGAACATGTTCGAGCCTAGAAATAAACCACTCGATGAAGCTGCACCACCTATGAGAGTTACCACCGAAAAAACGTCAAATTTACTACCTTCATACAAATAAACCGTTGTCAGTCTGAGGAATGAAGCAAAGGAAGCATCTGAGAAATAGAAACCACTGAACAACTTTGTTCCGAAACACAAGTCCAGCTATTTTAGAGTGCGGTAAACGCAGTGTGCTAATTTAGGCCCGCACTTGGTCTTTTTTCTTGCAAGTCGCTCATGCCTACAATCTAGATCAAAGGTGATGAGTTATTGGAGAAAATGTAGAAAACAACGAATAGAGAGGATTGTTGACAATACAAATGCACTTTGGCTATTGCCATATGTTTTTGATTTTGGCTTTTAACCAGGCTTGTAATATACTATCAGGCCTCAGGTGTAGACATATTTTCCCCCAAAGCTAAAATGCAGATATTTTGCGAGGCTTCAGCTGTGTTTGCGTGTGAATCTTTGGTGGCGACGGTGGCATTCGTAGATTGCATGCGTAGCATTTTCATGTGACTGTCACTATGAATTTCGATGAAACCAAAATCCATGAGCACACCTCTTGAATACTTGCATTGGAAGCAAACAATGAGAAGACAAGAAAGAGTCATTTATGCAAGGACCTTTTACAGAAATCACAGGTAGCAGTCGTATTTTTTGTTTGTTTTGAAGTAAAGATATCCTTAGTTCAACATTGGACTTATTCTGGGTGTTTCGTTTTAGTAACTCTCATGTGAATGTACGTAGTTTTCTCACTATTGACACTTGTTTATTACATTCGGTATTCAATGACACGAAGAACCCAAAGACTGAAGTCGTCGAACAATGAGGTTTTTCTAAAAATGTGCGATGCCAGGAAACAAGAGTAAAAGTCCATAATTTCACGTAACGCAAATTGTGATAAGCCTGGTTGTTGGTCTGCTCGCCGAGCTTGGCAGTTGCATTGCAAACGTTTCATCACCAATCGAGGTGACATCGTCAGTGCGGGGTTGAGTGGGTGAATTCCTCCTCTTCTGCCTGTGCTTATATGGCTTCTAAACAGCATCTGGTAGCTCTGAAGGCGGTCTTCGCGTAGTTTGATAAGCCTATGTGATAAGCCTATGCCAGTGCACTAAAGTGTGTCTAATTTGCACCTAATACCCGGGGCAAACTTCTGGAATGAATGAGGTGTCAAACTATAAAAAACACTCCACAGCAGATTTGGGTAACTACGGGTAGCTCAGTGTCACGCTTTACGATAACGTATAACCGCGCTAGGTTTTCCAGAAAGAATAATATTCGCTTAAATGGCTGGAAGGCATTATGAAGAAAATTACAACAGTTGAGTAAGTTGAGGCCCAAAAAGTACGAATTTGTGAACAGAGCCAACTCTCGTTACATAGAGCACTTCAGTCAAGTTCCTAACAAATCGCTATCAGTTTTTACGGCCATTAGTCTACGCTATGTTGGCTGTTATATGAGTATTACCATGTTTTGGTTACTTCCAGAAAGAGAACCTTGGACTAATAGCTACACTTGCCAGGATCCCCTTGATTGTCCGTCGTTCAGATGGCTGCTGATCCGTTCGCCGTGCTTTGCAGTTAGCTTGCAAAAGTTTGGTCACCACACGATAAGACTTCGAATGTGCGATTGAGTAGGTATTTCCCACGGGGTTCATTACGTTTATATAGTTTCCAAAGTGTATTTGATAACTCGAACCTAGAAGGTTGTTACATGCTTCTCTCGAAGAAGTTTGGTTTGCATCAGCCAATATTTTGACAACCACAACTAATAGTTGTTATTTTCATGATGATAATACTAACACCCGATAAATCGGAGGCGTATAACACTTCTCTGAACAAACATACGAGATGCAGTTTGACATTTCCGGACAGTTGTGTAGACTACTGACTTTCCAGCTTATTAGCTTCTCTAAACTAAGAGGCTGGTGAACGTAGACCCAAGAAATGGCGTCACTTACTGTTTATTGCCAACTTCATGCATCACTTTCAGACGGGTCCCATGGTTCTCAAAGCTTCCAGGAATGTACCAACACCTCGTCTAATTTTCTCCCAAGCTCACATGTCCCTATTATTTCCAAACAAATGCACGGGTTATATGTTATTCAACCTTAGCGGGTCTAAAATTGTCTGACTGAACTGCATTATGACTACAAGTTGAATGTCATTATGCGCTGCTGCCAGGTTGTCCTCAGGTTGAGCTTATTACGATGCATGTCTGATGGCTTCGGGCGGCCGCGTTCATGGACTTAGATAAAACCATGTACACGTGCTTTGTTCATTTGGGAAGAGCAGACCACGGATTATTATTAATTCTGATCAGTGGAACTGCCGCCTGAAGCATAAACTAACTGACGGTACCCTAACCCCAAAGGTAGTAGTAAGTTCAACTCTTATGTCCAATCAACCCGTCAGTTGATGTCACGTAAAACAAAACGTTTTATGGCTGCTGAGCATTGGCTGCAGTGTAGACGGCACTTTAGACGGGTCCAGTAAGATCATGCCTGTGGAACTTCTTTCTATATGGGATTTACATTTGAACTGCCTGTCGGTTGGCATATGAAGCAATGAGGAATGTGGCGACAAGACTTGCTTCAGGTTACTCCCAACTTAGTAAGCGCATTGATGCTTCTTTGGCAATCACCGCTGACTGTACTGTCACTTTCTGCCAACTACTCTTCAGGCGACTAATTAATGTAAACTAGCACCCAATTTTGCCTTCCTGGGATAATAACCGATCAGCTCGCCGTGTCCCTGAATGAATGAATCGAGTTGGTTGACTCCGAGGGTAAATCACTCGCATTCGGCCTGTGGGACCCTGGACACTACAGCATTTCACCAAATGAAACATGTGGCAAAATGTGGCCAATCACTGGGTCGTTAGGACAACGCTCTGAGTCCGAAGATTGGTGAAGCCACTCTGCAAAATTTCGGGAATAAGTTTCGGTTACCAAATCACAAATACCTCATTGTGACAGATGTGACGAGCTGCTCTTGGAAGAGCACAGCCTTAAGAAAGTCTAACATGTATGCAGAGAATTGGAGTTAATACAGTTGTATGGGCACGGCGGCCTGCGTACGGCTCTGTGATATGACATCTGACTTTCCTGCCTGTGTGTTATCAGTATACTGTGACATTTGACTTCACTGGACAATGCTTCCAAAATGATGACTGTGTCCACGGATAGCCATTTTTATCTCACCAGTACACAATACACTGCTGGCAGTATGATCGGTCTGAGTTGAATGCCAAAGTTTTCCAGTATACCTATGACTACCTTTTGTTACGGGAGCACGAAACAACCCGTTCGGACCAGACCCCTCTTGTGATTGACTGGGTGGCTGTGGGTATTACTGAAAGCCGACCAAGGTTCACTTTCCCCAGCCTGCTTGGTTTCGTATCACCAATGCACCCTGTCAAAATCGACAAAGACCCAAAAAGAACCAAGCCAAAATAGGACCAGGTCCTTAATATCGTCGAACCGTGTGTTCATTCCAAACTGTAAAGAAGTGGACGTAAGTAACGACGACATCCTCATCCTTTGTTGAGACTTCTACCGGAAACCAAACCAATCACTAAGTGGACACACTGGCAGTATCGGCCCATGAAATGCATGTGAAAAACTTCGAGGAAGTGACGTTCTATGCCTTTTTTCGGATGTGTAGTTTATATTTCGCCGTCTTAAGGACTAAAATACACCGGTTAAAGTGATAGCTTACATGCTCGTTTTGGTATCTATTTTAGTGGTGCTTGGTTATATTTCGTCTGGGACATTCAGTTGGAGTGGCGATTGCCCTGGAAATCGAGCATTTCAATACCTAGCATTAGCAACCGTTCGAATTCTAACGATATTGGACGTTTATTTTCAAGGACACCGTCTGCAGTCCCCCTGCGTTCCACTCAGTTTTACTATACCTGTAAACGAACAAATGAACCAATAATCATAGTTTTGCAAACCTTCTGGTCCATTACCTTTCGAAGCTATTAGCTCGGTGAACAAAAAATTAGTACAGTCTGACAGATTTCTGCTCACTTCATTGTGTGACGAGCTTTGGCTAGTCCCAACGTCTTTTAAGACAGATGAAGTAAAATCAGAGAACCGAATTATAGCCCTGGTTACTGAGTACGATATATCACTTTGATTGCCTCAAAATTCCGGTAGACAACTATTTTAGCGCTACTTGAGGCTAGTTGCGTCCAAGCTGGTTGTTTTGTTCCCAAGGGATAGATGAGTGCTTTTTCTGCTGTGGCAAGTCAAGAACACAGACTTTTTGTATTCTACTTTGAAATCGTCTGGTAAGTAGGATTTGCAGAAAACCCGCCTGTTTTTTAATAATCGTTTGTCAGATTTCCCATTGTCTAGAATCAACCTCTCCGTTCACTCCCATAATTGTTTTAAACCTATTCAGTTTGTTTCTAGTTGCATTTCTAACGACCACTCACTTGAAAGAGTCAGTCACTTCCAAATGGGCACGGTCTTTTCGCCTTCAAGTGTGCTTAGTCAATATGCTGTATTGCACTGTCATACAATAACCGTACGTCCGTAATGTCTGAGTGCTGTGCAGTAACTTTACATCAGGTCAATTAGGTGTCTAGGAATACGGTCTTTAGTAAGACGGATCGCAGTTACCTGACCTCAGCACTATCAAACGTCGATCATCTCATAACTTCTGGATGATTCTTCGAAAAAGTGCACTGTGAAAAGGGTTTTATCCTCCTGTTGTTGGATCAGGTGTACCTAAATTACAAAAACGCTTTTTCGGGTATGAACGCCTGTCGTAAATGGCATACCCATTTCCATCCAAGGAGCACAGCTCCAAGCACTTGGTTCTGGCTCTGTTTTTATTCAAGCGGCTTCACGAATAAGTAATGCACTGAAGAACTCGAGGTGATGACTGGCATATTACATTACGCACCAAACTGCACATTGTCGGTTTGGGTTATGCTGCCAATTCTCATGAGTCTATGGTTTATTCTCTAGCCTGAATTGCAGTTAAACAACCAAAAACAAGCCAATGAATTTCCACATTCAGTAGAATCACAAATGTATGGTTGACCAACTTATTAGCCAGAGTACAATTTCCTCCTTTCAGCGCGAATAGTCAGGCTTTCATGTAGCTAATTTTCTTGTTATTCACTTAACCAAGATTTCATCCGCAAATTGAGTTTACCCATTCTGGACAGTCGTTTCAGCATTGTTGGGATTCATCAGCGGTGTGTATAAGAAGAACATCTAGGAAGCTGTACACTCGCAATCCTTTGGCTAGTAACTGAACGCTGTAACTACGGGCCACGAGTGACTCATCATCTTTGAGTTTAACCCGCACTTAGGCTATTACTCCAATCATTTACTCAATCATATCAGTTATGTCACGCGGTCCGTTGCTGACAGGCTTTTCCTTCATTTAGTTAGTTAATGACTTAGTACTGTCTAGTTAGACTGCTACGGGAGTGAGCACCTTTTCGTTTTTTGGAGAACTTCCGGAGAGTTCCAGATCGTATTACCATATGTTCTGCTAGAACGAACGAAAACGAAAACATCTTTCTCTAGTTTTTCAAATTTTAATCAGCTTTCACTGAAATGCGGTATGGGACTTATAGGGTCAACCGTAACAGAAACTTGCTTTTCGTCACACCACTTTCTATGTGGTGTATTCTTCACACATTGTTTCACGCTGGAAAACGCTTTGACACTCAGGGTGTTCCATGAAACAGTATAATTTAGCTCCTGGATTACTGTTTACAAACGAGCCACTCACAGTTAGAGGCATGTGGTATTACATCGTTGTTTCTACCATCGTAGTAGCAGTCCTTTGGTAGTCCTTTGCCTTGGAAGGCACAACTTCACCTTTGACCTAGCTTCCTTCGCTTTTTCTGGAAAATACAAGGGAATCACAGTAGAATAATGTTGTTAACCTGTCACAAACATTACGGTTTTTCAGTTTTATTCAGTCATCAGCAGGAAATCCATTACAACGCATCAAACCACAATTCAACCTATCGCTTAAATCTCCGCCGTCTGTTATTCCACAGAGACCGCTGTCCAGTCCAGTACTCCTGCTGAAACGGCCAAAGATCGTCCTCCACCCCTTGTTACCCAGACATTAGTTGCTAAATTTCAACAAATGAGCAACTTTTCAAAGTCCAGTCATGATGTAGGAGTAAGTCATTAGTTTTTTATCCGAGTTCTTTTCTGGTTTTTCCTTGTATTAGTCAGCACCAGATACATTTTCTTATGCTCCACAGTTTGACATTCAGATCAATACATGGCAGATTAGTTTGCATGTACTGGAACATGCTCGGCTTTAGAGAGGCATACAGAACCCGGCCCAATCTCCATCTTATTACAAATGTGATATTTTTAAGTAAGTTACTGCGTTCCATAGCAGTTTTTTTAATCTTTTGCATGCTGGGAAGCTTCTTTTGGCATTACGTTTACTATGTAATTTGTCAGCGTAACGTAGTTTTCTCGCCATCTCTGGCGAATGTTCCCCGGTGCACTCTGATACGGGTCTTACCAGTTCAATATGTTTGTGAATAGGCCATGCTGATTAACTGGTTATCCTGAATCAGTCAGTACAGATGCGTCAGCCGATTTCCACTGATTTATAAAAGCATTATTCGTCATACGTGAGACCCAATCACTGCTCTATCATTAGGACCATGAGTACGTGCCTATTACTCCAGAGACAAAACGAATAAGCTGGAATCTTATCCTATCCACTACCCCGAGTAACATTTGGTTTGTTAAAGCCTAGTCTCGTGTTCCAGCAGACAGAGTTAAACTAGTGGGCGCTTTTGATAATGCACATAGGACCACCAGTTCGTATGACTTCACAGGCCATAACCAAGCCATACGTTTCAACATGGATGGTCAAACAAGTACGAGTGATAAAGCTGAAACATGCATCCAATGGACTTGTCGTTGAAATTAGGAACTAAGCTGAACTGAACTTAGGGTTAGTTCAACCCTAAACTACATAAATTATACATTTTATTGTCAGAACACAGAAAAAACGGCAAAAAAATCCAGCAACTCTAATCTGTCATGTATGGTTCCGAAAGTTCAGGCAGTCTCCATCCAAGAGTTAATAGTGGGTACGCAGTGCATTTGCTGTTGATTGATCAGGTGGTAGTTGATCTGTTCGCCGAGCCTGGCAAACAGATTTTGGCAAACAGAGCTTGGCGAACAGATCAACTACCATCTGATCAGTAAACAGTAAACACACCCTAGCTACCTATATTTCGACAAATCGACAGTGGGAGCATTTGCCAGATACAACCACTTAACTCTGATACAGTTTAAAAATATCATCATCAGTAGACCTTGTGGTTCGTATAACACTCCAGTGTTCCGGAGCATGAGCTCGAAGCTTTGTAATTGTAGACTTATACTAGCCTTTCCATATTATTAAGGCGGCCAGGAAGTAATCAGTTATCGTAACTGGTACTACAAGTAGAAAAGGATGACCATCGGGTGGCTAAAACTTGAGTGCGTACACTTGCCACGCTATATCTGTTGGTCAGATAGGCAACTCTGAGCGGCTTGTAAGTTGACCGAATTCGAGGCCAACAAGATCTTTGACTAAAGTGATAACAATATGAAGAAATAGATCACAGAATGTTGTCAGCTAAAAAGCTTTATGCCAGCTCATCGCTGTGCCCCCTACAAATGCGTACAAAGAAATTAACCCACGAATTTGGTTCCCATCTCCCAAAAATTGCTTTATGTACACGCATTTATTTTCACTTAGCAAAATGTTGTGTCCGGTTAATTATGGCCATATATTTCAGCGACATTTTGACCTCTTATGAATGTGGTTTGTTTCACTTTTATCAGTGGACCAGAATGGCGTTTCTCCTCAGGACCAGTTACAGCCCCTGTTGTTTGAGTTTGTGCTGTTCGTAATACAATCATCTTGCACGATTAAGCGCCACTCACATAACCTTACGTTTTGGTCCCCTGTTTGGAAGAGTCCATTGTTTAGGATGTCGATTTGCACTTTTACTACATAAAGATAAACTATATCTGTATGTCACGCCTGTTTTGCTTATGCTGCTAAAAAGGTGACGCCAAAGATAATATCTCCAAAATGAAATTTTTAAGAGGCTTCTATGGTATACGCTCCCTATACGTGACCATACTTTGAATATTCCTCGCTGATGCACTCAAAATGAATGGGAGAATGAATGGATAAGTTACTCAGTTAATTACGAAATGAGGGATTAAACAAAGAAGCTGGCAAATAATTAATCCCTAATGATAAATGTCCTCTAAAATGGGCTAATTAGGATAGCTACTGGGAAACACAAATAACCGACCCATAAAATAAACGGTAAACTTATGGATAGTTTGAACATTTTCCGAAACAATCATTAGAATACAACACTAGAGTAAACATATTGTGAATCCGCGAGTGGTCAGAACTATTTTTTTTTCCTGGCGGCGAAACGAAACTGTCGCTCTGATGATAAGACAGACTGCTTTGCAAACCTACTTTCTGCAACCTGAACTTATAGGTACGCAAAGGAATGCTTGCCTATAAATTCGCTTGTCTGTTGTACCAGGACAGAAACTGGACAAAAAAATAGTAGCAAATTAATTTTGTCCACATAAAGGCTCAAGAACCGATAGAGTTGGCTCGTTAGCACAACGTCGAGCAATTTCTATCCTAATTAATTCATCAGTCAGGGCAATTGAGACCATACAAACGGTTCAAAGAAAGGTACAGACATGGTTTTCAGAGGAAAACCGAAAAGGAAAATCTGCGCAAGTTTTCATCAAAGTTTAAGTTATGCCTTCAGAGGCCCTCACAAATTCCCGTACGGCCGGAATGTTAAACAGACTGCGACTGTAAACTACGGCGTGAGGGTTTCGCTGCAAAATACGTGAACGAGACTAGATGAAGACTGCATAGACAAGTCGCCGAATAAAAAGCGATTGATTTCCTCTCAAGAATGCTACGCAGTTCCGTATGCTAGAAAATAATGGCATCTTTTCCGTATGATCAAGCTAAGGCACATTATCGAAACCCACCACGTTATGCAGGATGACTCTGTCAAGAAACTCTAGCAGTCCATGCTCCGGCCGAATGTATCGAGTGAACTGGTAGATAACGGGAGGACTGTTCAAAAGGGAGAAACCAATCAAATGCTGTTCAGCAGGTTTCAAGCACCCCTGCGGCTGCCTGACTGGGAACTCCTGATCGACCAAATCAGGACAGATACCGGCATGTTGTTCGAGGCTCATGCGTGAACATGTTCGCCTGTTGAGATACGATAATTCAGGTGCTTTCGGCTTGCGCTGATGCAGTAGTGGTATCAATCCTGCCTCGCATTTCAGAGGTCTCGAGTACATGAGCCTGAAAGGGACAATAATATGCAATGGTGATAAACTTTCATGAGAGAGGAACTTGAATCCAGTCCCCTCCCCCCTTTTATATGGACTCAGAAGGATAATTGCGCTAGGTCAGGAAAAAGACTGTGATTTGAATGTGGACCTGAAACAGACCTGGAACAGAGTCACCTACACCTACAGAGAGTAAACTATTCCAGTCAATCATAACTAGAACTCCCAAAACAATTTTGCATTTTGCGTGAAGCCGCTGGAATTATTCGGTGGAATATTTTTTTCGAACGCTGTCACTATATCGTCAAGTTTTTTTATTCGCACAATAAGACGTTTATATTTTTTATAATGTTCAACGATCAGGCATGTAACTAGCATGTTAGGACTTCCAACGTCGCCCAGTGGGCTTGTTTCAAGCCACACGTAAGACACCGATTCTCTCTTTATAACAGCGAGGATCTGAATGCATGCCAAACAAAGGAGTGACTGTTCGAAGAATGAGGAGTTAGCATCTACTTGAAGTTTTGTCACATTCATTCCAAACAGGATGTCAGATCCTTTTCGGAAAAGTTTGGCATTTTTATATAAAGAACAAACAATACGGGGCCAAATGTACTGCCTGAAAAACCTAAAATTCGATCGCTTATAAAAGACAAAAGGACTCCGGTTGGTCAGTCCCAAATTGAATATGCTTGAAATCACAAATTTGAAGACCCACAACCGACAAATACAATTCGTCCTGCGCATTCTTCATGCTCAGCTGAGTACGCTTTTGCTGTTCAGCCTTGGTGGTTTTGTCTCGTTGATTTCGTTTCTCAGGCCAAAATAAACTAATCATTTTCCTATGTTTAGAATCTTTAAGGATGTCTAAATTCATTTTTTTGTTTAAATTTACTTCTAGGAATGTCGCGTTTTGGTTGTTATTTGTAGCTACTCATCTATGTGGTTTATACTTGGGCCGCTTTACAGATGCCACAATGAATCCTGGGCAAACCAGTAAACGCACTGTTTATGCTTCATCAGATTCATACGCAGGATACCTTCCTAGAGCGGAAACGTAAGTATCCAGTTCTACTGCCTTTCCCTGGACTTCCTGAAACGAAAGGGCCCCCCACCCGTGATCGGTTATTGCGAAACGCAATATTACTTAGGTACCTGAAAATAACGTTCTGCCAACGCAGTTTCTTCATGGACCACAAAATCTAGATTAGCACATTTTGAGACATTTTCGAAGTTATCTCCTCATAGTCCATCCTACAGGGCACATTTTTTTGCAGTTGTTTATCACCACTCTGAGATTCATCATTACCCTTTAATCTCCTGCAGGGAGAACCTCTCATGATCCCAAGGCTTATGAGCCTTACTCCCGAGGATACTACCAGGGGTATGTCACCGTACATTTTTAACTAGCCTCACAGTAAATATGCAAAGTTCTGCTTATAAAATGTTTTGTATAAGACAGGTGCAGATAACTTTCCACCAAGATTTTGGTAGTGGCTATTCGATGATTGATCAAATGCAAAAGTGCATCACATGGAATGACGAATGCATTTTTTCGGTAGTGGTTTACCATTGTAGCTGATGCGGTAGTAAACTTTCCGCTCTCAGTCTATCACTGTCGAAGTAGTTTGCCTTTGCATTTTAGATATCCTATATTTTATGCTCATACGTTCAATTTTTTCCGCAAAATATAGGTGAGCTGAACCTGATTAAGGAACTATCTTGTTGTTGTTAGCGAAAGCCTCAAATGAGTTCCTTGGTTGTGATATATTCAAATGAATATACCGCATAAAGGCCGATATTCGAGAGGCCGCAGTGTATTTTATTGAGGTGACCTGCCTGTCATAAGTTTGCTGAAAATGCTTCGACAGCCCACAACCACGTTCATTCTTCTTAGAGCTCATTATGCGGGCGTCGACTGAGTCCGACTTAGTTTGACTGACCAAAAACATTTTGCTTGCCGGATATCTTGCATGTGCTTTAGTCCTTAGGTTGTATACAGAATTGACTGTCCGTTGTGGAGGTTCGCCTTCCAGGCTGGGGACCGCGTGATCCTCACTACGCCTGGTTGGAGACGCTGCAAGATATGGCTGCCAACCGATGTCAGTGGCGATCTTGTCGTCAGTTTCTATCCAGATTGCCTGAATGAGTGTCTGGAGGTGTAGGCACCTCGGAATGATTGTAGTAAGCTAACACTAAGTCCCTTCCCCGTCCACCTTTATTCTTTTCTTCATAATAAGGCTTTCAAATAAATCATGGTCGTACGGCAGTGAAGCATCAGTGTTGAACACTGATGTCATGCTGTCGATGATGATGATGATGATGTGTAGGTTCAAGTCAATTTAGGCCATCGAGAGTAGATATCGGAAGATATCAGTAGTATGCTTTCATAATTGGATTTCTTCTATTGAATATACAGTGTTTTGCATAAAGACGATGAACGCTGGAATGAAAGTGGCCGTAATAACTCCATCTAGCCACAAAGGCCAGACTTATGTGAACGTTCCTCCTGATAGACAAATGTTAGGGCTAGAAATTTGGAACTAAAGTCGACTCGTCGAATATTGCAACGTACACGCAAGCTAGCGAAATTATCACTCATCCGCCCTGCAGAGATGGGTAGATGAAGAAAATTAACGTAGAAATTTTGGGTACGTTTACGAAAGTTCTGCCCGTCTCGTTTGTGGCAATATTCGTCACGCGGAAAATCGTCAGTTACTGATCAGTCCACATTCATCAGTTAGCTTGCATTCAGTCGAATGAAGTGTAACTAGGCACTTGCCAGAACTGTCTCGCTACTAGTTGCAGCAATGTACAGGCATGTCCCCTGAGTTTATCAAGCGCCGGTTGAGAGAAACACAAAGCCCTAATTGTCTGCTGATGTCGTGCAGTAAGAAACCCGAACGATGTAACATATTCAAAGATTTCCTGCAAATAAACTTACTTTCTAATGTTTGATTCTGACTAGAATTTCAGGAAAAACCGCGATTTTGGTGCAACAACTGAAGTTGTGTGCGACGCCTCAGTAAGCTGACCAGGCAGACACGGACATCATTACGCCATCCTACCTCAACAACATATGGCCGTACGGAAACCGTTGCGATCTCCACTTTTTTCGGGTAACTTATAAGTGCAGGGGCAATGACGTACTCAGTAAACCAGATCACATGATTTCAGTGAAAGTGGTAAACCGAACACACAAGCTCGCAATTTATCTACTTAAAATTCGACTACCGTAGGTATGAACAGATAAGTAGTACGGTATTTTTCTCTGTGCATTATACAAGTGACCCTACCGACAAAACAAAAAGTGAAACGGTAAAACGAAAGACCAATTTTGAGGTTCGTAGTGAAAATCCTTATTGGTAAACTAGGTTTAAAATCCAGTCGAATGTACCACACCACAAAGTTATTAATTTAGGAAATGTCCGCACAACGATAAAGTCAAGTATCAAGTCTCATACGCCACATACGTCGAAGAGACATCCGTAAAGGAAATCAGGTTCACCAGAAAGAAAACACACCCGGAAAAAAACATGAACATACGGAAATAAGACAACTACGGTTCCATGTGGAAGCACCACGTTGTTATGCGGACACCCCGATTTTATCCTGCCGTAAAATCTACAAAGACCAACTACATACTACATAAACCGGAGGACGTTTGTTTTTCATGTGTACGTATATTGACACATTTCAGTTTTGTAACGCTTTCATAGTAGCCACGGGCTTCTGGCTTTTACATGTTCCACTACAACATTTACCGTATCAAAATTCATTTGGAATTACGTGCACATTTTGTCGAAGTGTCGATAGCTGTTTTGAAAAGAGCGTTTAGACAGAAATCGATTCCTGCAATGTTACCGCAATTACTTTCCTGAGCATCCCTGCATTTACTGCTCTTGTATGAACAGATGAACTTAATTTTGGAAAACTTTTAAAAAAGTTTCATTTGGCTAGTGGCAAGTCTCGGTTTCGACACCTTATCTTAGAATTCGCTTGCGAAGAGGTGTAGGTCTATCAGTTCTTCCTTCTTTCTGCTAAATGAGCTCGTTAAAGGCATTTTATCATCATCCTTTTGAGCAAGACACCTTTTCTTCTTCTCCGTTTGTTGCTTACAGATGTGCGTGCAAGGAGTTTGTCTCTTGGAAAGCACACTATTCCTACACCATTCTTGCAAGCATCCAACCTGAAGGTCCATAAGGAAGTGCCGTGAGTCACTACTACACTTGCTTCACATACAACAGTAATATACCCAAATGGATATTCGGCTAATAAAACGCACTTACTTGAAGACAAACCTTTCAGTTTTAGCTAAGTGTCCGTTTACTAGTAATGAACCGGAAAATCCCGACTCACTTCTCACGTCTCTATGCAACGATCAATCTTACTCGCAGTGCCATTTGATAGTACACATAGGGTCAAAAATGAAACTGACTAAGTCAATAAGCCAAACGAGGAACTCATCCAAATGTCTTTCGTTTTGTTGTTTTGAAGTTGCCCTAATCATCCTTTGAACACATACGGGTCACCTACCCACTAGCTTATCTCTGGTCTGCATTGGAAGAATATTGGAGTAGAAACACAATTTCTCACCCTAAACACAAATAGAACAATCATTCACTAGAATGTGCCTATATTTCGTATTGTGTTACATGGTGAAAAGTTGGCTCAATCAAAAAGGAGGTTTGCACGATCCCAAAACCAATATCATCAGGGTTAATTTGGTGTGTGAGCAGGACACTCGCAGCTCAGCAACTTCGACATGTGCATGTGATATTTGGCTATTGACACTGAACTCAATTCAGGAACGTGCAAACACCTGCTCACCGCCTCGTTGCCACTGCGACAAAGCAGAAAAAACACAAAAAATGTTAAATTAACCTTGGCTGCTTAAATATAATGAGTAGTATATAATTAACTTGATCAAAAACAGCCAAGGTATAGCACAGGAAATCTCGGAATTCGATGCTTTGATATAACTAACAGTGCGGAAAGAATGCTTGCAGTTCTCAAATTAACAGGTAAACAAAAAACAAAAATTCAATGTAGTAATATCAGTTTACGTACTAAGATTCTGCGTACATGTCCAGAGCAGTAAATCCGCTATCCTTTTGCGTATGGATGGAAATTTACAAGCCAAATCCGAACTTTTGGTTTCTTGCATAAATTTCAATTTGGATCTAGCCAAACTAAGGTGGAAAAACGTTATACAACCACACACTAACTGAAAGACCAATATGGCGTCGGATCAAGAGAGCCAATGAACAAAATTAATCTGAGACGAGCGTCAAAACCTTCTGGTAAGAAAATTGCAGGAAAGTACTGATAATGTTGAACATTTTTGGGGTTTGTTGAGGATATTTGCAGATGCTAGCGTTGGTTGTATAAGCTTCCATCAAGCGCTTGATGGTTTCATAGAAATATTTTTGGACCTCTATTGTTCATTAGTAGAAACCAGGCAGAACCAGTCTAACAACTAAGGCAACTGACTAAATTAGAGTCATAAGATAGTCTTGAAAAAACTTTATAAACGCATGAAAGAAGGCATGGACTGCTCACCCAACCACGAACTAAACATAACTTTTCGAATGGTGCTCAAACCAACTGCCAAGATCGAATAAAAATCGGCAGCCACCTGAGTAACAACGAGTGTACACGCTTTGGAGGATAAGTTAAAGGCTTACGGGGAGTGATGGCTCAGTGGTTAGAGCGCGAACTTACTGACCGGAAGGTCCGTGGTCCGAAACTAACCTGTGTCTCTTCACTTCCCCTGTCTAGGCCTGAGCAACCTGGCAGTATCCCAGTCCTCGTGCTTCCTTCTGGTGGCATGGCAGTTAGGTACCGAAAGGGTGCTACAGATGTACTACTTATTTATTAAAGGTTAACCCGTTTTTGGAAACTTATTTACCAATGCCGAAGAATTCCGTCAGTCTTGCCGTGTGTGGCTGCACTGAGGAGCAGTTAAGTCATGTCATCAGTGTACCAACCTTTCTCAACTCATCCTAACTGGGTACTTCAACAGTGCGTAGAATGAAAACTGTATCCGGAGGTGCTTTGAACGTTTCGAACGTTTGTTGCTCCCTTAGGCATTGCAACGCACACTTCGCTCCTGCTGGTTGATTTGGTCACTATGGTTTGGGGGCTTTTGCATGCTGAAAAGTTATTCTTCAACTATCCTAAACTATAAAATCCGATAATTTTTACGGATGGCTAACTGAGGACCGTCTTGAAAGGACAGCTACCCTCTGCATAGTTGAAAACCTACTGTTATTCTGCAATTAGTGGATTGGGTGTACTGTCTTTATTCACTTTTTGGTGCTCGTAACGTGGCATCTAAGGCTTCGTACGCAAATGAAAGTCCCCGCTTCCGAGCTATGGGAGACCATCCTGACTCCATAGTTTTTTACATTTATGTGGCAGTGAGTATACCAAGAATAAGATAACTATTCGCGGATTTTCTTGCGTCAGAGTCAAAGAATGAAACAGTCTGAATCCTCATCTCATAGCAAATATAAATTCAAAACAGTATCTACCAAACAGGATGTCTTCAGATTGGAAGTGGGCTTGAAATTGTGCGCTATCGATACGACATTTTAATTGACTCGTTGTGCAACAGTTAACCTACCATTTGTAAAGCTACTTCTTTAGGGATCACATTTCTGCTTACCAAACATCATGTTTTTCCGCAAAACCGATCCGGTTAAAAATAATTTTTTATTGTGAGTCTTCCCACTTCCGTAAGGGTGAACTTACCGAGTGAGAAATTGCTGGTGTGGATTATTAATGTGGTTTTCAGAGTTTTCCAAAATGTCATCCGTGCACCGCCAGCAGATAAATGCCGCCGCCATTTTCGCGGTTATTTTTCTCGGTAGAGTGTTTCCGTAAAACTTTTCCGTTGATAAACGATATCTTTTGTTTATTCTTTGGTCTGCAGTTTGTGCTAAGCCGAACTATAGGAAAAACTCATGGAAGATTTCGTGGGCATCTGAAGTTGTCCTGGAATTTTTTGGCCAACTTTCTCCTGGGCATTTTCTGGCGTATTCCTTCCATACGGGCAGAGTGAACGCTGGAAGAAGTGAATGGTTATGTGTTAGCTATACAATCCACGAGCAAACTATACTATGACCGATGCCCGCTTCTAGTGAGCGGGCGTTAATAGTCAGCAGGTGACTCCCACAATCTAAAAAAGCATTTTCGTAGTCAACCGAGTGTAAGACGCCAGTACGTACACAGTGGACGCGACACAGTTACAAGACCAATCCATGTTGTCTTCCCGTTGAGAGAAGTTTTCAGGTTATTTTTACAACTATAGTTCCAAGCTTTTCGAAATCACCTTGCAATACCCTACTTAGCTTTATGACCAAAACTGGTTCATTTCTGTCTACGGGTACCGCTCAGTTCATTTTTGGATTATCATATATCTTCCCATCTGTTCACTCGAACAACTAGTACACGGTTATCTTCCGTCGGATGGAGATCAAGATTACAAGACAGAAGCCAGTTCTGCGCGATGTAGGAGTCCCAAAATCTTAGCCATCCTGATGCAATAATCCACCCGCCCGTCTACTCATTGTAAGGAGTGAAAAAACTCTCGTGCTTCAATTTTTGGGTGTAACCAATGTGGCCCAGTCACTGGTCTCTGGTGCCAACCTGCTCATCGCAAATCAAACACTACCTAACTGAAATGTTTCCTCCTACACAAGCATACTGCTTGGAATAATTTGGGACGAGTGTTTAAATGGCAACTGACTTCAAGCGTTGGTACTCGTATTTCGAATGTAGCGGCATTAAAAATGTGGTCCGTTTTACGGACTCAAATTCTCCCCGTTTTGTGTTTATTTTACTGCGTCCCTTGCCCAAATTTATAATGGGCAATGTAGCATATGCACTGAAAGCATTGTATTGAATATGAATGATTATTGAGCATTTGTTAGACACTGTAGCCCCGCACTTTGACTGGCTTCTGCCTGTCTCGTGGCCTAGACAACTTGTAGTCCGCATCCTGTTCAGATCTACCATAGCAGTTGCACGAACGTACAAAGTTTTGCAACCACAAAAAGCAGTAAGTGGCCACTTTAGAGGAGGAATGAAGCTCAACTCAAAATTTAAAATCTTGATTTTTGTCACAGCATATAATGATAGGCAAATAATAGAGGTATTATCCACCAGGTAAAGATCTTAGCTGTGTGTGGTCCCACAAAGCTCATTTTTCAACCACAGGTTTAGGCGAAAATCTTTAACTTTAGCGGCAGTTTAGTTTTTGACTGGAAATTGGATAGTTGAACTGAAATTATGCTAAACTGTGTGGCGTTATTCACTGCCCTGAGGTTAATATGCAAGTTTGGTATACATCAGTAAACGCCAGAATCTTAAGGTGCCTAGAAAACTTCTTAGATATTCACGTACAACTTACAGCGATGAGTTGTTCGCAGTCAAGGTGAGTTGCGAGGAAATAACTCCAAACAACCAATGTTTACCTAGGTTGTCTTAGTTACTAGCTACCAAGTACATAGTTGCTATCACGCTAGGCTTTGCGTGAACTTCTCGTTAAGAACTGACGAGTAGGAAAAGAAAACGATGAACCACAAACTCAATATCATGCGGTCACCGAGTCTGAATCCCAGTGTTGATGTTATCAACGACTCTTCAGATACGCCGAGTTTAACAAGATTTGACGATGCCAACTTGTTGAAAGTTTGACTGCGACATGCATGGAGTACTCGAGTTGGGGCTACTTTCGCATATAAATAGATATATGTAAATAGAACTTGGCCTAGTCGTAGATGTGACATACTGATTTCGATAAGGAAACTAAACTGCGGTTAGGCACTCAAGCCCTCCTGATGGATCCGGACTGTGAGAGGCTCAAACAAGTTCGACAACAAATATAAAATAAAAAGATTTGTTGCACCGACGCTTTATAAATACGGAGAGTAATAGGTAATCCTGGGCAGTTACGACTGTACAGACAGTGATGGTGCAATTTACCTGCAACACATTCAGCAAAATTTTCGCATAATCTCTGACAAGTGGTAACCTTTTAGATAGGGCAAGCGTTCTTACAAAAGCGTGCATTCATCAGAGAGATATTACCTTGCATTTAAATCGCAATTTGCGGTTTGCCCCTAAATACTCCAATTGTTCGTTAGCGTATACTTGCTGTTTGAGTGTGGCGCTTCACTCCTGCACGAATAGCTGACGCGGTATTTTTACCTTTCTCAGGTTTTTTGTAAGTTACTGGTTCCGCCATCCCACTTATAGCTGACGTCTTTCTCACCGTCATAGGGCAATTATTGCCAAATGACCATGGGTCATCTAGCAAAAGAAGGAAATAAGATTTTACCCAACATCACCTATATATGTGACGGCTTTCCTATTGGAACACTAGATGACCCTTTTGCAAAGCACTCGTTTATATGTTATCATAAACAAACTACTTAGCTGAGATTGTGCTGTCCCCCATTGTCCAAGGCTTTTTTGCAGATGAAATTTTAGGTCCATTGAACACGGTTACTTGTACCGAGTGAACTCTAATTTTTCTTACTTTCTTGATGAGTTGACAAGCCTGTATCCCGTTTTTTGTCTCACATACAGCACACCGAAGTTCTGGTTAGTGAACAATAAGTGGGCTTTTTTGTTTAACACATACTTCTTATTCCACTTCTACACACACCGCTTGGTAGATATACATTATTCTACAACCGAAGAAGTAAAAATCCTAGTCTAACCACAATTTGTTTTTCCCTCTTTAACCTGAACTTATTATGATGTGTGCTTTTTACCTAACCTTTATCGTTCCATATGTATGGATGTTGACTCCAACAGTTGCAGTTCCACGGACTCAATGCATCCACTCTCTTGATAACTGTGTTTTCCAGATTGTCTGCAGAAACAGTGAAGAATCAAGCACTCAGTTCACACCCAAACATGCAAAATGATGAGGAGTATCCTCACCCAGGAATCACAAAGGACTTGATAGCAAAATTCTCCAAGTTTTCGACCAACTAGTCATTGGGATTTTATTTCATGCGTTCCTTTATTTTGCAACATTCCATCCTGTTCATTATGCGCTTGTATTTGGTTCTTGATGCCAATTTTGGCAGAGAAAACTCATTCAGGTTGCTACCCCGGAAACCGGATTCTCGCTTTCATTTATATACAGTTGTCCCCTGAAAGGCAACAAAAAGGTATGGCCATCGCGTTATAAGCATAAGTAATAATTTTTGCTCCTAATCCTCTTCGGGTTCGTTTTTGTGTCTAACACTTGTTACCACGTTTGTTGATTGTATCATGAGTGAAACAAACTCACATGTGCTGCCGTAATTTTCCACCGGTTTATTTATTAATCGCTTTTACGCTACGTGTTACGCTTCTTAGCTCTATTCTGGAGGCACGTCAGAAAATTTATTTTTTACACTTTTGACTGGCCGCAGAATAAATTGGCTTCATAGCCTAGTGACTACCAGAACTAAAGTGAGCGTCGGTTACGTGTTCGGGTAAGTTATTTTAAAAATATCAAAGCATATTAGGTTTTATACGAAATCCGGCCAGGCGTAAAATTCAAATAATCTTGAAGAATGACCACCTGGGAATCAGGTCGTCTGCGCACATCTTGGTACTAAGCCCAAAGAGCAAACACTTTTCTTCTAATGATTTGTTGGTTCTCTAACTGCTGCCTCTTTGAAGCTGCCACAAGATTTACTTAGGAGTACACGGCACGTCAGATAGCCCAGTTGGTTTGAGGACAACAGCTTTTTAATCCAGGTAACGATAGCCAAATACGTTAAGCAAAAACGCATCGGAAGCTTCTTGGAAATAATCACTGGAGGATGAAATCCCTTATTATATCATATAGGCACGAGTGAACGGACCATGAGCTACGTCAACAGATTCTTTTACATAGTGTTCCGGATGTTGGTGACTCAGCATACCCGTAATAATTCCTGTTATGCGCTTACAAACATACCGCGTTCAAGGAGAATTTTCAACTTGATTTTAAAATAGTGGCCATCTAATTAGTAGCTGGTGTTTTAATTAGGATGTTCCTGGATTTTTCTAGCCTGGCAACAGACGAGTAAGCTAAAATAATCGGTTCGAAAAGGCATTCCATAAATGAAGGTTTGCAAATCTGTTCAACATCAGTTCAGTGCATTCTGGTGGATGTACACCAAATTAGAAGACGCTGCATGATTACAATTCCTCCTCAACATTGAAGGTTAACATGTGAAAATCCCCTAGCCTGTCCTTTCTGATCAGCCTTAGCAAGTGCATAATATTAGACATGGAATTTAAGGTGAACCTAGGTTGAATTAAGCAATTTGGAGCCAACAACTAATCAAATTATTGAGTGCACCAAACATCTAAAACTGTAGCGTAGATGCTCAGGAGGTGAGCGGCGCTCCACGTCCACAAGGGTGAAGTGATGGCACATACTAGTTCTGAAATGAGCGGATATGAAAAAAGGTACTATCGGAACCATACGGTACACGAAGCAACCATTCGCATAGTTTGAGTGGCGGAGGAAAGAGAACCAAAGGGAGACAACAACGTGCGTGTATTGGAACCGAAACGGCGTAAACAGGTCAAATAAGGTACAGTAGCAGCTCAAGGTCACTCAAAGAAACGTACAGGCGGGCTATTTCCTCCTGCCTGGGCTCATGGTGACTCATTGGGACTATTTGTAATAGGAGGAGATAGGAATAGACATATTAGGTTATACGGTAAACGCGTGTTAGCAGGTACAGTCTAGTTTCAGTTGCGTTACAAAGCCACTGCTTGAATATGGCATGGAAACTTTCAACCAAGGTCGTTGACGAACTGACGACCAATGAAGCGATATTGTGTTACTGGTTGAACAAGTAAAGTTTGATTATGAAAACACTAAATATGTGCAGAGCTTCCATCCGTTTCAGAATATCAGCTTCAACTTCGCTCCAAACAACTAGACTAGCGAAAGGTTTTGAGCAAGGGCGGTGTCATAAAATGAAAACGTCCTTTGAGTTGTGGTGTTTTGTACCTTTCTTTTGAGTCAAGGGCATCAAACAGTACTTGATAGGGTGTAAAAATATAACTACCATGTTGAGGAGCATACGTTGTACAGCCTACCATAAGACCAGTATGTCTTTTCTTCCATACAGTGAAGGAACGTCTTTAAGCGAGTCACTGTAGCGGTCGACTGAGTTTTTGCAGCAGTCGTGAGCTTTGAGGTGTGCGTGTTCGTTGCTGCTTCCCCTGAACTTTGTTATGCCTTCAAAATTGGAGCCACTTTTTCACGTTGTGCATTGAAGGCGAAGTCGTATATTCCCTTTTGCCTTACCTGAATATGCACTCTGACCTTCTCCGCTCTTATTTTTTAAAACAGCCGACCTGTGCCGATGTCCCGTGTTTTGAGCTGGTCTGCCTCGAGTTCCACTTCAAATACAGGTCACCAAGTGGGGAAAAATAGTTCAAGAGTGAACGTTCCAACGTACAAACTGACCGGAGTAAACAGGTGGGCATCTTGAATGGGTGAACAGGGATTGTAGATATTGTCCATCATACACAACCTAGCACGTAATGTTGGTGGCCACCAAGTCAGCAGACCACGAAGGGTGACGCGATATTGGGCCAAAAGGCACATAATTGACTATAATAGGACGCTCTGAGACGCCGATACAGCCAACCAAATAAAAACTTGAGGGAGAACGCAAACTGTGGATTGAGAGGTCTCGGGTAACAGTGAGACCAGGTGATAACAATACACATATTGCTACAAAATCTTAATGAACCCAACTATAGTGTGCAGCCTGATGGGCTCCAAAATATTACTATCGGAGTGTTCCGGAAGCCACTTGAATAATTGGTGCGCTGGTAAAAATAAAACAGAACATACTCCAAAACCAAGGCTTCAACCGTGTCAGACAACCGGATTCCCAATCATCCGACGCACCGAAAAGAAGCACCGCCCCAAATAATAAAAGCCGGCTATCCGAACGAAATTCTCAGGGTTGTATATCTAGGACGCAAAACCAAGGAAAAAGAAGCACGTGCCGGTACTAGTGAATTACTTTACCAAATGTTGCAAGGGCCTAAGACGTTTTTAGTAATTTGAACAGCCAACCGTAGATATACCCGCAAATGCAATTACTGAGCACTGAGTCTGTTACCGAAGCGCACCTGATAAACAACAATCTGATCGTGGATTGAGCTTTCGGAGCTTTTTAGTAACCAAAAGATGCGAGACACAATATATCGTGTGGCGGCAGCCTCGCCACATCTTTTAACCCGCATGTTCAGAGCTCGGTCGCTCAAATAGACCGGTCCTTTAGACCCTCCAAAGGGTACTCGCTCGAATAAACCGACCAGCTCCACCGGAGATACCTTTTATCGCGCGACAGTCTGGTCCACAATTCACCAGATCCAACACATATTTGATCTAGCAACACAAAAATCGATCGGTGCAGAGCTGACTGAAAGGCTGCCTGAGGCGGCACGGGTAGGGAACCAAGAGTACAAGAGCTATTTCTTTCATATAGGGAGCATATCAGATGAGACAAGATACGACAGTTACGATTCGAAAGTGGCGGGCAAAAACAATACAAGGGAGGGCATAGCAAGGGGCTTCCTGCCGTGTACGTGATAAAAATAATTAAAAAACTTCATTGTGCAGAAAAAGTGGAACCAGAACAACGGATCAGGAGAGGCAGCAGAACCGCCGCGAACGGACCGGCCAATTTGAATTAAAGCCTAAAACCGTCACTGAAGGCCGCTCACTAGAAGCACACCCAAATTAATTTCGCCGAAACTATAGGGTTTTCGAAGTTGTGACCTTAAAGGGGAGTTAGCCTAATCCATTTGCACCTTTCGGTGATATTTCACTCATGGCGTTTCGTTTAAGTGAGCGAAATTTCAAGGTCACAGACCATCACCGATTCGCATTTTGTTACCGGTTTCCGAGAGATAAAACACGTTTTTGGCGTTCTTCGGTGGTCTTTAAGAATGAAATAACATCTGCAGGACATCTAATGCAAATTCCACCCGGAAAATCAGTCATTGACGTTTGTTTGCTTTATACTCCACAGATTTAACAAATGAGATGATTTTGTTCAACGAACTTCGCCACGATACATTTTCTCATGGAGCTCAGCTTCCATCAAGTAGAACGCTGTTAGACAACTGCATGAATTGTTCAGTGGCAATGCGAGGGACATCTCTGTGGATGATCCCCTGTCCCGGATAGGCATAACTGGCATGTGGACAATGCAGCGTCACGAGATGCTTGCAGGTAAATTACCATCGCAGTTGTATCATTCCTATTAGGAACATGACGCTCCATGCATGAAGTACGTCACAAGGCGAAAATGTAATAATGGCAAATAAGGACATCCATTGCCGGTGACCATAATAGCGAAGGCCCTTTTCACTCAGTTCGGCTACTTATCGTAACTGCTGGGTCCGTGTCTATGTGCGACGCTGATCATGAGGCCTCACCTACGCATGGCAACCTAATCAAATGGCCAACTATGCACAAAAACCTAATCTAACGGCAAACGACGGATGTCATACTCATAACTGTACTCGCTGTCGCCTAACTTGGCTACTTATCGTACCTGCTAGGTCCGTGTCCATGTGCGGCGTTGATCATGCGCGGTAACCTAATCTGACCTAATCCGTCATACTCACGCTAAACTTTCGATAAACACCAGGCCAGTATTTATGCGAACCAATGAATACGGGGCCTCAACTATGCTCACCAACCTAATCTAACGGCGATCGTCATACTCATAACTGTACGCGATATCGCCTACTTTGGCTACTTTTTGCAACCGCTAGGCCAGTGCCCATATGCGACGCTGATTATTAGGCCTCAATTATACACGGTATCCTAATCTAACGGCCAACGACAGCCCGTCATACTCATAACTGTATTGGGTGTCCTTACCGTGGCTACTTATAGTAACTGCCTGGCCCGTACACATGCACCTAGCTGACTTTAATGCTCCGACTGTACATAATAGACTAATCCAACGACCAACGGTGGTCCTTCATATTAATACATGTCGTCCGTCTGCCAACCCAATGCCTAAAAATATACAACGACCTTTAACAAATCAAGTTTCTATTTCCTGGTTGCATCGGTACAAATGTAATGTGGGGTAATTTCAGTTCTCAGTTTCAGGAAGCCGCATTTACTCGAAAGGGTTTCTGAAAGGGAAAACGTATAATCAATTACGTCTCGTACACATCTTCCGCGATATCACTGAAAACATAATTAAGCAAAGTTGTAGTGGCTAACTCAGCAAGTGCCTAATAAATTATGTCTACAATTCCCGATCGGCATCCACGCTGAAGCTGGAGTTTTACCGTTATAAAAGTAAACTCAGTACTTACTCAACTAGTCCCATTGGCGATAACGAGGGAGCCGTGTGTACGTCGATGATTCGATAGCGGGACTCGGCAACCATATGCAATATTGGGCGCGGCGAAGTTAAAGCTAAAGAGAGGTGTATACTTGTCAGTCGTAAGGCCAAGTTGTATGAACTTCACCCCTAGGATCCAAGGGCCACATGTGTCCCCTAACGTACACCCATGGATGCAGTCGTAGCAAAGATCTCATGGGTGGGTGGGTGCTTGGTATCAAATCCGTTCATTTGGAGCACTAAATCCAAACTTCACTCCACTTCTGCTTCCTGATACCGCTACAACGTAGCTTAGTCAAATTGACAGCTCCATCTTCCTGATCAAAACTTGTAACCATCCCATAGTCAACCACAGTAACATTCTTGCCAAAAAGGGCTCCTTTCTGGGCCTCATCCAACTCATTGCTCATGTCGAAGTATTGCAACCCACCTATACTTCCAAAATCAAGTCTACTATATCCGAATAAGTGAGCTACTAAATCAGCTGGAGACTGCAAAGACACATTCTTCAATGGAAACCCCCCGTACACGACCAAAAAATCGCTATCTAACTGTCGCCTTACGAATTCGCTGACACCGACCCACACGAGCTATGGTTCTGAGACAGCGGTTGTCAAACAACAGATGACGTCTTAGTTTCGCTGCTCGAACAGGCCAATTCTCACAGCCGATGAGGTGTTCCAGCGACAGAATATGCCAGCAACTATGAATGAGCGAAAAGCGAAGCAACTTCTGGAGCGTCGCTAGTGAGTGCGCTGATAGGCCTCCAGCTATAGAAAATGATCTCCTGAATACCAAGGTATTTCAAGGGTACCGTTTCATATGCACAAATGTCTATACATAATGCCCTTTTTTGCGGGTGATTTGTTTACTTGAGGGATTCCTATGACACACCCACTACAGTGAGTAAGGATAGTGTCAGGTAAAACACGATATCTCAGTTTGCCGAAAAAATTCATTCGCTGCATATGGTTGCATGTTTACGGATTCACGGATTGATACACAGGATCGAGGCTTTCGCCGAAGTTTCCCGGGTGGGTTTTGCTCTTGCCGTTCAGCTGCTGCTCTCGTTCACCATGCACTAACATACACGGCAGAGAACCATATAGGCTGCGTGCAGTTTTGTGGCCATAATAATTTGTGCAAGTTACCGTGGCGTACGGCACTCTCACGCAAAACCTGCAACAGGTTAACTCTTGTATATAAATTTGTGTCTCTTATTCCCCGGACTGAATAGGCTATGTTGAGGCTTGCGTTTGCTTCCCTCGAGAAGCGTTATTCGGAGTAATCATGATGATGGGAGCACTCATGAATATCTGGTAGTTCACAACAAATTAGAAGAACCTTATACCATCAGAATGTAAATTTCACTTTCAGTATTCCGGCAAATTTATAACAGACCCAAACGTTGTCAATAACTGCATGGGACATGCGCCCGTAGGTCGAGGGTTCTGTGAGAAACTGCTTGATATCATTCTAGAGGCGTTCAGGTCATATTTAAAGGCAGCAAGATCGCTGATTACAAACGACGTTAAACAATGCATGTTTCACAGTTATAACCGCGGATGTTCCATGTCACAGCTAAATACCATAAGGGGTTTTATTCAATGCAAAACGTTGAACTCCAAAATAAGTTAAGGAGAACCTCACGTATGGGGAGGACGAAACTCGCGTTGGTCATAGCGTGCAGCCAAACGAACCTAGCTCACGTAACGACTGAAACGTGCTCATCCACCTCAACCAGGAAAAGCTGGTGATTTAGCTGGAACAACGTGCAAAGTTAGATATTCCTTGGTGTTTTGACGTGTGCACATGTTCTGAATGGAACGTTTATGGTTCTGCAGTGCGCAGTATTCACTTAACAATATGCGCCCTGAAACGATGGAAGAGATTCCTTAGTTTGTCGAAAAATATCCAATAATATGGTGTCGTGGATGGCAAAGTGATTCCATTGCTTACTTCATAAAGTGAAAATTTTGGAGGTGACATCATCGCGGGGCCACGCATGTGTGACGCATTTCATGGGGCAGTTTATGCTGTTGGCACAAACAATGGCTGTTGCGCTAATCTACGCCGATTATAAGGCCCACAAACGAGACCTGCTTGAAAAGCAAAAAGCGAGTAAACCTGAATGGTCCCCAATACCTATGATTCTATTTGCGTCACAGGAAAACCTGTGTGTTCTTTACCGTGAGTTTGTTGCCCGTTGCTAACAGTGAAATTTCAAGGATCTAAGAACAGGCTGCATTTCCGTGTAATAACCTGAGGTCCCAAGGTCCAGCGCTTGCTTCTTCCAGAACATACATTAATGTAGATCTCAAACGCATGTTCCCAATAATTGCAACCCCCTCCTCTTAAGGCAGAGTTTTCATCCGGGTGACAATAATCTGTGGTCCATCATTCACTGAAGACTGCAGACTGATAACCTGAACAATGTTGTGCGCAAGAACAAACCAGTGGCTGCCAAAGAAAGTAGGTGATGTGATAATGGTGTGAGTCTGCAAGATAATTGTATACTGAGCGGAACCTACGCAAACTTTTCCTTCGGCAGCCTTAGAGCCCAACGAGACTGCAATCCAAATTGATTTTCACTATAGAGGTATCAAAAAATTAAGCTGCAAGCGAGTGAAGTCATCGCCTAAGGACGCTAAAGTTTAGCGCGTTCGTTGTCAGTAAGGCCCTCTTTTAGTCACAGTCAAAATGTTCAATGTCCAGTAGTGCTGCCCATTTGACCTTTTGGTGTGTTTGAGTTCAGTGGAACGACGTTGTAACCGGGGCAGTCTGCGGAACCATGGCAGATAACAAGCGGAATTCGCCTGAATGGCCCTAGCGGACGAGGTTAGCATCTGTTGTGGCGAACTGACGCCCTGATCGCTGGAACTGATGATATACTATAAACCTACGGATTTCTTCTTCCTGTTACCTGAGCGCACACTGACATCCGGGACGAGCAGTGCGAAGCTCCTGTGCTTCCGTTCGAAAAAATATCATAAGAAGACGTTTTTTGCCGACCACCCAGAAGCGAAACGTGTGCGCTTTTTGACGGGAACAGCAAGTAGAAAACAATACTGGGTGACATGCTTACTCCCCTTGGGAACAGATCAGCAGGTTTCGGTTGCCCCGTTGGCATGATTCGCTATCACGACAGTTGGGGTTACGGAGGGTGATCTCTTGAACATTAGCGGTCGAGTGGACACGTCAGCAGGTAACAAGGCAGAAAAACAAACATGTGTGTTGATAAGAATATCGTTTTTGAAAAGCAGCACCCTTAACCACAAGCAGCAGGTCACCCTTGCGGATGTAGAGTCTCGGCGAAGTAGCATTTTCCGATAGACAACCAAATGTCCCGTGATATTCGAGGAATTTTGGGTTCCTACTAGCTGCCGTTTGTTCACCACTTGGTGAAGCTGCTTCCGCAGGATACTAAGGGGCGATTTTGGTGGCTAAGAAAAGAACTTCGGGGGTTATCGTGCATTTTTCCTCCACTGAAGAAACCGAAATTATTTTCGTCCAAATTATGGAGGTTTCAAAGTCGCATATTTTAGGAGGGTTAGTTTAATCTATCTGTACGTTTCGGTGATATGCTGCTCATGGCATTTTGTTTACCTGAGCAAAATCTCAACGCCGCCGACAACCACCGAATCGCATTTTATTACCAGTTTACGAGATAAAGCACGAAGACATACGCTGGCATATGTTACCGTTCCACGGTGATCTGTGATACTTGGATAGCATCTACAGAATATTCAATATGAATTTCATCCAGGTAAATAGATGAATTAATTTTGTACGCCTTATGCTCCTAGGGCGTGACAAATGGGGTTAGCTTGCCCTGCGAACTTCGCCACGGAGCAGTTTTTTCGGAAGCTCACCTTTCATTCAGTGTAACGGTGCAAGTCAACTTGATAAACTGTTTGCTAGAAATGCGAGAGTCGTCTCTGTGGATGATCCCCATTCCCATATATGCACAGCTAGTCAGTAGATAATGCGGCGTTTTGAGATATCTGCATGTAAATTGCCAATACAACGATATCCTTTCCATTAGAAATAATCAAGCTCTTCAGCTGGAATACCTGTAAAGCCCAAATACATTGACGTAAAATAAAGCCAACCACTACCGGTCATAATAATGGCTGCACGTGCTTTTGCCTACCTTGGCTACTTATCGTGAATGCTAGACCCGTGTCTATGTGCAACGCTGGTTATGGCGCGTACACTTAGCACGGCAGTTCAATCCAATGACCAACGATGGCCTTTCACACTCATACCTGTACGCTTTGTCGGCTATCGTTGCCACTTATAGAGAACACCAGACAAGTTTCTATGCATTTTGATGAATATAAAGCCTCCACTATGCGTGAAAGCCTAATCTAACGGCCAGCGGCGGCCCATCCTACTTAAAACTGTACACGTTGTTGCTCACCTCGGCCAACTGTCGTAAATTTGGAGCCAGTGTCCGTGCGCACCGCTGATTGTGAGGCCTCAACTATGGATGATAGGTTAATCCAACGGCAAGAAGCAGCCCTTCATCTTCATAGCAGTGTATGTTGTCGCTCCGCCATACCCGTGCCTGAAAATTATAAAACCGCCATTGGCGAAATGCTCGTATTTATTGCGTGATACAGTGGATAAAGAACAGTCACTCCGACAGATACGCTCATTTGCAAATCAATTTGGTTTTCACGGGAGACTCAAGTGAATCTCTCGTTTATCATGTTCTTCAACTGAATGTGCTGCACAAAGGCCGCCTCATGTTTCAGTTGGTACGATATTCGGGATATCGCTGTATATTTTCATGAAGGAAACCACTCACAAGCTTGCCGTCAAAGAGTTTTCAGCAACCTTGTGAGCAGTTTCCTGTATGAGAACGGTCAGTCCGCTTCTCAATAGACCGCTTATACTGGACGATGAATCTGAAATAGGATACGTATATTCAATTTATTATCGCTGATGTCTTCAATGAGTCTCTTTAGACATCTTAGTGTTATAAGGGTTAACTTAATTTTTGGTCAACTAGCTCCGTTGTCGCTAATGTACGATCCGTGTGTACACCGACGTTGCACCCAGCGAAGTCAAAGATGAAGAGGGATGTATACAAGGCAGTCGTAAGATTAAGTGGTAAAGACTTGATCCGTAAAATTTAAGGAACCCATGAGTCTTCAAAAGTTTACCTATGGATAAAGCCGTTACAAAGATTTAGTGGGCGGATGGCTATTAGGTGTCAAATTTACCCATTTAGAGCATTACAGCCTCGCTTCGCTCCACTTCCGATTCCCGGCAATTATGCTCTGCATTTTGATAGAAACCTAGTCCCTGTCCTTCTCATCTTAATTTGTAAACACCTCGTAATCGACCGCAGTGACGATGTCAGCAACTGGGAGACTTGTTCTGGGACACTGCTTACCAGCCTCGGTCTTTGCATTTGTAAACGACTATTGTTATCTTCGGCATCCGTTTATGGATAAAAAATACCCCGAACATGTTAAGCAAAGCCGCTTGTTCAAAGCCGCTTGCTCTTTCAAGCAACCCTGAGGCCCTTTTCCATGTCCGTTATATGGGTTTTGGCTTTGCTTAATTCACCCACCGTGCTAAAATATTGCCACCCGTTTCTCTTTCTCTTTTCTGGAATGCATGGGCTTATTCAGCCAGTCCTCATATGACTTGTCTCCGAGTATGATGATAATCCTACTATAGGACTGCAAGGTTCCCCTCAACTCGTTGCCCCTGGGACGAATAAGTTTCGACCCACATCCAGTTAACATACATCGTCATAATTTTGATAGTCCCATCTTTTTCCTCTAAGCGGTGGATAAATCCTGACTGGACATACTACACAGACGCACCATCCTCTGCGATAGGAGTATGAAGGCAGTAAGCCGTTTCCCCCAAGCTACAAGTGTGTCCACAATTATGGGAACAGCGATTATGCATTCCCCTCAACACTGGTAAATGGCCTTGGCAGAAATGGCCCAATCGCGCAGTCAGTAGCACTCGTGCATCCAAGTCATCGCCTGCAATGCGTAGCTTCTCATTTCCCAAACTACCTGCATATGTCACTGTGCCTGATTCTTGGCTGTATATCACACACTCCCGCATTCCGGTGAGCGGCATTGTAGCAGCTGGAACCGATGTACCTAAGGTACACGTGTTATGGCTGACAAATTGAACTGAATTTTGGAAAGAAACTGACGGTGTGAACGTTACTGACATTAATCAGCCGCCATTTCTTGTAACCTTCCCACCCAAGCACAGTTGGAGTTGCAGGGACCCCATCCTGGAAGGCGTACAACACCAACAACACCCAAACTTTCCGTAATCTCTTTCACACCCCTCTGCCAAGTCATAAGTTTCCCACTCCACGATGCGCAAAATTCTGAAGTAGGCTGGGAGCACATCACTCATGACGGTAGACCGCGTTCCGGCATGCGTAGAACATGACCGAGTCAGTGTGGTTGAAGTTTCTGAATGTTTTTTGAAACTGAAGTACATGGTGCACGAACAAACAACTTTTTCTGATCACCTCGTCACTTACCCGTTGATGCCATTTATACCAGTAACTCATCAGAGTCATCCGTGGGCATCCGTCAGCAGAGGCCATGTTTCGCAACCACACAACAATACAGCCTTTACCGTGGCCTGGTACACGCAACACTTGAGACCCGGTGATACGCCTTTTTGACGCCATAAGTGACGCAAACGAGCAACCGTGATTCTGGCCTCTTAGATTCTCGCGCTTACATCATCAGATGCACTTATGTCAGAGCCAATACAACTACTGAGGTTTGTAGAATTCTCCACAACCTCAAATGGTTCTTCTTAAATTCGCCATCTTTGACAGCAGTACACAGCCTTACTAACGTAGCTTCTAGTGCTGGGCACAATCTTTAATAGAAGCCCCGTTGCACAACTAAAAACTGGCTTGATAAATGCCTCATTGCGGGTTCTCAAACACTGACCTGAGACAACAATTACCGAACACTTGAAGACGTCTCAGCTCCGCTGCCTAAACATGGTTAGCCAGCACCTCTTTCCGCATGGCACGTAATATAAGAGAGACTCCATACCGCCAATCGATACGCTACTTTTCATTCTAGCCTCTTGCCGGTAACTTGTCTTCCCTTTCACCATTAGCGATCTACAGCACATAACAATCCTGCCAAACTAAATGTTTTTCGGCTAAATATCCCTTTTTTACCAGCCAACTACGAGATCACGTACACTTCAACCACGATTTTGGGAGCCATCTACTCACACCCCTGCCCAAATTCATGGACAGCTACACAACTAGTTATGATTTTGTTCATGCAACACTTAGCTAATGCACGTCTCCCATATCTACATATGCCCACCCCCTTTCGCATCGACCGCATACCGCCATTCCTTAGTATCTTCACTTGAATTTCGATTATTGTTTTTGTAATTGGGCCTTGTCATCCCACTAAAGTAGTTACAAACTGTAACCGCTCTACTGCAACTATTTCGCGCCACAGTCTGGATTATACCACAGTGCTCTCTAGCAGACCTGCTTGATACTTTTTCAAATTTGGAGTCTCCGATGTACATACGGCAACCTTATCGCATCGTTTGAATGGCGGCGATGAACCACCCTGAGCCTTCGATGGACCCAAGGATACCCTTGGTTCATGCTGGTTCTCTGCCGTGTATATTAGTGCATGCTTCGACCTGCGGTAATACGTGCTATGGATGTCCTGTTTGGGCATTATCCATTCCACTCAATCTGTGCGTTACATCTGAAGGTATCCCCGACCGGAAAAAGAAAAACACAAATACTACCTGCGATATTACACTGGTCTTGCTCTCCCTGCGGAACCCCATGGAAAGCCCACAACATCCCGCTGCTCACAAAACTGCGCATCCCAGCCCAACTGCCTCAGTCATGACGTCCATCACGGGGCTGTCCAGAAACTGAAGTATTTCAGTGCAGTGACCTCACGGCACTGTCATACCCAGTTTGATAGCACACACGCAACTGTTCACTCCTTACTTTTACTGCGCCCGCTCGCCCACTCTTTCCCCTACATACAACCACAATCAAAGTTGCCACCGGGAGGCAATTCGAATTTGCTGAACCTTCCATCGGTTCTGAATATTTTCGGTGTCTTTTACTTTGTACCCCTCACCAAGTCAGTCATTCTCCGTGCAGTTCGCGTTCCTTCTTGCGCGTTTTCGTGAACTCCTTCTCCCAAGGAACTTTTAGACCCGAC
>SJOL01008644.1:0-12591 GCA_004794785.1 Opisthorchis felineus
TCCAGCATCTCTTATTCATATATACATACTACTTACATTCGCCAAATAAAAATGAGATGTACATGTTCACTAAAAAACGATCGCAAAGCATTTCTTCCAGAAAAATCCATTCTGAATATCACCCATAACCTACCATTCACCTGCAATCCTACGGTATATTCAATCAAGTCTGGTTCGTTCGGTTGTGGAAAAGCAAACCTTTGTGAAGCTAACTAACATCATCCTGTTGATGAACCGATTATCGGAGTACTTCATCAGTTAGGTGGCCAAACAAGAACAAGCGCACTCAATCGAAACGCAATGAACACTTTTAGCGGTCGATGAATGCGCAGATATCTAAGTTCGCCTCAGCTTACCACCTCATCCGCTTGTCACACCACCAAAGGTCAGATAAACAACGAACGACGCGTGATCGGAAGACAGTAGACAATGGATTACACGCGATCCTAGCGTTTATCAAGAGGGAAATGTTTCCCGGTCTTATCATCAAGGTGAGTAGGAATAAAACTGCTGGCGGAATCTCATTTTTTCTTCCATGCCATATACCTTTCAGGTCTGATTTGGTCCGCGAAAATGCTTCAGAGCAGTTCCGTCGTAAAATAAAGATGTCACCCATTTTCTGTCATCTTCGAGATTAAATGACTATCCAAACGGACAGTGTCTTACTGTATTATTGTGATTCTGCCATCGTCGAAATAACCAGTCGTTGATGACTTCTACTCCAAACGGTTTGAAGGGGGGATAAAGGAAGCATCTGGTTTAGACAGTCTGCTGATGCCCGTATTGGAGGGTGACGTAAATTCTATGGCGGTAAACTACAAATTGCGTCCTCTAAGTTTACGGCTTGGTCAAATAATGGAGCGCTTTGACTGGAGATTTGTGCCAACTATGGTTGACCGAGACTACTACGGACCCCTACGGGTAGGTAATTAACAAAAGTTTGGTTGACTTTAGGGGGGAAATGACCTCAAGATCTACTTATCTCTAGAACTGCAAGCAATATCGCTAAGTATACTTTTCGGAAACTCTTCAGTCGTGAAGGCATCTTGAAATCGTTCAAGACAGACAGTGGCAAGGGTTTGCTATGGTGTAATCAAACTATGGTGAAGCATGGCTGGATACCTTCATGTACAAACGGTTCCACAACAACAATTGTCAAAATTTTTGTGAAAGGCACAAGAAAGCAGCAAGTCAGGCTCACCTTAAGATTTTCAATGAAACTAACCAAGTTGGGCCCTAAAGTTCAAGGTAAGCTGGTAATTTCATGATGGACTTTTGTGCGGACAAGCTGTGTCGACATTGGTCGATCAACATGACCTTACTGGAAGCTGAAAGTTCTGAGTTGATAATGCGCATTAAAACTCTGAGCGCGGCACTGGGTTCAACTTCAATACATAGAATGTGTTTGGCAATCAATGCGGCAAGTTTCGGGTCTCAGCCTGCAGGTCATCGGTCAATCGATTAGTCACCTAACCCTCAACGGAAAACGCACGCCCTATTTGTTTCACTTTTGTTTATGACCATAGGAAAGCAAGCTTCATAAGTGTAGTCAATGATGGGCCAGATTGCGGTGAAGAAGAAACAGGAGGACAAGATAGTGAGTAATAAATGGTAATCAGGTGGTGCGAGGAATTTCCACATAGCCAGAGTTTCAAGTTGTTGGGTCGCAACTGCCCCGACAATTGATGGAAATGACACGGGAAAATTCTGAACAGGGAGTATGAAAAGTATTGAATACCTGAGTATTTAAATTTATTTTCATGGCAATTGGTTCGCTAAATCACAGCCTCCGAAGCATTTGCCGTCTGACCTGGTATTCTCACTGTAGGCAATAATTTTTGCGGATGAAACCTCGGTTTGATGGGGTATTCGCGCGTCAGTCTAAAGTGAAGTCGCTGCCTCGACCATTTCCACCAGTCCTTTTTCCTGAGCACAAGACTAGTTGTACATTGTTAATTGATGTAATGCTGAAACCCAGTTGTTTTCAGTAAAATCCATCTTCCTTGGAGACAGAATTTTTTAACAACGAAGCATGGCTAGAGGAACAAGTAAAATAGCGCAATAGCCTGATACCTTATTCATGTATAATTTATCCTTGTGGGTAGGGGTAACGGTATCTTTTACTGAACTGAATGTGGGATGCAGCCTTGAGGACTACAGTTATATGGCAACCTACAAGAACAGTGAAGTTTCTGCTCCGCTGAAAGACAAGATGAAGCCACTTTAGGCGGATGTATTGACCAAAGTAGGAGTACCTTGGCCTGGTTGGAAGTCAGGAAAACGGAAACTTCAGTACAAGGATGAAAGACCACTGTAGGAACAAGTGGAACTATTGTTTTCAACTCTATTTAAACCGGTTAAAACATGTGGGTTTACGGTATTTTTATTCATTGTTCGGTATGCTGCTTACATGGGAAGACAATTTGAGGCATCGTTATCCCAGAGATTTTGGCAAGCTGTTTCGCAAGAAGGTATCCTTTGAAAAGAGGTCCAGGTAGTTTTCAATGTGTTGAAAGTGGTGGTTTTTGGCTACTTCCTCTAGTTGTGGCTGTTGGCCTTTCCGCGGTACTTGTCACCTAGCTCGCAAACGTATCGCCAACTGTCGAGGAGACTTTACTAGATTGCCTCCATTTATATGGCTCTCAGAGAATTATTTGATACTTCTTTACGTAACTGTCTAGTTGGAGCGTAGTTTGCTGGCGACAGTAGGTACGTGTTACTCTGCGACACACATTCCTCGCATTCGATTGGTTTTTTGACTAGTACTCTGTGAGTGTCTACGTTTGGATTTTCCGTGTACAATTAGATAGAAGATTCCCGAATGACCGGTCAAGTTCAAGTGAAACAGGCAAAAACGCAACAGGAATCAAAAGTGGGCCAGTGAAACCGCGGGACAGCTACACCTCAACCTCATGTCAAGGGATTACAGAAGTACGCCAAATACACTCATCTGCATACCATTTTGATTTTCTTGGAAGACTTATCTAAAACCCACCTGAATCTCTCGTTTGTGATATTCTTCGACCGAATATTCTGCACGAAGGCCGCCTCATGTTTCATTTGGTACGATATTCGAGATATCGCAGTACAAAAGTGCTCACAGGGTTACTGCAAAATCATTCGACAGCACACAACTGGCTAACTTCCCGAGTTTCCGTCAACCTTAAGTACTAATTGAGCCCCAATTTCATGAGGTTCAACAATTACACTTATTTACACACAAATTTTGTTTTGACGGGAGACTCACCTGAATCCTAGCTGAATCTTTTGTTTAAGAAATTGTTCTTCAGCTGGATGTGCTGCACCAGGCCGGGTTATATTTCAGTAGGTGCGACATTCGACATATTGTGTACATGAGCCTCAGAAGGGCAAAACCGGTCGTGGGCGATCGAGGAGTTTTCAGCAACGTTGTGAGTGGTTTCCTCTGTGAAGATATCGGAAGTACTTGAAATCTACCTAAAAGCAGGCAGACGAGTTTGAAGTACGCACCAAGCAGTAAACTGATGACTTCTCCTCGATCGGGGACGAAAAGTTTGTGGGCTACCTGCCAGACAAGCGAACAGCCATCTGATCAACAACTATTCATTCGCGAGCCCACTCTAAGTATCAAGCACGTTTGTGTACAGAAACGATACTCCAGTCACTTACTGACAATGAATATAGTGTCTGAACGATTACGGACATAAGTGCGTGCGAAATAAAACAGGACATATGGTTAGTTCATAAGGAAAACTCGTCAGACTTGTGCAGACCAATCCCAGGTAAAGGTCGCCTTTTTGGACTCCTCAAATTTCCCCTAAAGGATACAAATAACTTCTTTAAAAGGAAAGTAGGATAACTAAATCAATTTGTTAGCCAATGAGTCAACTATGCTTTCGTAAGTGGGCTCTTGATAAATGTGGTAATGCTTTTCATTATTTTCTAACATCGATCTTGTGTGGATCATAGGAGATGGGGGCAAATGAAGCGCTTGGGAACCATGAAATCAGTGGCTTTGAACGCTATCATAGGGCCGTGTGTTTGTAAGCCGGTCGTTTCAGTTCAGTGTTCATATCAGATAATCAACCAAATGGTTATTTGATTAAACCTATCTTACCAGTAATCCAGTTTTCTTGAGGATAGTTTAGTTACATGATAAGTTTTATCATGGTCAACAACATATTTTTTGGTGAGTAATTTCGGCTGTCTCAATGAAGCCTGCGTATTATGAATTGCTTTTTCTATGATCGAATCCTTAGCTTCCCAGAAGTGATACTCACTAAGCAACCGAATCCAGTTTTCAGATTCTACAGGTGCAACTCTTAAAGGTTGCATTGACCACTGCAGCTGAAAGCCCAAAAACGCCTTGTTTGGCTGATAGGCTCTTTTTCAACGAAATTTAGTTCGCCTAAGGCTATATTTTCATTGACCAATATCAGTCAGCGCAATTGGTCGGCATCGTAAACGACGGACATTTTTTCAGGCAAAACAGTGAATGAAGAATGCCTTCCAACTACAAAGGAAAACACGAACCACCCGTGTTAGTTTGTAAGTCGGGACAGTTAGCTGCCAGGGAAAATGCTGATATTTTTGCCAATGACGCAACTAAATTGCGCCTTTGGATATCACAGCGATAATCCATGTGCAGATTTTGATTCATGCTACTTACTTCGATAACTTGAGGCAATATGCTGAACAGATGCGCAACGGAATTTCGTGGCAGACTGTGCTGAATAAGTGCAGGTGAGTATTTCTGCGTGAAATTGCTTCGAACCCCTGGTTCAAGTAGTCTCAAAGTACAGAAGAGACATAATGTTGAAACACCAAAAAAGTTCTTATGTTAAACTTTGTGCCACAATCAGAAAGAAGACCGGAAAATGTTTTGCCAGTTCAGTCAGTTTTCATTGAGATGATTTTCAAGGCGATTTTACCCAAAACCTAAACATATGTTTGATTCCTAAATAAACACAATTGTCTCGCTCGGAAATTTCCTCAGCAGCATTAGAGAGAAACAGCTAATTATCAGTTAATTTGATGGCGATAGTAAGGGGAAACTTTAGCCGGATCGTAGACTCCGGTGATATAAATCAGGTGTCTATATAATTTATAATCAAGAGAAATGTAGGTCTGCGGCCAACTGACAAGCGCCCTTCTAACCAGTTGTATGAAGCTATAGCCCGGGCGGATATCATTTGCCACGAGGCTCTTAAAGAAAGCCCATGGAGGATGACGCTGGGGGATGTTACGAAAGAAAAAAATGGGAAGTCAGTCAAAGCGGTTCATGTGCAATTTTATCTATCGTGATTCAGATAAAACCGAAATAGGACTAACAACCTCTCATAGCACCACCCTGATTTCGTAATTCATCAAGTGGCCCCATGTAATGGTAGCGCACAGACATTTTTTTAGGGCGATGTCATGAACGATTTAATGCACGTTTTATTAGGAATCATTTTCTAGCGGATAAATTTTGCGCTAGGCTTCTACCTGCCCCTTATTAGTCGGGGTTATTCAGCGCGTTAGGCGTAAATAGAAGACACTGAGAATAACGGCAGATACAGAAACCTACAGTCAGCTGTGTATTGTCCGAGATCTTTGAAGCTCCCAGGTAGATTGGGTATTGATCCATGAAAGTAGTACCCAGTAATGTCCGTTACAAAGACAAGATTAACCAACTTTAAAAGTAAAAATGGATTACTTGTCCAAAATCCGAGCAGTTTTAAATGGTGCTTTCCCATTTTTATCCTATAAACACCCTGAGTTCGTGCCGTCGCTAGGTAAACAAATTATCATTGAATTACTGATTCCTTTATGAAGTGGTGCGCATACAACTAAGCTTTATGGAGCCCTTAAGACACACAGACCCAATGCACCAGTTCGACTAATTTTAGCTGTGAATAGTTCATCGTGTTTTCAACTAGCTACATAGCCGGAACGCTTCTCACACAAAACTGAAAGCACTTCTGTTCTGCCCAGAACGAGTTGACGTCTCAGAAAATCATGGGTTCATTCAATGTGTAGTCATTCCTTATCAGCGTGTCCCTTGTTGAGTTTTTCGGCAGTCATCTGGATTCTCTCACAGCTCTCGTCAAGCATACCATCCCGATTCTAAAAGACCACATTTTACTGTGTGGTCAGGGGCTCAGATATAAGCACATTGATGGTGTCGCGATGGTGAGCCTTATAGGACAAGCCCTGGCTGACGTTCTTGGGACCGTTATTAGGAACAATCAGCAGAAGTCGATTTAAAACAAGCATTATCGTATAAAAGATGTTTGGATGTTTTACTCGTCACAAACAGTGAGAGACAGACATCTGCTCTCTGTCTTCAAAACTCCCCACGGGAACATTTTATTCACCCGTAAGTTTGAACATGACAGCAAACGACCTTCTTAGGCCCTTTGACCGGGGAAGCTACTAAGCCTCACTCTCATAACGGAACTCAAACTTTACGAGTTTGCGTCCGTTATAGTACAAATGGGCGTCGGTGCTGACTTTGCCCACAGAGTTAGACTGAAGAGTACCTCGGATCACACGTGGAGGTAACTGAAATACTCAAGTATCTATTGCGGTCAAGCAGCTAGCCTAACTACTTCAACAAAGACCACCTGGCAACCCTAAAGTGCCACTCATAGTAACGAAAAGAAATTTCACAGTAATGATCAGACTTCCAGCCTAGTCAAACGGACGCTAGACGTATCACTGCTCTAGACCTACAACGCAAGACGGTTACGTGGGGAATCATTTACACGGATTATGTCACAGCCACCTATAAAAATACCGACTTCATGTGCACCTATAGCTCATTGTATTTATCAATTTAACTGCAGTTTGTTTGATGAGTATGTCGGTAGAAGTGACAGTGAGTAAAGGGTGACGTGCTCAAAAACTCCGTACTACGGCAAATGACCCAAAGCTGATCGAATCCAGGGTCAAATTGTCGATTGCTAGGCCTCCAATCGACAAAAGTCACAGGACTGAACTCAGCTTGTCGTTTAGGATCTTAGCTCAAAGCAGGCGGCCACAGAAGTTGAAATTCCTTGAGGCCGTATTGATTAGTGAGATTAATCCTGTCCTCTGTGCAACTCATAAGGGAATCTAAACACTGAGCTATTCAGAAAAAGCATGGTTCTCAGAGCCACTAATGAGTAGCGCATATTTAATCTGAAACTGTAGAGTAGAAGTGATGCTACTATCATGTGATCCACGGATTGGTTGAAATTCTGTTGCCCACCAAACATTCCACTACACATTGACGTTATCTTGGCTGGGCAGGTTTGCTTCGAATTTGGAAACTGCTCCTTACACCAAGAAACGGCTAAAGGACGGACGAGAAATATGATTTATCTCCTACGTCATCTGCACCTGTTTTCACTGAGATAAATGCCAGGCATGTGCGTGAACGTGTGAGCAGAGCAAATGTCCGACTCACACACACACACCGGCGCACGCGTGACTGCCGTCGGAATCACGAGTGCTAGTCATTCCTAATGTGGGTATAGGTGACCGTAAATGCACTGCGTGCTGCAGTAAAAGCGGCTGCGAGAGAGCAATCGATCTGTGTGTATGTGAGTTCGACAATCTAACCCTCTTCATAAGATAGGGTATCTGGCGCAGCATGCAAAACGGACCAGTAGGTCTGACAGTGTCCAGTATGCGGCACGGCAATCAAGTTAGCTCCGTAAGGCCTCTGACGAACTAAACAAGCGGATGCTTCGTAGCCGTTTGTATAATCTTCTTGAGAAGAGACTACAGGTGTGTTTGACTGTTCTCTGCTTGTCATACTCTTCTAAACTCTCACATAAAATTTCAACACATTTCATCTGAATAAAAATAGCCCGATGGTATTGAAACCACATATTTATCAATGACTGGTTAACAACTTAGCTGATATTCTTGCTGATACCATAAACTCGTTGACAAGAGAATGATATGTGCTAACCCAGTCTAAGCTGACACGGCCCGTGCTGGTTACAACATCACCCGTGACACGCACACCTGGGAAGCTTCCGCATGTGGACTTACCCCAGCTTCATATAGACATTAGCTAAGCTGGAAGATTACTGGCTGCTGCCTATCTGCCTGACCAGATGAGTGAAACGGAATTTACAACAACGGAATGCATTCAGGTTCCAAAAATACCATGGTGTCCAGTAAGCTCAGAAAACGTCAGTTCTGTACTAATTACCCATACTCAAATCCCATTCAGTGCCACCGCAGGTCTGCCGTTCTGCCGTCTGTGGATATGGTGCGTTAGCATACTTAGAAACGATTACTTCTCGTCCTATCATCTTTATGAAGTTGATCGGTACTACAGCCGTCAGGCTTTAAAACTTTACGCTGCCAACACTGGCCTGCTGGCAACGACAACATGCTGATCTAGTTGTTCGTAGGTGTTTTCAGTGAGTGACAGGTATCCTGAAACAAACTACGGGGAAGTCATCCAAACGCATCCAAAGTTCGTATGATACTGCTAGAAAAAAAGTAACTGGGTTTCCGTTAGAGCTAGATGAATTTCTCGTTAGTTTTGATGTCAGCCTGATATATATGCACATCCATAGACCGGACGCTCTGGAAGCACAAAAGTGGTTGTTAATGGCAGACAAAAAGCTGCAAGATCAAACGCATCTATGTAGGCCAGATAGCTGAAGGCATAAAAGTGTGCTCAAACGTGAGACACTTTGTTTTCGATTCAGTCGTATACTATCAATAACAAGGTCTAGCGGTGGGGTCTCCAGTATCCCCGATTTCGGCCAACATGTATATGGAAAAATTTGAACAGAAAGCTTTAGCCGGATACCAGCGTCCACCGAAGGTTAGTCAAGGCTTCAGCAATGGCAGGGTATACACTGGATACTGGGCATAGGGTAGATTTGGAAAATGTGGAAGTTTTGAGACGAGGACTAGGATTCACACCACAGCGGCTGATGGTCGAGGCAGTGGAAATCACCAAGCATCTCAGCGTGAATGGAATAGAGGGCTTAGAACTAGTGAGCATGGGAGGAGCGGTTTTAGATCAGCCGAGATGGCACGAGGCAGTGTGCGGTTAATAGTGAGATGGTCTGTGTCTGAAAATTCTAAACCCATGCTTCGTAAGATTCACTTCCCCTAACCCTTTCCCTAATCCCAATCCAATTTTCCTTAAACCCTTTAACGCACACTGACCAACAAAATCTGTGAATGACACCTTGGAGGAATATTCGACTAAAGTGTTTTAAACCGGAGAAGCAAGGCCCCAAAATCCGGATCCAACTTGAAAACAAATCCACACTAAACAACAAAGAGGAACCTCAGACTGACAAGCAGCAATGATCAAGTCGGTCAGTCGCAAGAAACCTCACCGACTGGTTCTCTGCGTTAAAACTCGGTCAATTTAGTAACTTATTCACTTGGTCTGACGAATTTTTTATGCCAAAAGCGAAGTGGTGCGCAGTAGTAATCCACCGATTGTTTACCAAGCATTTCTGAGACGATGACTGCTCAATCGGTCGAAAAACACCTTCCAATTGATTCATAAGCTTCTGTTTACGGCAAAACGAGGACATAGACGCGTCAAGATGATAATAACCAAGTTGAAACGTAAAAATTGGACACTGCGAGAAATTCCAACGTGGCTACACTATTACGCTTGTTCGAACGATTTATTATCGAGCCCAACGAACAGTTTATCAGCGGATAGCTCTGCAAGCTTCCAGTCATTTGTAACTGATGCGTTATTGTTCGCAAGCAAGATCGTTCGAGGTGTGAAGATAGTGGTGCGTCGTCTTATCGCTGTGTCCGCAGTTAGCATGGAGTAAAATGTTTGAGTGAAGCTCATTAGCTTGGAGTTCTAACTCAGCCTGAAATCATCGAGCTTTCTGCTTCTGCTTGAGCTTCAGGTTTATTGGAGAATTTAATTGATTATCAACTCGAAAACTGGAGGGGCAATTAGCGAAATACATTCATTTGCAAACAAATTTGGTTGTGCGAGAGACTCACCTGGAACCCAGCTGAATCTCTCGTTTGTGACGTTTCCAGGCAACTGAATGTGCTGCCCCAGGCCGCCTCATGTTTCAGTTGCTACGATATTCGAGATATCGCGATACATGTATATTCGTGTTGCACTACCCATAAGGCTGCTGAAAATTCTTCGACAGCCCACGACCGGTTTCGCCCTTCTTGAGGCTCATCAGGTAGGCGCAGTCCCCGAGTTTCCGTCCACCGTATGTTCTACTTGAATCCGAATTGCACGAAATTAGCAAAATACACTCATTTGCAAACTGTGGCGTGAATCTTAATCCCCCTCTAAAAACTTCCATATTTTCCAAATCTATCCTGTGCCCAATGTCCAGTGCATGTCCTGCCACTTCCAAATCTTTGAATATCGCCTGATATTCATCTACGTTTCTCGGTTTGTTAGTGTATCACTCATTTTCATGGTGTGCAGTAAGTTCACCGATGGTTTACCAAACTTCTCTGAAACGATGACTATCCAATCGGTCCAAAACGTTTCCAATTAATTTCACGTAGCTTTGAAGTCGGACCTGTAATTCGCACTTCATGCGAGGTAATGATCAAGCACACATTTATCTCATTGTCAACTGAGCAATTATTTGAGTGTTAATTTCCAAATCAGTACACCTATGCGAACCCACTAACACCTAGGAGGGAAAGGTACGACAAACGTGAATATTGTGAGGCTGCTATTTCAGCTTACGACTGTGACGTTGCTGTCATTCCTAGAAGATAAGGCTTCTAACGTGCAGGAATTAAGATTAAAGGCCTCAAAGCCTAATCACTCTTTTCCTTTCGGTCTTCTTTCATTGACGGAAGATCAGGCGTTTTTGTTCCACGTTTTGTAAACGTAAATTCAGTTAAGTTTGGTAATATGGATCATCCACCTCCTGCTTGGCTTTGTTTGTAGATGTGTGTTTGATTAGTTTTTATGCAACTGATCAAATGTTGGTATAAATATCCACAAGAGTCTTTCAGAATAGCGCCTGAACAACTAAGCTGGACTGAATCCTCTAGTCCGTTATGAAAGTGTAACACTGGTTTGTTCGAAATCCTCAAAGACGAGTATGATGTCGTTCTATATTTGGACGGTAAACACTGAAAAGAAAACACTATCTGTGCAAACAAAGTATTTGGGGATTCAGTCTTTCCTCGGTTAACCGATACATATATCCGTCTGCCGTCATGCAAACTTTTTCAAGTGACAGATATAATTACTGTGAACTTGGCCGGATTCAAGTAGCCAAGCGTATCCTATTGCTTGCTGCGACATATGTAGGTCATGCAGACTTCAGCTACAGAAAACCACGCTCTGGTCGCTGTAACTGAACTAGATACGCTATTACCTCGTGTACCACTGAGCTTTTTATCCAGTGCAACTGTATTTAAGGCGGGTTTTGTTAGGTAGATTATGCTCGTCCAATCCACCAGTTCGAGAGTTGTTGTCGATATCGAGCGTTTCCTTGATTAATCATCCAGACCTAGTTAGTTTCTAGAAAACCACACAAACTAATTCTGACCTAATTTTGATCTCAGTTGGTCACCACTTAAGCGCTTCCTCAGTCCCGTTGTTTTTGGAGTAGCTACAGTCAAAAAAACAATTATCAGAAAACCTAACCCGAAATTCCCGTAACAGTAATTGTTTAAATTTATGACAAATGGGGATCACAACGTCACACAGACTGGTTTCAAACCTGCTCATCGTCCACAACAACGCCCTGAGTTTGTTAACGTTCCGTTCCTGTGAGAAGCTGTCCCCTATTGCCCTTGAGCTGCATATTAATAGAAACTGTAAAAACCGAACAGTAGAATGAGGGAAAAGACAAGTATGCTACTAAGTTTGTATAGGCTGAGTGTGTAGACTGAGGTTTCATTAGTTAAAATAGCCAGTTTATGGACGTAAGCTCGCTAATGACCGCATTTTGTTGCCCTGTTAAAAACTGCCCCTGAAAACCGACGAGAGTTATCACCTACTTTGCGACCAGGTAGCTATCATTTACCAACCTTGTTACGTCACACGGCGATCAGTCGGAAATTTTTTCACTGGCCGACCATCGCTCAGATAACGTTAAGAGGTTGGTAATCGCTGTCGCAACAACTGGAGAACAGGAAGCAGTCAGAAAGGATTACACTTTTCACCATGCCTTTTATTATTCGAGCAGTTGGCCCGTTACCCTTCTACAAGCTCACACTATTCATCCAATTGGAGAGCTTGATAGGATGAAGTTGGATAAAGCAGCCACGGTCAACATCTGAAAGGGTTTATGCATCTCTTTCTAAACGTAGTAAACAGCTGATCGCAGGTGTGCGTCATAAGCTTTGCCTCCGGTCGACAAACTGACGTCCTACCCCCGCCACAATCAAAGATTGCTGCAAGCTTGGAATAAGTTTGCTCCTTTGGTAGCCTATTCCAAAGAAGTGAAGCGTACTTGCTCGTTTCACCATATACACCTACACCTGTAGCTAGACCTGGGCTGATCTAGTAATCCAACTTGATTGTGTAAATGGATAAGGATATATTCCAGTCAGCTGATATTATCATAGGAACAAATATACATCCAAACATACTCTGCGTAACCCAATAAGAAAGATAATATCCTTATTTACACTTGATGCCTA
>SJOL01008644.1:22969-33453 GCA_004794785.1 Opisthorchis felineus
GGATGGTCAAGCAAAATCGGGGACAATGCATCTGTGAGCAACTAGGAGCATCTATGCATCTTTGAGCTCAAAACAAAAATCTAATCAGAACTAATTATAAATTCGACGAATACTCAAAAATTCCTAATCCAATGAATATGCAGAAAATCAAGAAAGCTGTGTGGTTACAGTGGAATTCTGCACAATCCATGAGAGTCGAAATGCAATCTGAATGAGGTAACGTAGGCGATAGGCCGTCGTATAAACGAGAAATGGTATCGAATAATAGGGCTTTAAATCCAAAGCCCAAGTCCTCAATACCAGGGAGTTAGTGACGGAGGCCAGAGTAGCTTCGCTTCTAGGACTGGAAAGGCTTGGTAAACAATCAGTAGTTTTCAAATGAGCAGCGGACAGAGAACCAGTCAGTAAGATCTCTTCAGATTAGCACGCTAGATCAGTGTTGAATGTCAATTAAAGGGTCTTGTCGGTTAGTGTGTTGCCTTACGGTTGATGGTTTGGCGACTTTCAGATTACTTTTGATCGAGTTCGGTTCCGTAATCCTCCATTTCAAAGTGCTTCAATTGATGATTCACCTGGCTGATTCACTGGAAGATTTCGTTGGTCTGTGTAAGCTTGTGAGTGCTACGGCAATTTAGTTGTGGGAAGGTGGAGATGGGTGAGTTTAGGTGCACTTCAGATCTAAGCTACTTTTGTTAATGACTCCGCTTTCAGATAACCGTGAACCATCCCTTGCTAGCTACACTTATCTAAAACCATTCTCCACACGCTTCTACACCTTCTATTCTATTTACACGGGGATGCTTGGCGATTTGCACCGCCTCGGTCACCAGTCCCTGTGGCGTGGAACGTAGACCCCGCCTCAAAACTTCAACATTTTCTGAATCCATTTTGTGTCTTGTGTCCAGTGCTTGTTCTTCATTTGCCGAGTCTTTCAGTAACGCTCGATATTCATCTATGTTTCTCGGCAACCTGTTTATTTTTCCCCTGTGCTATCTAATTCTGTTGTGAAGTTCCCTATCTGTCAGTCCTATGTAGACCTTAGTGTGATCGTTAGCCTTAATTTTGTAGACACAGTCCCCGGTTTTGTTCGCCGGGAGAGGATCCTTCAATTGCAGCAGTGCAGAGAGCAGTGTTTCTCTTCTGGAAAGCTACTCTTATATTGGCCAGGTTTAGAATCTTTCGAGTGGCTTCCGATGCCCCTAGTTTGTATAGAATAACATCAGTCCCAATCCGTTCCCTGTTGGGTTTCGCCACCGACACCAACAATAACACCCTTCGTAATTGATGCCCAATCAAACTAGCTGGATATCCACTACCCCAACGTTTATTCTTTACTGCAGTTTTGGCCACTGTCCGACCACCCTCTTCTGTGCACAGGACCCTTACTCGACTAAGCACTGATGAGGTAATAATAGCTAATACCGACTTCGGATGGACAGACTAGTAGTTAAAAATCGCCCCACTGTCAATTGGCTTCTCTCCCCCCTAACTTATGTGTCACGTAGTCTAAGAAGGGCAATGTACCCGAATTCGACTCTATCTCCATAATAAATTTAATGTGCTGATTCAGGTCATTCAGACAGTTGTGAAATTCACTAACGCTGTCTCGTTTCATCATGACGAAGAAATCATCTACACAACGCCAGAAAATCTTGGGTCGGTACGGAAATCCGGCTAAAGCTCTCTGTTCAAAATCCTCCATAAAGATATTCGCCAAAACCGGAGATAGTGGACATCCCATTGCTAGATCCTTTTCTTGGTGTAAATCACGGAGGCAAAAACAAAGTTAGTGAGATTCAGTATGCTTTCATACTTTCCACTATTTCATGTACCGTAAGCTATTTCATCACTCCGAGAAAGTGATGTCTGCTAGTAGCCATCTTTGGCTGTTTCTAAAGTATAACGAATTTACACCAAAACTTACAAGAATACCATCTGGCTCCACGGTGACACCCGCTACGTCATTGGCAAAGGCATATGAATTCTTGGTGTGAGTACTCGTTTTTCCGGTGAGAAGTTTTAGAATACCTGCCAAGAATCTGGTCAGCCCAGGGATTGGGTGATGGAACAAGACAAGGTCAGTGAATTTTAAATCTATCTGAATGACTCGAATCCGCACATCAAATTTAGTATGAAGGTAGAGACAGCTCTTAGACCACAAATATCAGAAGAACCACCAAAGTCATTATTGACCAGTCAAGATACTGTCTAGCTTTGGTTTCCGTTACATAAGAATCAAATGACATTTATTAGCACGTTCTGGATCGATTAGCGTCGATATTTTAAGGTTTCCAACCTTATCAGATAATCTCGATTCCTCAAAGAAAACAAGAGTTTTTCTTCTCCACATTAAAATTCAGGCAAATTTAACTGAATGCACCATGAAGTGACTCATGCACTCACTGAGTACAACTGGTCTGCCGTTATTCTGAGGAACTAACGGAATGGAAACCTACTGTTCCTTTCGCCCATCCTATCGACTCGGATAGGTTTCCTTGTCTTCGGAATAGGCTTGTATAAGGGCTGGTTTCCAGTTACACTGCGCTGTCTATCTCGACTGAATTATTACACCTAAAGCTTAAACTTAGTCTGACCCGTCTCCGTATGTGTGGACATATCTTTTTTGTAGGACGTGTGGTGGTTCCGTGTGGTTGATTCCCAAGCTACGTCACCTAAACAGTATTATGCACTCTCTGATAATTTAACATATATTCTAAAAGTGTAGATATAGCTTCTTCATCTAAAAATTCTTGTTGAAGACTCGTGGCTGAAATGCGAAAAAAAACTGTTCCGATGGTTGTTAGAATGATAAACTTGAACCATTCGGATAGTATTCGCTTAGAGCCTTAGTGAATAACGGCCACACTGACTTGGCAACACGCAACGTCGACGAGTGTGGCGGTTTGACAGGATTTTATTTTGATGTTGTCAATATACCAAGCGAACCGACCGTTGACAAATAATCAATTTGTTTATCCGAGATCAGTCTTACCTTTCACCAGAATTAGGTTTTCAGGCAATAGCTGCAGTCGCTGTTGGTACGTCGGACCTATGGTTCCCGCAGACTAACATACCGAGTCGAGGTAAACAGTCAGATTTCACGCGGTAGTAATTCGCGGAGATAGAGCATATGCACAGCGGATTTTATTACTTTCTCTTCTTAGCTTATCCAGTTGGGATAGCAAATACATTATTCAATCAACAGCAGTCATACATAAGATGTGTAGTTTAACTTGCCTCATCTGACAACTTCTCGACCGAACATTCGGCCTCTGAACGACTCACCTCATCATGAGTAAGGTAAGACGAATTGGTCGGTCCGAAGTGAAGTACTAAAGCACGGCTTACTGCCTATGTCAGTAAACATTGATGAGTTGAGTCGCGGGGTCCCCATCCAGAGGGGTGGCATTTGCCCACCCGACTAAGTTTATTGTTTTTTTCATACTAGTTGACAAGTCATATACTCTCCGTTTGCTAATCCGTTGTCCTCACTATACCCAACCAAAGCTTTGGAGATACCGATGGTCAAACACTGACAAGCTTCGTATGTCCTCTGCGCACACAGGCCACGGTTCTGATCCACAAAACAGTATGGATCGCACTGCCATAGCGTACTCTCTGTCCTTGGCAGATAAACTGATATCACGTCGGCACCATAGGTGTCGGAGGTTGGCAAAAGTGGCCCGGGCTTTTCCATTTCGAGAAGTAGTAGTGGTTCCGTCCAGTCCGTTCTCACATCAGGAAAATCAACTAGCGTTAGACACTTGAAAGAATGGCACTGTTCAAGAACTTATCTCAAGATAAGGCTATGGTCGTTGCATTATCGACCAGGAAGACACAAAGGTTTGTTTGCACGAGCTTGTCTCTCCCGATAATCGGCCAACCTGCGCACAGCACTTTTGATGCAACGAATTCCAGACTGATACCACGATGGTTTTCGACGTTTTTGTGACATTTCTTAAGACTGTGATTACTCAAAACTCGCCGCTGAATTAGTTCTTTCCTGCGATTTCCTGAAAATCCGGTTTTCATACAAGACTCAAAAGAGAAGAACTGGGAACCTTATCTGTGTTCCGTTCATGATAAAATGCATTGATATTCTCAGCTGTCAACCAAAATGAGTCCGGAAGGCACATCTGCATTGCATGCTCGACCCAAAACATTACATTCAAGAAGTTCCTTTTGATTTTGATTAAGATACTTTTTAAATTTCAAGCATGGTTTGATTAAAAAAACACAAACATGGTCCGACATTTATTTTTGGTCAGTCGAAGCAATGTGCCAAAGCCGTTTGTCGCCCAGTCAGCTGCCAACTGAGGGTTCCCTTTGTGAACACATGGATTACAGGAACCGGCTAAGAATTCAAATTGCGATCACCAAGACAAAAGTACCAAGCCAAAGTCGACTCAAATGTGCAGCCAGAAGTTCGTAGGAGACATTAATAGTCTCTTTTACACGCACTCACTACGAACGCTGGGTACGGGAAGCACATCTGTCTAACTAGAGCGGTGGCATTGTTCAAATCACACACCGAACCATGCAGCGTTTTGACCCCTTAACTGGTCACCAAATGTAAACCTTACGGTGTATGACATGGAAGTCATTCTTCACCTACCTAAATACAAGAGCGACGCCCTATACTGAGAGCAAAATGTTTCCCTCCGTCAGTTATTTTTTATCGGAAAGAACAAGTTTTTGTTGTCTGTGTGAAACTGATTGACTCTGTAACCTGAACCAAAACAACCACAGTTGAACTTGATAATTAGGCGGATACCCCAGGCAAGTACACATAAGCCTCAATAAATCTTTCTCCATAGCACATTTCCTGCTTTACATTACCGATTGTCTTAAACTCTACTTAAGTAATGTAAACAGGACGTATGTGATGAACCTCCACACTGAGAACAATTCACTTCCCCTTTGGGAGTGAATATTTCGGTCAGAACTCTTTCTTTTGTCCTCAAACGTGTGTACTTGTTAGATATTAAGAGTTTTACTGAACTAAATTCTTTCAAGAGGCCACAGCATGTTAGTTTCTGATTTTTAGGGCTACTTTGATGGAACGGGTTTTTGGTATATTCAATCTCGTCCTGAAGGTCAACAGATGGGAACTTTTTGAGGGCCCTAATACGTAGTCGAAACGCGCGGAAATCTGACGCTTTCGTGAGGAGCTGAAAAAACATACAGATGGAAATCTCGGTCAGAATACGCGGACAAATAAAGGATGGGCACACCCTATAATTTACAAACCATCAATTTCCACTTGAATTGAACTGGTCGTACAGACCACTTTTCAGAAATCCCACTCAACTAGACCAGAAAGTGTGTTTCGCATTAAAGTATGAAGCGATGCTTGACAGGAATGTAATGCAAGAGACCATGTGGGAAAACATAGCGCGTGTGTAAGTTTATCTGAGCCTCATGTGTGAATATAAATTTGCATAATGTTTTCCGTTAGTTGGTGGAATATTTTTAGTTTGTCACCACTTGAGTACAGCTAGAGACATTGCCCTTTCCCATAGAAATTAGTCTCGCAATATCTTGATTGCCAAAGGCAAAAGGAAGCGGCGAGTGCAATTTCGTTTGCATTAGGTGCACCTGAGCACTTAATTAGTACCCTTGCTCTCATTGCGTAGTACAGATAAAAATAGCAAGACAATTCTAGCAGAACTTCGATTAAAAAACAACGAAAACACGGAATGGCCTAATGATGATTGCATGAGAATAGTCTCTTATGTCCGGTTCTAATGAAGCACTGCGTGTTAATTTTGAGACTACGTCGAGTGCGCAAACTCATCCTCACAATATTGTTCCGTTGATCTAGATAAATTCTATCCGCTTCACAACACATTTGAATTTGGGCTCTGATTTAATCAAGAAGTTGCTATACTTCACCGAATTACTAAAATAGGTTTCAGTCTTGTAATTCACATATGGAATCTTGGATTAGAAGATTCCTTCGACGTTAATCTACAAGTGTCTCACCCTTAGGCGAACTGGGTACTGTTTTATCTTAGACTGACGATGTGCCTCGAATGGTGATAAAAAAACGTTTGGAAGCCAACTGCGAAGCTCGGCGAAAAGACCAACATTCACGTATCAACCACAATGGACGCACCCGAGCTAGCATTATTCCGATGCAATTCAAGTGGTCAAATTAATTTTTCTGGCTAATACAGGTACACTTTTCGAGACACGATGCCCCATTTGAAACAATAGGACTGGTTTACTTCTTTTGGGAGAGGGGTGTGAGGGTGGGTTCGGCCAACAATTCCAACAACTTGATTTTCATGTCCAAGCGTTCAGAATTTGACCTAGTTAATGAACAGTCCACCAGTGGTGACGAACTGAATCACTGTGCCGCCTTAACTTAGTTTGTCAGAATACTTTGGATTTCGAAGCGTTAACAGCTCACTTAAACTTACCGGATCCAATGGTCGAATACTGTTCACTCACGAGCAACAAGCACTGTTACAACAAATTAAACACATGATACCAAACACGGCTCTGATTTATGGTTAGATTTGGGGTCAGTGCTCATATAAATAATATGTGTCGACAAAAGTTTGACCGCCCTTCCAATTTCAACTCAAGTTTATGGAGAATTTCGATTTTTGAGGGTCTGGTTAAGTAACTGCATGGTTAGAGAATACTCAGCTGCTATTGGATTGAGAGATGGGAAAAGATATTCGTCATCAGTGACAAATCTTTGAGTGGACACGTTTTGGTAACTTGTAAAGTAATGAAAGTACTCATACAAATATCCACATAAAAATGCTACTAGTTTGGGGGTGGAGTCACAGGTCCAAAGGGCTGTTGTGAATTTAGGCCAAGGCCATTTATCTCAGTAGTATCTAAAGTGCCTCAAGTAATATCTCGAAATCAAAGGACAAAAACGAAGTCTAGGGTTCGGCCAAATATGAGACAACGGGGTTTCTCTGAGCACAAAAAAAAATGGCAAAATAGGGTTAGGACAAACGGACAAAATGGTCAACTAATTTGTCAACTGACTGATAAGTAGTAGAAAGAATGTGAAACAACTCTCCATTAGGACTGAAAAGTACAGTTAAGTTTGAAGCACCTTTATCGTAGACAGAGTTGTGAGTCTTTTACTATGAAACTACCATTGAGCCGGATTTTTGGGGTTTTTGGTTGAGATGCGATTGGTGAGCCTAATTAGCATTGTTGCATATGAAGAAACGTGAACATTTGTCGACCTGAATGAACTGTGGGTTTCTCACAGGATTTTCCTCTGATAGAGTTTTACAGTGTCCACGTACTAGAAAAAGAGACTCTGCTAAACATTCGAAGACATGAACTAGACAGATATATCGTCTCCTGAAATAAGGTTCTCAACGCAACCGTATTCATGTTAATCACTAACTTGCGGTTGTGACTTCGCGTGATTTGATGGCATTTCGAACTTTACCTGCAGCAGCAAACATCCACTCTAAGATTTGATTTTGATTTTTCGAGTCAACTGTGTTAACAATTTACTATTTCTCGCGATCGGCTCTCCGTTGTCTGGGAGTGTTCACTAATTTCTTGAGTGGTTCCAGTGGTCTTCTTATGGTGTTGTTTAAAGAAACATATATAGGTTGCATGTTAAACTAAGGGGATTTTGTTGAATGGAACAGTAAGGAAAGCTGGGTGAAGAATAACTCAAGGGATTCATTAGTGTAAGTGTGGATGTACAGTAGTTGTGACAAATTATTTATGGGCATTTCAGAAGTCTGATGCAACTCTCCAAGTGTAGATACAGCCCAGGGAAGTTGGTGCCTTACGTCCGAACATAGGAAGCGTGTCTATAGACTTCACACTAAAATATACACCTTATTTGTGTCTGTGGGCTGTCTATAGAAGTAATTCTGCAGTAAACAAAGATTAACGTAATTCAGACTACGGGACTGGTCGAAAATACAACACCCGAAATGCTCTCCTATGGAATAAATTTAGGCAAGCAAATGTAAAAGTGAATTGGACTGTCATGACATCATTTTGTGGTGCAGGTGAGCAACTGGTGAATTAAAATTATACAACAATGTGGCGTGTTGGACCGTTGCAGTAAATTGTCTGTATCATCAATTTGAAGAAGGAATTCTTAACTGGAGAGGAACGTGAACCTTTCGGAGGAAAAACAGGACAGTTCAAACTTAGTTTTCCTTTGAAACCCTAGTTCGTCAGTAGGTACTTCGGAAACATATTCACTTTCAAAGTCGAAAACTAATCAGAACCAACGAGCTGTTTGCCATGATTGATGAGTTTAGGAAAGATAGGCCAGAAATCACACAGTCAATCGATCGTGTGTGTCGAACTGTAAGGAACACGGTGATTTAACCAGTGTATATATGTACAACTAGACGATCATAGGACATACATCACTATGGTCCGATCCGGTCTCTAAAAACGCACTGACGACGTCAGTTGAGTAGATGATCAAACATTTGCAATCAAACTGCCCAGCTCAGCCAGCAAAATTACACCATACTAGATAACTGCCATGTGCTCATTTTAGCCCCCAACCACCGAAATAAGACTGTTAGTTGCACTGAAGGGTAACACGCAATACTTTACCCTTCTGGTTCAAGAACGATTGTCTGTGGATTGTGACGTTTGCTTCACACTCACGCTCGTTACACTGAAGGATATGGTGAGGCCTGAATTTATACCTCCGGAATTTATTCCATATTGGCAAAGTTTGAACATCACCTTCTCAAACATGACGCCGGACATATGAAAAAAATAAATGACACCGGCTGGATTTCGTCGGATAATCCCCAAAGCGATAAAGCGTGGTTTTAAAACTGCAACCGAGTTGCAGAACGAAGATAAATAGCATAATAATGGTCATCCTTCGTTACTAACCAATGAACATCGATTACTTGGAAACTGAAGAGTATCAATAAACATTTTTTGGGACAAACTGCAATGTAAGTTCCTTTAGTAAGGAATAAAGGCACAAACGGCTGAGAACAGCGGCTCAGAGCGATACACTGATGTACGTCCTGTTTGGTTTGGGCATCTGTTACAGCTATGAACCTCTTATCTAATCTGGATCAACCAGGCTACAGGTTATACGTATATTTGAAAAAATCTGATGATTGAATAAACTAAAATTTTGACTGAAAATTGGGGACAACTCTTACTTAATAAGCACCAGAGATTGCAAAAGCAAACGTGGATCCAGAGCCAGTTTCCATCCATCTCATACGTAATCGTTTCTTGGAGAAAATTTCGGCTCATCTTTATCAGGTACTGTTCCGACAATTCAGAGCATCTATGTGATAAGAGCGATTTTGTTCATAAATTTCTTCGTTTTAGTTGCAAAATATAGGAAGTTACAGATAAAGTTAGGTGTGGGTACAGTGTACAATTGAGAGGAGGCTTTTTGATGTAGCAATAAGGGCGTGATCAGATCCCAAGAAACTTAGTGGGTACAATCGCGTGGTTCCTTCAGACTTCTCCCAGTCCCTTGCTCTTAGTCATAATATCATTCGCTGATGACTGCTACTAAAAATAGAACGTTTCAACGAGTGTAGACAGATATTCCAATTTTCCTACCGTGATTTTGCTTACTTCGCTCATGAAGTAAAACCACATTACCAAAAGTTGCAGCTTTCGCTAGTTTTCGCAAATGTCCTGTCGTGACCATTTCTGTAAGACAAATGTCTGTACTGACACAACCATCCTCACAGTGGCTTACTAGAATTTAATTAAAGAAAAGCATTTGCAACGTACTTTGAGTTAGAGAGAAAAGTCAGTTGACAAAATATCCTATGGCATAAAACCCCCGAGAGTGACTATTCTTACTTTTGCTATCCGAAGTCGCTTTGTGATGACTAAAATAACACAGTAATACAGTACTCTAATAATTTCGAATAACCTTCGGTCCTGTTTGCTGTTTGAAATCCTTGCAAATGTTACCCTCTTGTTAAATCCAGGAGATATGGATGGATGAAAATTTATTTGAAGTTTGATGAACACAGTTATTTCATGCAAGACGAGTGCCAGTTAACCCAGTTCCAGGAGCATCGAAGTAAAATGTAACAAAGCATTCAAGCAGGAAATGTTACTAGCAACATCCATCCAAATATATCTGTTCGTTCACATGATGAAAGTTCATTAATGTAGGAATGATAAATTCAACTACAGACACGATGGCCATCTTGCTCTTAGAGAATGCGTACTAGTTGGCTGTTGTCGGGGAAATAACCAAAATAACGGATGGGGTTTGGAACTTTCTCTTTCTGGCTGAGCAACTGACAGAATTGCTGCATGAAAGTATAGAGACCGGGTGGAGCAACGACAAGGATATAGCTGAAAGGTCGCATTACTTTCCCACCGATAATTTAACGCAGGTCACGTAGTGCTCGTATGTGAATCATAGTTAAAGCTAGTCTATAACGCATGAAGCATTGGAGCAGCCAGAGGCCAGGATACTGGATGGATGATCCCATTTGAATTCGGTTTCTTAGGAGTGAGTG
>SJOL01008644.1:76319-126189 GCA_004794785.1 Opisthorchis felineus
ACATGTCAGTGGACTTGAATAAAGACTTACTAAGGAAAGGAGAAAAACGGCAAGAAGAGGAATCTTGGGTTATCCTCCCACAGACATCCGAGGTGTCCAGCTTGAGCGTCACTGATATCGGTTATCCGCCATATCGTTCGGTGTCTCCAGACAAGAACGTGGAGGGTCTGTGGATCCCATCCTAGAAAGCAAAAAGCAACCAGACTCCCGGTTTCCGTAACATCCTTCATTCCCTTACAAAATGCCAAATTCTCTCCACCTCTAGATTTGCGCCGTTCCGAATTAGACACGGAAAGCAAAGCTCGACTCGGCAGGCGGTAACTCGGCGACCTTAGTTTGCAGTTCTGGGTGCATACCAAAGACCCGTTTCATGATCACCTCACCGCTGGTTTTAGGAAAGCCTTTGGAGAGCTCCCCATACATGCATGTGCCAAAAAGTATGTGAGTGCAAACAGTGTTTGTTATTGATGACCTTTTCAGGTATACCCGGTTGCATGAGTGTTGAAAAGGTCAGACTGGTCGACGGAATCGAATACTCTCCCGAAGATTACAGGACGCCTATGGCGTTGCTCTGGAACCAAGCGCGTGTGAATACGTGGTCCACAAAGCCTCTCTTCACGTACCTTCTTATGCAAGGCAACGGAGGATAAGCTAATTCCCGGATATTGCCATACTTACTGCACGCATGCGTTTTAAAGATGGGCATGGATACTGACTCACCCAAGTTATTTGAGAAGGTCCCTTTCGGTCTTTTAAAGATAAATATATTAAATAATACAGATTGAGCGCTTACCTCCACCTCCGAACAGAGCCGGTGGGAATTCGTCAGGACCAGAAGCCTGGTGACTCTTGAGGGTCAAAAGTTACTCGCTTATTTCCAGCTTCCTCGGAGATTACAAGCTCACGGGCTACTTCGCGAAACTGCAAGTGGCCAGTTGAATTGCTGTTGAACATGCTCAGACCCAGGATTCAGACGTTCTTCCTTTTTAGATATGAGTAAGTTGTTTTTATCAGTGATTTTCTGGTTCCCCGAATGTCTATTTGACCCGCAGTGTGTGTCAACGAGAACAGCTCATATGCATCTTGTAAGCCCCTCTCCTCTACAATCTCCACAGCACACTGGACACACCAAACTTCTCAGCCCTCGAAGATGGCGCTTTTCAGCTGAGTGGTATTATACTGTAGACCAGTGGGAATAGGTGTTCGAGGATGGAGTATACCTGTTTCACAGCAGGGTTTGAGAGTATCTCAACGCCCAGGGGAGGTGTGCGCGTCTTGTGGGCTCCTGAAAAAAAGCAGTGACAAACAAGCGCGAGATCCCAATTTATACGGATGCCTAAGGACGAGCAAAATCACTAGTTGTCCCATGCCACCTATATCTGATCGCGATGCAGTCCATCTTTGTTGGAGGTTGGCTCGTATGAGGTGGCTGCACATTGTGGGCTAACGGTTTCGATTGTTCCAAAAGTTAGTACTGTACGATAACATTCTGTGGTCAACACCTAACTACAGCAGATGTTTGCTGTTTCCCGTGCTTCTCCATTTCAGTCCAAGATGACCGCCCAAATTAGCCTTAGCAGCACTTATTCTGCTACACTCAGCTTGGACTAGAAAGATTGCAGCACACAATGGTGTCATTTTGAAGATTAGTTGGTCAGAATGCCAGGATCATATGCGACTGACCTGTTAGTCATCGGGGTCATTCCTTTCTATATTATGTTCAGATATGTGACCTGAAATCAGGATTTGAGTTGCCACTAGAGTGACTGAGATTGGTGTAAATTCTGAGCTGATATTAGTCATGAGAGCATAACCGAAATGAGTGAATAATTTGGAAAGGAATAAGACTTCTGGCTGGTCTACAAATTTGGCATGTGACACGGCAACTGTTTTGATCATCCAAAAAAATTAATGGAAACTCCATGCATCCTTATACATTCACACTAAATCGGGTCACTGAGCTTATCTTGCCTGCTCCATGTTCGATTTGGGACCATTGCAGAAATAATCTCCTGGTGATTCAATAGAAAAAGGATTTTGTTTGTGACAGCTAGATACGTGCGACGGCTGACTGATAAATGAAAACTGATTGGGAGCTTGCATGATCCTCTAGTGAGGAACTAAACTTTGGGTTCGACGTAAAATATCAAGACCAGAGATAATGCGCATAAGTTTAGTGTCTCTAAGGTGATGAATGTCTACACCGTGCGTTACGCTCCTTATGCTACCGCGGATTGAAACGCATGAGCGCTGGGTCGACGTACATCAAATACCCATTTAGTTACTTATTTACGAGTGAATAGTGTTGAATTTTGCGAGCCTCTATGGAATTTGTGATATCACACCATTTCCAAACCAGTAGTTATAAATGTGTGAGTTCCCTTGTCCGCGAAAGCGCTCGCAATTTTGGTATACACGTCCGGTAGCAAAACTAATTATCTAATCGGAAATTGTACAACTGTAATTTTACCATAAAAGTAAAGCTTTTGTGTGCCGAAAGGCCAAGTATTGTAAAACTATTTCATTCAAGTTTGGAGTCATAAACAATGTGCATCTCACCAATCTCCAGGGAGATTCGAACTCGCGGCCTCCAAAATGGCAGTCAAACAGTAAGTGGTTTGTAGATGTTTAATTAGAGGCAGATGTTTCAATTATCCAGTCGTCTAGGTAGGGTTTGCTTACCACATTATTAGAACGCACGTATGATTCTTCGTTTCGGCTCTTTGGTTTCGTTATCGAAGTCTATGATGTCAGGTTAGCCAATTTGTCACCCTTAATTCATCATACATAAGTTTGGAATGCTATCTGTGCCTAATGACTGCGAAAGTAACCAATGTTACTTTGACTTTTTCCACAAAACAGCCACTAGAAATTCCGGCGACCTCAGCCAAGCATGTCGAGTAACTGGGTGTCTGGTGCTGTCTGAGTTGACAGCGAAACGGACTCGTCACACCAATGAGGTGGACAGTAGCACTTCAGTGGACTAAGATGATCGTGCTTGTGAGATTGCATTGTGAGTAAGGGGAAAGAAGATATGGTTGCTCAAAGTGTAAAACTTTCTGCGGTGACCGTATGTTTTATCGTTGTTCGCCTGGGTGTACTTCTCCTTCAAACAGATCAAACATGGTTCATGCTAAGGTACAAGCCGGTAACCCTCCAAGACATTACTAATGCGGCTCGCGTATAGCGGCATTTCAGTGTGTACGCCTGGAAGGTGATCATGCAATCTGTGCACACCACGTTAGCCTAAACGAGCATAGTAGATGTCTTTCAAAGTCTGGTCAGATTTTGATGAAAAGTATTAGCTCAGTTGTTTTAACTCACTTATATTTCCTGCATAAAACGGATGAGCAGATAACTGAAATCGCCTTGACATCTCCGTGAACTTCGTCTCCATGTAAGCAATCTGACATGGGTTTCATGAAATGCTGTAGACACTTTATTACATAGTACTTTGTCCACATGTGGGCTTCTTCTGGAAAATCTATGTTCAATCAACTACTTGCTTAATCAGAGCAACACGCCATCTATGGTCCATTGCGGCTTCTGACTTTCCTAACGACTTATCAGGAATGTAGGTATATTCCACAGTACTCAGTCGTCAGAAGCACCCAGAAGCATGACAGTTAATGCTTTCCGATAGTTTTTTTAGTGCATCCTGGTTTCGTCTTACTTAAATGTCATATTACGCATGAAATCAGGCGTGCAAGCCGTTCTGACACTGCCCTAATACCGGTGAACGACGCGTTGGGAATATTTACGGTGACCATTGGAATTGAGAGGTTCTGTCATGAAGCAGAATTGGGTAGGGAAGTGAAGTAATACGGGCGGTACTACGACGGATCAACGTTTATCAAAATAAACCAGTCGAGGGCTGCAACCCCTTCATATCTGACCCGAATGTGCTTTGGCTGACACAATATCCAGGGTGAACAAACGTAGTGACAACCAAGCTCACTTATCTTTGGCACCAAGCTTAGCTCATTAAAATACACCTGTGAATCAGTGAGCATGGGTGACTTTATAAAAATCATGTACAAATAAGCTATTCTCTCAGATCTCACGGCCTTCCTGTGACACAGATGACAAATAACATTTTGAAACATGGCAGGCGACATTTTATGACATGATTGCAACAACTCGTGGTGATGAAGATCCGAGGGACCATTGTTTCAGAGAAACGTTTGAACATTGGACTAACAACGGGAAGGATTCAAATAAAAGGCAAGGTTTTTAGTCGCATGTTAAAGAGTGTATGATGATACTAAATCGTAAACTGGACATACATTCACGATCGTGTTAACCGCTGCCGAATTGTCTTCTTTCGGATTCCCATGTTCTGGGAGCTCTTTCCTGTACACAGCATTATTATCGTAGCCCGACCTAGTTCCCGTTTGTTTGCAAATATAAAATTCCCTACAGGTGATGCAAAGTTATCTCCTCGAGAGGAACTACATCTTGTTTAGAGATAGAACCAGAACTCCAGCCTTTCCAAATGTCTTCAAGGACGGACAGAAGAATTTGATGAAACGTCTTACTTCAATCAGTATCCTTAGGTTTGTGGAATTGAAGCATACCGGTGCAATTGAAAAATGTACCTACATGTTTGCCGGCGGAGGCTATCCTCTGACTCAAATTAATAATATATCTACCAGCTCACTAATCTAGGGTCACGACCAGAAAAGAGAATAATTGTGTAGCAAATATGCATTATAACATTAGGGCAAATTAACAACAGTTGGCAGCTCGCTGAACAGTAGGGTTTGCCGCTACGTTTGCCACCCATCTGGCAACTGCGCCAAAAAACTGCGCTGCAAAACATTACTTTGTAAGGCTGCCAGTAAAGCCTAATCAGAGCACGTCTACAAAAGTCAAATACAGTCACTCACGTAGTTGGAAGTGGAATGAGAAAAACGGGGATCAGAATTCTTTTGTCGATGGGTGGTGTTGGTCCCACTTCACATGATCGAACCGGAAGCCGCCAACTTGTTCTGTTTACCTTTTTTCAATACTGCAATCATCCCACCGCAACTTCTCCCGCCTATTTTTGACCACACCAGGAAAGTTGACGAAGAGCCGCTAAATAAAAGAGCAAGTTTACGAAAACAGAGAACATTTTTGCAGCGCGTGGATGTCTGGAAGTAAATCATTGCTTTTTACTGCGGTAGAAGTATGATGACAATAGATTGTTTTTTCCAGCATCTCCGTAATTGTGGAAAACGTAATCCTGTTGTCTCTTGAGGATGGACTTGTTAGGAAAGAAGCACACACATGAAACGTCCAGCAGTTGAAAGTAACAGTCACCACACTGTCTAATACGATCCAAGCGTTTTTGAAAACTAACAGTGAATTGAGATGAATAAATACCTGCACGTGCATTGGCTCTATGATTCACAAAATCCTCGGACTAGGTTAGCCCCCACAGTTCAGTTGTTTGGATCAATACAAATCTCTCATGAAAACACAAACAGTCGCTACAATGCTGACCAGGTGGTTGAGATGGAGGATTAGAAAGTCTCAAATACATACGAGATTGGAAAATGGTCCAATTTAGCAACCAAATGCCATCATGAAGGCACGTCATCTTATCCTGGGAAAGTGCTTAAAAATTGTCGATACTGCCATAAAAGCATACACCCTTTGTTACCAAGGCGCTGAAACACTAACTTATTTACTTTGTTACTTTCAACTCGTCGGGATGGCCAATGAAGATTACAGGAAGTCTGTAACATTCTTCCGGCCTGGAAATCTGCAAGAGAGTCGACAGAAACATAGAGTCGGACATGGTATGACCGAAAGAATAGTGAATAAACCGAACAACGTTAGTGCAAGGTTACTACAATCATGTTCCAACATTCAGAAGCTCATCTTACTGCTCCAACTCGCGTGTGTGTTTCCGCAATATCTCATCCAAAATTTGGCAAAACTCTAGGAGCGGCTGTAAGCTAGTTCCATCAAGGAATTGTCTGACTTTCATGCCAAATTCAATGGAACAAAGAGACACAAAAAGAGTGAAATTCACTCATTTGCAAACATGTTTGGTTTTGCGAGGGACTCACCTGGAACCCAGCTGAATCCCCCGCTTATGATATTTCTAAGCAACTGAATGCCCTGCACCAGGCCGCCTCGTGTTTCAGTTGGTACAATATTCGAGATATCGCCATACATATATAGACGTGATACACTACTAATAGGGTTGCTGATAATTCGTCATTGTTCGTTCTGCCTGTGGATTCTAAGAAAAGCTTTTGTCGAACTTAACAGACAGGCATTGAAGATAGGTCTGCAAAAGATCCGCTATCTGGAGAAACTGTTAACAACTGAGAAGATTTCAAGTTTGCTATGCAGGTTCCAGTACATGACTGTATGTCCACCACATTCGAGTTCAAAACTGCAACGGATTGCAGTTCATGTTAAATCGCCGTCTCACTATGAATTTTGCGGAAGCTTCTGGTCATTCCTAAGTTCCGGCAATGGTTCGGTACTAGTTGTTTGACTAGAATCGCTTTAAAGCCAAAGGAAAGCTGTACGTTCTCATGATTTATATCTTGCTTTCTCCTATGTTTTATTATCACACTAGAGGCCGGACTGCAGTGAGTAGCCACAGTGATTGAAGTTAACAAAACTTGCACGTTGGTACTAAGGTAACATTGTACCGAGCTGATGCACTATTTTCCATACTGTGTGACAAAGATACACGGACACAATACCGGTGGTACATTGGAATCCTTGGCAAATTTCATGCACAATGCTCCCACAAGTTGTTTCGAATCACGAGCACTAATTGTCCATTGCAAGCCCAGTTCAGCGGAAATGAGTGCAGCTTGGTGTACAACTGGCAAAGCTGTATGTGCCTCAAAAAACAAATGATCAACAACCTAACTGCGACAAACCTCATCTACTTTCAACGGGAGAGTGGAGCTTAAACTGGTGGACGGCCAAAATTCCGCTATCCCGACGGATTTCAGGTTGGTTTAGAAAACCGTATGTTTAGTTCAAGGTCTTGGAAAAATCTGAGACTTGAAGGAGCGAAATTAGGTGCAGTTACCTGTGCAGAATGATGAAATTTTAGACAGAGATCACCTCGATGCTCGAGTGTAAGTATGCATTTGGAAACATCAAAAAATTGTGTACTATAGGGGAAGCAACATCGATCTGTGGACACATGCATAATCGGACATCTTAATCACCAGACTACTCACTGTAAACTTCCAAGGGGCTGTCTGTGAGTTGGCTCGTATGAGGTGGCTGCACATTGTGGGCTAACGGTTTCGATTGTTCCAAAAGTTAGTACTGTACGATAACATTCTTCGGTCAACACCTAACTACAGCAGATGTTTGCTGTTTCCCGTGCTTCTCCATTTCAGTCCAAGATGACCGCCCAAATTAGCCTTAGCAGCACATATTCTACTACACTCAGCATGGACTAGAAAGATTGCAGCACACAATGGTGTCATTTTGAAGATTATTTGGTCAGAATGCCCGGATCATATGCGACTGACATGTTAGTCATCGGGGTCATTCCTTTCTATATTATGTTCAGATATGTGAACTGAAATCAGGATTTGAGTTGCCACTAGAGTGACTGAGATTGGTGTAAATTCTGAGCTGATATTAGTCATGAGAGCATAACCGAAATGAGTGAATAATTTGGAAAGGAATAAGACTTCTGGCTGGTCTACAAATTTGGCATGTGACACGGCAACTGTTTTGATCATCCAAAAAAATTAATGGAAACTCCATGCATCCTTATACATTCACACTAAATCGGGTCACTGAGCTTATCTTGCCTGCTCCATGTTCGATTTGGGACCATTGCAGAAATAATCTCCTGGTGATTCAACAGAAAAAGGATTTTGTTTGTGACAGCTAGATACGTGCGACGGCTGACTGATAAATGAAAACTGATTGGGAGCTTGCATGATCCTCTAGTGAGGAACTAAACTTTGGGTTCGACGTAGAATATCAAGACCAGAGATAATGCGCATAAGTTTAGTGTCTCTAAGGTGATGAATGTCTACACCGTGCGTTATGGTCCTTATGCTACAGCGGATTGAAACGCATGAACGCTGGGTCGACGTACATCAAATACCCATTTAGTTACTTATTTATGAGTGAATAGTGTTGAATTTTGCGAGCCTCTATGGAATTTGTGATATCACACCATTTGCAAACCAGTAGTTATAAATGTGTGAGTTCCCTTGTTCCGCGAAAGCGCTCGCAATTTTGGTATACACGTCCGGTAGCAAAACTGATTATCTGATCGGAAATTGTACAACTGTAATTTTATCATAAAAGTAAAGCTTTTGTGTGCCGAAAGGCCAAGAAGTATTGTAAAACTATTTTATTCAAGTTTGGAGTCATAAACAGTGTGCATCTCACCAATCTCCAGAGAGATTCGAACTCGCGGCCTCCAAAATGGCAGTCAAACAGTAAGTGCTTTGTAGATGTTTAATTAGAAGCAGATGTTTCAATTATCCATTCGTCTAGGTAGGGTTTGCTTACCACATTATTAGAAAAGCACGTATGATTCTTCGTTTCGGCTCTTTGGTTTCGTTATCGAAGTCTATGGTGTCAGGTTAGCCAATTTGTCACCCTTAATTCATCATACATAAGTTTGGAATGTTATCTGTGCTTAATGACTGCGAAAGTAACCAATGTTACTTGGACTTTTTCCACAAAACAGCCACTAGAAATTCCGGCGACCTCAGCCAAGCATGTCGAGTAACTGGGTGTCTGATGCTGTCTAGGTTGACAGCAAAACGAACTCGTCACACCAATGAGGTGGACAGCAGCACTTCAGTGGACTAAGATGATCGTGCTTGTGAGAGTGCATTGTGAGTAAGGGGAAAGACTATATGGTTGCTCAAAGTGTAAAACTCTCTGCGATGACCGTATGTTTCATCGTTGTTCGCCTGGGTGTACTTCTCCTTCAAACAGATCAAACATGGTTCATGCTAAGGTACAAGCCGGTAACCTTCCAAAACATAACTGATGCGGCTCACGTATAGCGGCATCTCAGTGTGTACACCTGGAAGGTGATCACGCAATCTGTGCACACCACGTTAGCCTAAACGAGCATAGTAGATGTCTTTCAAAGTCTGGTCAGATTTTGATGAAAAGTATTAGCTCAGTTGTTTTAAGTCACTTATATTTCCTGCATAAAACGGATGAGCAGATAACTGAAATCGCCTTGACAGCTCCGTGAACTTCATCTCCACGTAAGCAATCTGACATGGGTTTCATGAAATGCTGTGGACACTTTATTACATAGTACTTTGTCCACACGTGGGCTTCTTCTGGAAAATCTATGTTCAGTCAACTACTTGCTTAATCAGAGCAACACTCCATCTATGGTCCATTGCGGCTTCTGACTTTCCTAACGACTTATCAGGAATGTAGGTATATTCCACAGTACTCAGTCGTCAGAAGCACCCACAAGCATGACAGTTAATGCTTTCCGATAGTTTTTTTAGTGCATCCTGGTTTCGTCTTACTTAAATGTCATATTACGCATAAAATCAGGCGTGCAAGCCGTTCTGACACTGCCCTAATACCGGTGAACGACGCGTTGGGAATATTTACGGTGACCATTGGAATTGAGAGGTTCTGTCATGAAGCAGAATTGGATAGGGAAGTGAAGTAATACGGGGGGTACCACGACGGATCAACGTTTATCAAAATAAACCAATCGAGGGCTGCAACCCCTTCATATCTGACCCGAATGTGCTTTGGCTGACACAATATCCAGGTTAAACAAACGTAGTGACAACCAAGCTCACTTATCTTTGGCACCAAGCTCAGCTCATTAAAATACACCTGTGAATCAGTGAGCATGGGTGACTTTATAAAATTCATGTACAAATAAGCTATTCTCTCAGATCTCACGGCCTTCCTGTGACACAGATGGCAAATAACATTTCGAAAAATGGCAGGCGACATTTTATGACATGATTGCAACAACTCGTAGTGATGAAGATCCGAGGGACCATTGTTTCAGATAAACGTTTGAAAATTGGACTAACAACGGGAAGGATTCTAATAAAAGGCAAGGTTTTCAGTCGCATGTTAAAGAGTGTATCATGATACTAAATCGTAAACTGGACATACATTCACGATCGTGTTAACCGCTGCCGAATTGTCTTCTTTCGGATTCCCATGTTCTGGGAGCTCTTTCCTGTACACAGCATTGTTATCGTAGCCCGACCTAGTTCCCGTTTGTTTGCAAATATAAAATTCCCTACAGGTGATGCAAAGTTATCTCCTCGAGAGGAACTACATCTTGTTTAGAGATACAACCAGAACTCCAGCCTTTCCAAATGTCTTCAAGGACGGACAGAAGAATTTGATGAAATGTCTTACTTCAATCAGTATCCTTAGGTTTGTGGAATTGAAGCATACCGGTGCAGTTGAAAAAGGTACCTACATGTTTGCTGGCGGAGGCTATCCTCTGACTCAAATGAATAATATATCTATCAGCTCACTAATCTAGGATCACAACCAGAAACGAGAATAATTGTATAGCAAATATGCATTATAACATTAGGGCAAATTGACAACAGTTGGCAGCTCGCTGAATAGTAGGGTGTTTGCCGCTACGTTTGCCTCCCATCTGGCAACTGCGCCAAAAAACTGCGCTGCAAAACATTACTTTGTAAGGCTGCCAGTAAAGCCTAATCAGAGCACGTCTACAAAAGTCAAATACAGTCACTCACGTAGTTGGAAGTAGAATGAGAAAAACGGGGATCAGAATTCTTTTGTCGATGGGTGGTGTTGGTCCCACTTCACATGATCGAACCGGAAGCCGCCAACCTGTTCTGTTTACCTTGATTCAATATTGCAATCATCCCACCGCAACTTCTCCCGCCTATTTTTGACCATACCAGGAAAGTTGGCAGAGAGCCGCTAACTAAAAGATAAAGTTTACGAAAACAGCGAACATTTTTGCAGCGCGTGGATGTCTGGAAGTAAATCATTGCTTTTTACTGCGATAGAAGTATGATGACAATAGATTGTTTTTTCCAGCATCTCCGTAATTGTGGAAAACGCAATCCTGTTATCTCTTGAGGATGGACTTGTTAGGAAAGAAGCACACACGTGAAACGTCCAGCAGTTGAAAGTAACAGTCACCACACTGTCTAATACGATCCAAGCGTTTTTGAAAACTAACAATGAATTGAGATAAATAAATACCTGTGCGTGCATTGGCTCTATGATTCACAAAATCCTCGGACTAGGTTAGCCCCCACCGTTCAGTTGTTTGGATCAATACAAATCTCTCATGAAAACACAAACAGTCGCTAGAATGCTGACCAGGTGGTTGAGATGGAGGATTAGAAAGTCTCAAATACATACGAGATTGGAAAATGGTCCAATTTAGCAACCAAATGCCAGCATGAACGCACGTCATCTTATCCTGGGAAAGTGCTTAAAAATTGTCGATACTGCCATAAAAGCATACACCCTTTGTTACCAAGGCGCTGAAACACTAACTTATTGACTTTGTTACTTTCAACTCATCGGGATGGCCAGTGAAGATTACAGGAAGTCTGTAACATTCTTCCGGCCTGGAAATCTGCAAGAGAGTCGACAGAAACATAGAGTCGGACATGGTATGACCGAAAGAATAGTGAATAAACCGAACAACGTTAGTGCAAGGTTACTACAATCATGTTCCAACATTCAGAAGCTCATCTTACTGCTCCAACTCGCGTGTGTGTTTCCGCAATATCTCATCCAAAATTTGGCAAAACTCTAGGAGCGGCTGTAAGCTAGTTCCATCAAGGAATTGTCTGACTTTCATGCCAAATTCAATGGAACAAAGAGACACAAAAAGAGTGAAATTCACTCATTTGCAAACATGTTTGGTTTTGCGAGGGACTCACCTGGAACCCAGCTGAATCCCCCGCTTATGATATTTCTAAGCAACTGAATGCCCTGCACCAGGCCGCCTCGTGTTTCAGTTGGTACAATATTCGAGATATCGCCATACATATATAGACGTGATACACTACTAATAGGGTTGCTGATAATTCGTCATTGTTCGTTCTGCCTGTGGATTCTAAGAAAAGCTTTTGTCGAACTTAACAGACAGGCATTGAAGATAGGTCTGAAAAAGATCCGCTATCTGGAGAAACTGTTAACAACTGAGAAGATTTCAAGTTTGCTATGCAGGTTCCAGTACATGACTGTATGTCCACCACATTCGAGTTCAAAACTGCAACGGATTGCAGTTCATGTTAAATCGCCGTCTCACTATGAATTGTGCGGAAGCTTCTGGTCATTCCAAAGTTCCGGCAATGATTCGGTACTAGTTATTCGACTAGAACCGCTTTAAAGCCAAAGGAAAGCTGTACGTTTTCAAGATTTATGTCTTGCTTTCTCCTATGTTTTATTATCACACTAGAGGCCGGACTGCAGTGAGTAGCCACAGTGATTGAAGTTAACAAAACTTGCACGTTGGTACTAAGGTAACATTGTACCGAGCTGATGCACTATTTTCCATACTGTGTGACAAAGATACACGGACACAATACCGGTGGTACATTGGAATCCTTGGCAAATTTCATGCACAATGCTCCCACAAGTTGTTTCGAATCACGAGCACTAATTGTCCATAGCAAGCCCAGTTCAGCGGAAATGAGTGCAGCTTGGTGCACAACTGGCAAAGCTGTATGTGCCTCAAAAAACAAATGATCAACAACCTAACTGCGACAAACCTCATCTACTTTCAACGGGAGAGTGGAGCTTAAACTGGTGGACGGCCAAAATTCCGCTATCCCGACGGATTTCAGGTTGGTTTAGAAAACCGTATGTTTAGTTCAAGGTCTTGGAAAAATCTGAGACTTGAAGGAGCGAAATGAGGTGCAGTTACCTGTGCAGAATGATGAAATTTTAGACAGAGATCACCTCGATGCTCGAGTGTAAGTATGCATTTGGAAACATCAAAAAATTGTGTACTATAGGGGAAGCAACATCGATCTGTGGACACATGCATAATCGGACATCTTAATCACCAGACTACTCACTGTAAACTTCCAAGGGGCTGTCTGTGGTAACTAGCTTCCAAAGGAACATTTCTCATTCCCTGTAATCAACATCCGCTCGACTGTACTGCCATACAAGAGGTGGGAGTGTGGCCATCTTCGTGAAAACTGACTTACTCCCTGGTTATTCATTCTTACTTAAATGGTGTGGTAAGGAAAATCCACCGATCAGTTTTGTTTCGAGGATTCACCTGAAAAAACTGAAAGGAATTAACGATGAGGCGAGCATCCGGGTGTAGTTGAACCGATGCTGGTGCCCATTGCTAGGCCATCATGTCCAAACCGGATTGTGACATTCAACGGACTTATGCACGTTTGCTCGATGATCTTATTCCCTCGCATTAAATTTGACAAAAGGGACTTTCTGCGTCGCACTATATTCGGCCCCCGGCAAACTGATTGCGTTTTGCCTACTGCAAATAGGCTCCCGACGAAGCAAACATTGTTGGACGGAATTTGTGTTCCAGATTTCAGCCTGTCACTTTATCGAGCGTAGACCTAGGTAGACAGTTAGAGGTCTGGGTAAATGCCAATAGAATGAGTTGCATGCCAGTATTTACTGAACGGCCATAATGCCTCTGTATACCAGAATTAAGTTATTCGATCGGCGGATGCAACCTCACACTGTCCGTTCGGTCAGAGAGCTGCTACCGCACCGTATTACAAGATCTGAGCTCTTTGCTGGGAATTTTGATTGCAAACGCTTGTATAGTTGTCTCAACTAAAACCTAAGGTTTCCGTGTGTGCGGTTTTGTGTCTGCAGGAACCTGTCTGAATGTGGAAAATCACTGGTTTGGAACTCCGCAGTGAATACCATTTAGGTTCGTCGACGAGTCACCAGGTTTGGAATGCACTTCACATTCTAACCGGTCATCGCATAAGTGCAGTTTGGGCGTGGAGCTCTTATGGAATAGTCAGCATTTTTTTATTTTCTCCGTTATTTGGAAAGATATGCAGCACATAGTGATTTATAAGCTTTACCACCAGGCCTCATCAGTTACTTTGATAAATTGCCCTTGGTCCTTGAAGTATTAGTGATCACAATTGTACGTGCCATTTTTTGTGTAACAAGAAATTCCACAACGCATAGGCAAGATCGAAGCAGGGGACTGGAATTTAATTTGCGTAACTTTGGGTAGATAAAATTGTCGAATGAGCAAAACGGACCTGCAGTTTAGATTCCGTCTTGCTGGTGAAGCGAGAATGTGTTAAAAAAAAACGAAAAACACATCAAGTGTAATTAGCTCAGGAGGAAGAATAAGTCACACGACCAGTGAATATTCCGTATGAGAAGTCGCCACTCAAGCAGCCGATCAATACATGACCACGTGATGGGGATGCCATGGTTGCAGAGTGAGTAGCGCTGTCTTGTCTAGGTGAGAGTTATCCTGTCACTTGTGGCCAAAACATTTACTGTTTAACTACCCTTTGGAAGGCCGCGAGTTCGAATCTCTCTGGAAATTGTTGAGATGCGCACTGTTGATGATTCCAAATAAGGATGAGGTAGCCGTACAATGCTTCTTGGGTTTTCAGCAGACTGACTTAATTTTAGGACATTCCACCTTTGTGGGGTAATTTCGCGATTAGGACATACTGTCAAGAAAAGAACTTCGGCATAGTCTACTCTTGGTGCTTGCCCACAACTATACAGAATAGAATAGAATGTAAGAATATATCTGAAGACAGCATTATGCTATAGCTTCTCATGGGCCGTTTGAACACATTTTCACAGAGCATTCATTTTTAGTGATGTTTTTTGATAAAGACCTTGGTTTCTAATGGCATTTTGTGGCACTGGCATCTATGCACACACGTGTTCCCTCATCCAGAGTTAATATTTCTGTTTAGTAAGGGAACTGCATAAGTCAACATCATCCGACATGAGGTCCCTGCACTATCATACTGGGCACTCGAAACATAGACTTTCCACAAATTTGCATGTTTAAAATGGTCCATTCTCACTCACAGCGTAGAGTAATCTTCAGTATATTATAATTAAAGTTTCTTCGCATTCAAACCTCAGGTCCCATTAGTCCGCATCCTATGTAGATTGGCTTTGTTCTGATAAAACGGGCATTATTTTTGTCCAGCAACTACTGCTCCCGCAAATTTACGCAAATCCGTTTTTGTTGATCGTCGGCCAGGATTAGCTCTGACCAAGAACTTAACTGTCACGTGGGCTCTTAATACCTGAACAGACTGCCGCATATGGACGAGAGATTCAGGTGAGTACTTATACGCACACACTCTTAGCTTAACTGGATGTCACTTTTTGAGGTACGTTTTTGGGACACCATATTAGCCAGATGACAGCAGATCATGCGATAAGATGCATCAGCAGGAATGCAAACAACGTCACACTCACGTAGCAACATTAAAAAGAGGGTGTCTGAAAGTATGATGCTAGTTCGTCGAAACGATGAAGCCAGAATGCTGCCACAAATGTTCATTTTGGTATTATCAAAGGATTATTTATTCCAAAAACGCGGTTTTCACGTCCAACGAAAAAGACCGTTACGCTTCCGTTAGGAAAGTTAGCATATGCATCTATACGCATTCCATTTAATGAGACTCAAAAGTGGACTAAATCACTCAATAAGCATGGTCGTTTTCTTCTCGTGTTTGTGTACTTCAAAATGAAAAATTAGAAGCTTGTTACTGTCGAGTCCACATAGAATCCCGAAGTTTAGTCAGAAAGCGAATATGATGTAGCTTTTCTGACCTCGTCAAAATGACTGACCCAGCGTGGAAAAACAACGAAGGAACGGAGCGAAAAGATTGGTGTGAAGGACTGGTGAACGTGTGGACAATGAAACTTACCGCTAAAAAAATACGGGAAGTCATGAAATGTGCAAGATTATTTTTTTTCAAGGCGACCACGTTGCACTGATCGATCGCTTGGAAACGTCACTTACCGGTTGGCTCGATCGGCCATATTAGGTGTCAAGTGTTTTCGGAGGTTGTTTGGGCCTAGACACCCGTAATGTTCCGGAAAACGGTCTGCTTCACTTATAAACATTTTTATTATACATTTTTGAAGCTCGTTCTGATAATAAAGTTCGAATCCATGACTTAGCTTCCATAACTTTTTTGGCGCGGATAATGTCGGTCCAAAACACCAAACATTTAGAAAATTTGGAGAAAGGTGTTGAGCGCAACGATCTGCGCTAGCTGGCTGATATCGGAGTGACCGATTAAGGGGATGCAATTATATATATAAGCTTTCCGTAAGTAAATGTGTAGAAGGGAATGAACGCTCCACAACTATTTTGATATGGATATGTCACTTGATGACAAAGTCTTAGTGACTTCTGAACCAACTGTTGTTTGCAAAACCCCGACTAGGAACGAATACGTGGTGGTTAAGCGACTACCTAGTCTTGACTTATTGAGTTGGGAATCGAGTATATCGTCGTCATTGTCAACTCCCAACTTATAAAACAGCCGATCTACTCTGGGAAGCTTAGATCCCTACTTCCGTCCCATACAGCCTCGGTCACTTGTTGTCTAACTTGTTCTTCGACTTTCTATTCGATGTTTTTCTTTTCGCCCGTCGAGCAAAGCAGAAACCACAGGCTTATAGAGACGGCTGGATGGTGCAGAGGATGATAGGGACGATACTAATAATAAGTTGACCTGAGGCCTGGGGACAGTGCCACAATAATGCATGGATGTGAATTAGTCGTTCAACCTCATCTCACAAAAATTCGGTCTAAATGGGATCACTTCTAAGATACCAACTGAGAATTACTGAACCGTAAGCACTACAAATTTAACTTCCAGTTTGCTCAGGAGTTACTATAAATATCTCGTATTTAGTAGCTTCTTAGATTTCCAACAGAAAAAGAATAGTCTGTACTGCACGTTGGGTTTCCAGAGCTGGTATTTACATCAATTTCATCTGAAACGCTTAAATTTGATGCTGGCGCAAACAGTCTGCGTCAAAAGGACTAAGCATTGAACTGAAATTTCGCTTGTGGTGGGACTGATATGCGGCTGAGATACTTGGCCATGAAGTGATTCGAACCCCGGAAGGGAGGAAGATTGCATTTGTGTGCCAAGTATGCAAAATCCCCAGCTGTTTAGAAGTGAATAAAAAAGATCCCAGTCACCGATCAGGTCGTTGTCATTTGCTCTTATGCTGCCGATCTAAGTGTACAAAAGCAAGTCGTCCGAAGCCTGTTGTTGAAGCACAAATTTCCGAAAAAAAGTCCATAACTGAAACTGAACCATGCAGCTTTTATTATCCGCACACACAAGTCGAGAACCGTTTAACCGGTTTAAATTTCTCACCGCCTCATCTGATTAGGAAGTTTGAAGTAGGTAAGTAAATCAACACAACCAGGATCATTGTGGTTGGTCAATGCGTCTGTCATCCAATCATTTGTTGGAATCTTTAACAAGTTTACCTGTCCACGCGTGATAATTCACCTGTTTCTTCTATGTGGCAGTGTGGAGCACATGCACCTCGCAAATCACATAATTAGGGAGCATATTTCAGTGCAAAGCTCAGGTCGTTGTGCACAAAAAGTGATTGCATATCCGATTGGCTGGAATGCCCGATTTGTTAGGATTAATAACAATGCCGAAAATTTAGAAACAACTGGAACCTGGGGTGAGAGTCTAAATAGAGGAGCGTCCAAAAGAGACCGCCTCTGCACCGCTGTGCTTTTTCAGGGCACAAGATGTCACTTTAAAACTTGTCCATTGGCAATTTAGGAATATGAGTCTATTTCGTGAGCGCGCGACTGCAGAACTCAGGGTGACGAGTGTCGGTTACAAACCTAGCGAATGATTTTACGTCTGATTTTTCCCTCGCTTGGTTACTTCGATGTTTTAGAACATCCCTAACAGCATCGGAATCATCATCATCATCAAGGACAGCAACATCAGTGTTGACACTGATGCTTCACTGCCGTACAACCATAAGGTTCGTCTAATTATATTTAAAGCCCTAGAGTGAAAAGAAGAGAAAAAGAGTGGGTGAGGGAGGGGACCTTGTGCTGGCCTATGTCAAGCGTTCTGAGGTGCCTACATCTCCAAGCGCTCAATCAGACAATCTGGAAAGAAACTGACAGCACGAACGCCACTGACATTGATTAACCGCCATTTCTTACAACATCTCCAGCCTGTATCGGAAATCTACTGATGAGTGGTACGCGGTCAATAGAAGCTTAATTTTACAAACTATCCAGATTGTCAAAAACGTAGCCCATAATCAATGGGAAAATTTATGCAGCACGCACGGGTATCAACTGCTCAGTTTTGAAGAAGAGAGCTAAGTTTCATACACAGGTAAGTCGTAATACCGAAATCACTATAATAAAAAATTCCTGTGGTAAACTTATGAAGCCTTCGCATTCTGTCCTTAAAATTTTCTGTGACAGTTTATGATACAATAGGGTCAAACGGTAGTAATAAAACTTAAAGATCTCATAAACAACAGCAGCCTAAAAATCCACCTTTCATGCACACATTGGTTTCTGTAACTCATTCTTCAATTTTATGTAGCTTGCCACTTTGAACCACCGTCAGTACAAATAGAACACATGGTCGATTAGACACAACCTGTGGATGGGCACGTACTCTCTTCTTATATAAAAATGAATTACCGGCATTCGGGATCAAACGTGATACAACGGAGACTATATAGCAGCTGCGCAGACAGCCTGACGTCAGCATATACCCGTTTGTAGTATATTAAACAAAATTCCAAACATTTTCCCTCATACCGCATGCGGCTGAGTGAATTTACCCCTGAGCCAGATCGGAAATCTTCCGTAAAAACACCATTTTCGGCGTGCAAGGAAAATATAACCTGTTACTGTTACTTGAAGATTTACTGTCTTACAGCTGACGGGGTAATTACCGTACGCATCATTGCGTGCTGACACCCCAAGATAGGTTATCTGGTTGCAGGATTAGCTCTCATTTTAAGGAAATCTCATTCCAAAACTTATTAACAAATCGTCCGTGAGGAATTCACTAGTCTATTTCGAGAGGGCTACAATAGGAAATTTAATGTAAGTGGCAGATTTGAAACAACAGTTCCAACCCTTAAGAGCTCACTCTAAGCAGCTCACGATTGCAATCTACATTATCTACGATAACAGCGAAAATAAATAAACTTATCTCAGGTGAGTGTCATGTGCATCTGTACAGTCGCATCAAACAGTGGGTCATAGAAAAGGGGGAAAGAAACACTGTAACGTAAATATTGTAACGGCAAGTCCCGATATGCATGAGAAGCTTTATAAGGTTGAGCTTTCTGAGGATCTAGCCCGTGTTCACCAGTCATGCTAAAACCATGTTTTTATGGTGAGTCTCGTTTATTTATTCCCAATATGCATTTGACGACCGCCATCACCTAACGGTTGACAATACCACTAGAGTTACAGGGAAACTATGCACCTCTTGGTAATTCCCTTGTAGGTTACATCATCTCGTAAGTAAAAAACTGTCAGTGGATTCTCAAGTATCGCCCGAGCTTTCTTTCACAAAGAACAGCATGCATGATGAAGCATCTTTTGGTATTGTCATCAAAGGGTCGACAAACTGTCTGGAGCAGAGCACTTTACTTGGCCTCGGTGCTATCTGCAAGGTGGATGGAAATTGTCGGTGACACATCCCCGGTTGCAAATTATTTTGGTCTCAGGTTGTCAGTTGTCAATAACCAAGTGGATAAACGGGGGAAAGGGATATATCATTTCAGCTGCAGATCTCTTCTTTATCCTACAATCTGTCACCTCTACCGGTTAGTATTAGTGAACACGTGACACTCAGTGGCATCCTAAATGCAGTGTGAACAGCTTCTGACTGTTCAACGGAACTTCAGGTCATTTAGTACAGGCGTGTGAGACACTAAAGGGGAAGAAAATAGTCTTCAATCAATTGGAAAATGTTTGGGACCGATTGGGTAGTCATCGTTTCAGAGAGGTTTGGTTAGTAATCGGTGGATTTATCGCTGGGCAACGTTTCGCTTCTGACACAAAAGCTTCGTCAGGCCAAGTGAGTAGGTAAGCAGGTTGATTGGGTTTTAAGGCAATCAGGGAACCAATCCGTGAGATTTCTTATGACTAGCCGCCTTGATCAGTGCTGGGTGTCAGTCTGATTTTCCTGTTTGTTGGTTAGTAGTGATGACTAACATTTACGATAGATTGGTTAGGAGGAAGTTGTCTTCATGTTGAACCCGGATTTTGCGGCCTAGCTTTCTCTGTCTAGGAAAACTTAATGGAATATTCCTCTTGGGGTCGTTCACAGATTTTGTTCGCCTGCTTTCGTCGAATGGTGCCGGAACAGTTGGTTTTGGGTTTGGGGTCGGGGTTGGTTAATTGGATCCCACTCTGCTTGGATTTTGTACTTTTATACCCAAACCATTTTGCTGATAACTGCGCACCACCTCATGTCATCTCGGTTGATCTAAAGCAGCTCTCCACACGCTTGCCAGTTCTACACCCTCTATTCTATTAATGCTGGGTTGCTTGGCGATTTCCACCGCCTCGACCACCAGTCGCTAAGTTGTGAAGCTTAAACCCCGTCGCAGAATGTCCACATTTTCCAAATCTATCCTGTTCCGCGTGTCTAGTTCATGCCCTGCCATTGCCGAATCGTTGACTATCGCCGGATATTCCTCTACGTTTCTCGGTGGTCTGTTAATGGATCGCTTATGCTCACCCATTCTGGTGTGCAATTCCCTGGCTGTCTATTTAAACCTTCGTACAGTCGTTACATGTTATTTTGTATACACAGTTCCTAATCCTATCAACCGGAAGGCGATCCTTCAACTGCACCGACACCGAGCGTAAAGTCTTTCCCTTCTGGAATGCTACTATAATTTTAGCCGAATTCAGTACCCTTCTAATGACTTCAGATGTCCCTGTTTTGTATGGAATGACTGCTGTTCCGACCCACTCCTTGTAGGGCCTTGATGTTGGCACCAACACCCGTCTTAATTAAACCGCTTGATTAAACCCACTGGGTATCCGCTATCTTGAAGTCGCTTTTTTACCTCAAGTTGTGCTGCTCTTCGGTCGACCTCCTCTATGCACAGTGCTCTTACTCTCCTAAACATCGTTGAAACTATACTAACATATACTGCTTTTAGGAGACGAAGCTTTTGTGTCAAAAGCGAAACGTTGCCCAGCAATAAATCCACCGACTGGTTACCAAACCTGTCCGAAAAGAAAATAGTCTCTCTCTCAAACGTTGATTGATACCCCAACTAGGCTCTCTAATGGCCATAAGTGGCCAGTGTTTGGAAACTCCTCCCTCCATTCTTCTCAAGTTACTAGTGAAATAATGATTTCCCCTGTCCCGTCCATTAACAGTGCCCCATAAGCGTGCGAGTTACCACCACAGTTTTGGACGTATTCATTTTCCGTCGACCACTTACCAGTGCAATGCAACATTTTCAATCTTCCACAGGCCCACAACGGTGCCCTGCTCTCGATGTTGTTTGTACCGTGCCAAGGAGACAAACAAATTTAAGCCTTATTGAGAACCAAGTGATTCACATTTGGGGCGCAACGAGTGAAAACTATGCCGTTCTCTCCATAGTGAACAAAGTCCTTTTTCGAGTGATGTCCATGTTGAAAACACTGCCAAGTTTGTTGGAAAAAATATTTCACAAAACGCCCAGTAATTGTGCTTGATTTACAGCATATCTAAGTACACTGGCTATTCTCCTACTAAATGCATGATAGATTGCACTGTATTTTACCGTATTTTGGGTTGTTTGTGACAGGTATGGTCCTCCTGCCTTTGCGTGCCCCTAATGAAAATATATTCCCATCCTTTCAAATAAATTTCTATTCCGAATATCATTTTTCCTATCACTCAGCAAAGTCCCGACCGTTTGTCTCGAAAAAATGTAACATTTGTGGGTGAGAATTTGCCAAAAACTACAGGGGCACATTTTGATAAAGGGATGTTATGCTGGTGGGTTTCGTGGAAGTCTAGTCATTTCGGAATATTTCTATTCAACCCACTTTGGTATGCAATGCGGGCGGCTGAATAGATGATCGAGTTGCATTTTCAATCTAATCATCTCAGAATTGTTTTCCTGGATACGTTGACGAGACTAATTTGACGGCCTCAAGCTGTGCTCTGTTTGAAGTCTCAGATGAGTTGTGCATAACACCTCAGGTTCGGTAGGGCGGTACATTTTGGTTCTCAACTGAATTTAATGAGATCAGAGACAGACTTATACCATTTCGTCTTTTGCCCCTAGTATTCTCTCAATTAGTATTTTCTAGTATGTTCTCAATTTCTATTAACACGGATAAGTGAGCTTCAAATGGGTGGGCCCTGACAAAATGTATCCACCCCAAATCAGGAGACTCAACTGAATCCGGCCAAATATATCGTTTGTGATGGTCTCCTTCAACTGAATGTGCTGGGTGTCACATTTAGACAATGCTCTAGCCATAGCACAGTCAGGATGCGCATATCAGTCACAACTTGTCCGTCATGCAGGTTTAGGTGTGGAAGTCAATGAGAGGAATAATTACTCAAGGCCATATACCACATAAAAAAGCATCGGAAGTACCTGTAAATCCCAAAATGGTGAACAAGCATAAGTCACTGACTGTGACCTTAGGGAGCCGCAGTCCAACAGCAGCCCTGGCGGACTGAGGAAAGCAGATCCTTTGATAAAAAACGATCGTCAGCTCGTGAACCAAAAATCAACATCACCAACGATGGCACATGTAGCTGAGATGATAGTGAGTGAACAGTTGTCATCTTTATCTCATTTCATGCAATACTTCTCGTTCATCCAAGATTACGCTTGCGTTTACCACAGCTGGTGGGCGCTCTTGAACAACCGTTAGATGAGGCTTGATGGAAGACGTCGAATTAGGTACTTCCACTCCCTTGAGCACGATGTATTCTAAACAGCGGGAACGTTTTCCGAGTGTCCTTGCAACTTTTGCTGACAAGCGCATCTAGCATCATGTGTGACCCAGCAGGACTGCAGCATATGCACCAAAGCCCCCGGTTGACCTCGGTTTCCATGACAGAAGGTTGTCTGGTCACCAAGAACATGCCGAGCGCTACCAAATCTTATCCTCCGCAGGTTGGACCGGAGCATGAACCCCGAGGAGCCGTGCGTTCTGGAAATGCAAGCCATCGATTTGAGAGAGAGGAAGCGATCACCTGTCTCAAAAAGCGACCACCAACGCTTTTATGCAAACTATACCTCTAAGCAGCAGTCAGTTCTTCCTTGGTATTCATGCACCAACTTTGGACTCCGATCGGAAGGCTAAGATACCTAACAACCTTGCCAAATGCAGGATCAGTAATCACGTTGCGCAATACTCGATTCTGAGTCGCCGAATCGGGATGGTTGAACTTAGGGTTGGGATACCAAGCCCCCATGTTGCCTACTAGCGTGGAACTAGCTGACCGGGCTGTCCTTCGGTAGAGGTAGGCAGGCACGATTTTTTCATGGTGCATTTTCTAACTCTTTGAGGGTGTTTTGGTGGACTTGGCTGAGCACGAGCGAATGTCAGCCTCGGTACCAAGTAGTTCCTTATGAGCTGCACTCGCCGACGTAGCTTTAACGGATCACGCACCACCTCTTCAAGCAGTTCAAACAGCTAGTATCTGTGTTTTCAGACGCCTTTTCCCTTGAAAGTAAGGCGGACACCAGAATGTATCAAGGTTTATTTCGGACCCAGAGGAGTGATGAGTTACTTGGCGTAGCAAAAAGGTTCGACTGAGACCACGGTCACTCGATGTTTTCAGTCTTCAAAAATCACCACTCATTTCGCCTTTCGGGCGTTGGCCGTCATACCAGCTCTTACCAGCTTGACCTCAGCCGCTCTTCTCATTCAGACGAACCTGACTTTCTGCACACACGGGATTCGGGATTAGGGAGAACTGATAAAACAGTCTCGTAGCACTGTGCGATGTATCAAACTAGGGACAACGGTGTTCCAAAGGCCTCCGCGGATCTGACAACTGAGTCATGCGAAACCGAGCCGAACCTTTTAGGAATGTCAACAAACGCTAGACTGAGTTTAGGAGTAGTCACTGAAGAGTGGCAGAGCAGAAAGAGCAAAGACGAGGTGGCTTTCAAACTACCGCTTGAATGTAGAAAGGCATTCAGGGGTGAGGACTACTGCAATCTTCGGCTCCAGTGATCAGCAAGCACTTTATGATTTCACCGAATAATAATGGATGACACGGTCTCAGTTGGTCCGGTGAAATTGGCCTTGGGACCATCAGAACGAAAGTGAAACGGACACAGAACAAACTCGGAGGGCAGACCCCAGATAATAATTGCAAAAGCTTTGGCGCTGAATTGGTGAGGCGTTCCCTGGAGAAAATTGCCCATTAAACGTATCGTACCACCAGCCTCCTTATCTATAATTGGGTCGATACAACATTTCAATCTAATGGCTACGACTAGACAGGCCAACCGCGTGTTTTTGTCAGAAAACATCTCTTCCCAGTACCTTTCGACATCCAAACGTAGGTAGAAGTTTTGTTTGTACAGTTCCTTCCACTACTCTTTGAGCACAGCGCCTTTCCGCATCTGGTGGTATAAGGTCTTATGGCAGCTTAGTTGGTTCGGCGGACCTGCTTTCGGTTTGCTGCCATGTGATGTGCTTGCTGACGGTGGCGTCATGAGACAGGTTTCTATGTGTATGGAAATGTGTTTGATGCGTAGAGGTCTAAAGACGAGAGGGCTTGCTCCGGTGTCATGACACCAGACTACAGCCCTCGGACGAAATTGGATTCAGAATTGGATTCCAGTAGTGACACGGTGCAATCCACGGTTTGTGTAAAACAGGCGCTATTCTCTTCAGAGTCGGACGAATGGGGAGCTGTTCGATCGACTCTTTGTTCTGGGCCGCTCGATGACGATTCGTCCAGCTGTGATCGCTAGTTAAGCACACGTAACATGGGTTTGATACTTATAAGCGATCAACCAGGAAGTTACTGCAGCGCTTTCGAAAACAGCATGGTCTGTGTGTCACAGGACGGATATAACTTATCCGTCAGGTGCAAGAGTGACAGTGACTCCTTTTGGGACCACCGAGTGTCGGAAGTCTTCAACTGGCCAAGCTTACCGGCATTATGCTGGGTGGGGTATGCCTGTCGGTGGTGTTGACTCAGGCCAACCTTCGTCGGAGGCGGTTCACTCTTTTTTCAACATGATCGCTGCTAAAACACTAAGACGATGACTGCACAGTCTTATTGATTGACGATACAGTAAATTCTACAGGACAGGCCAACCCAAACTAAGATCACCCGGACCACTGGGCAGTGCGGCAGGCGGCGAAGATCACTTTATCTCGAATAACATTTCCACCACTATGTTCATACCCTGTTACCTCTGACGGATTGCCCGAAGATGACCTCTCAGTAGATAAACTGATCCGACTAGCAACATTAGTTGTATTTTTGCTTCAATGAATCCAGCAATGTCAAGCTCAGTCGGTTGGTCCATAGAAGCAGCTTCCATCCGGTCTGTTTTTCTCTCTTTCTGTCTGGTGCCTTGAAAGAAAAAATAACGCCGCCCCATGTATAACAACCGGATGTACTCAGGACTTTAACGTGGTTATTCCTTTTGTCAGCCTCAACTTGCATCCAACCTCGCGCTAGTGTATTTGTCAGTTTTGCATGGCTGCATCATTTTCTCATTAGAGGAGCCATGTATGTTTGGATGATTTATTGCCTACCGTGAGCGAGTTTCCCTTTTTCCCTCAAACCCTTGTCCCTGAATATCCCTTTTTCCAGTTTCCCCTGCTCACCTCCTGTATTCATTCTTCCAGTTCATTTCGTCTCAGTCTTTGAATTCTTTTCATTGTATGCAAGTGATTACACAATTAGTTATTGTTGATCCCAGCAGAACTGCCCGGTACAAACTTATGGCTTTCTCCTTCGTAACACACAGTTAAATAGTGTTCCTCTTGAATGTCAGTACTATTTCCAACCCTTTTCTCAACGTCTAAGCTTTTCTAATTTGACTCTATATAACGACGTCAAGCGTCCATGAAATGTTCACACTAAAGAGAACATAATGGTTCCGGCGGAAAAGACTAATCCTAAGAACTTGCTCAGATGGCCTCATTTGGAAAGTGGCACCAGTCGGGGGAATTCTGTCGAAATTATAAACAAAAACAAATGCATGTGTTTTGGCTTCTCTTAACAGAGCGCTTGCAAAATGACAAGCATACTGCTAAGAAGCACCGATAATCACCAAAATCTTCACCATAATCACGTCCAGGAAATCACCAAATTATTGACACCAAATTGCGAGACAACATACAGTCGTTTGAATGAAGGGTAGTACATGGCCTCATCGTAATTATATTCAGGTTATCGAGTATTATAGGCCAGAGCACATCTAAAAACATGCCCGCGCTGAAGAAAGAGAGTAACGAACTGAACTGATACGGAAATAATTCAATGACTTAATGCACTAGATTGTAGAGCAAGAAGGTGTTGTAAGACTTTTCCCTCACGGGAATCCGCCGGAAGGGATCATAAAATAGCAGTAAAATTGGTGCTTCTTAATATTTGTTCTACTTGAGGAAGAACTTATTTGGTGGAACCACTTGCGGGGAACAACACACAAGTACGTGCATCTAAGGAGGTACGTATCTTTTTTTCGTACAGCCATGTTATGGTAGCCAAAATAACAATTTTGTCTTCATACAGGTGGTCGTATGCCGTAATTAGTGTATGAAAGCTTAGTGTGCACTTTTCTCAAGTTGGTCTTTATTAGGAGGGAGATTTGCGCCACATGAGGTTTTGCAGTGGTCTCTGGAGTTGCTCGGTGGGCAGAATCAAGGTGACCTTAACCGTGGGGTCATCTGTAAGGATTACTGTGTCATTGTTGTAAGCGTGTAGGCTGTTCTAAGCACTTCAAGCGATCCGAGTGCAATGAACACGTGTTTAAAAGTACAGGCTGTTCATTCCGAGAAAACTCTGAAGATAACATTCGCAGACACTACTAGAGCATTCTGCAACCCTTTGCACAGAACAAAGGAGGAAAACGCTAAAAGCGTGTCCAGTTTCCTGCAGCCATTAGATCCTGTGATTCCTTGGCGTCCAAACAGGGAGAAAATCCAATATTCCCTTAAATATTGTGGAAAGTGTTTGCAAATGTCAAGGGACGGTAACAAATGGCGTATGGGGTCAACTTTCCCCCACCCTCTGTGTCACATGCAGAAAAGATCAAGAAGGGCTTGAAAGGTTAAATACAGACCAGCTTCACTGAAGGACTATAAGTTGATCAGCTGCACATGACATCGAATTCTTAGTATTTTCAAATACATTATCAAATGCGAGTTGTACTAATCACTTAGTGTCTTGAGTACATCCAATTTTCCTCAAAATTTTGTTCTAGTTTTAAAACAGTTTTTCACGAAGGATGGAGATTTTTTGACTTCCATTCAAACACTTCCACTTTCTGTTAGGATATTCATGTACTCTTCTTTATGTCTCAGAAAAATTAACTTTGCGCTAATCTTGACCACCGGTTCGTTGACATAGAAGTTAACAGTTATCGACAAATACACTCATTTGCAAATCAACTTGAGTTACACGGGAAACTCAAATGAATCTTTCGTTTATGTTGTTCTTTAGCTGAATGTGCTGCACAAAAGCCGCCTTATGTTTCAGTTGGTACGATGTTTTCATAAAGGAGACTACTCACAAGGATGCTGAAAACTGTTCGACAGCCCCAAGAAGGGCGAAATCGGTCGTGGGCTGCTGAAGAGTTTTCAGCAACCTTGTGGNTAGCTCATTAATGCAAGCGCCCCTAAGCTGCACAGCAGAGAAAAGCACTGTTCGGATCGTACGATCCTGAGAACAGAACGTCCTCAAAGATCCGACCGTGCGAATGAACGTATATACAATATATATATATATATATATATATATATATATTGTAATCCGGAGTCGCCCAATTCAACATAATATTTTTCGGTGCGTGAAAAACGGTTACTTACAAATGAGTTGGGTGAAAATGAGCGACCCGGAATTTACTGGCCTGACAGCAGCTTTACACGTTCCTTTTCCACCAGGTAACAGTCGCTCAACCAAAAACAATCACAACAAATACAGTTCAGGAAAATCTACCTAAACTGAATTCCAGTGACGTTCTTGTTGATGAACTCACCTCTGTTACTCGGACAGTGTGCAGCTGAATTCAGCAGACCGTCATAGTTTAATTTAATAAATTTTTGACCGGCGCATCAATAGCCGAGGTAATTCAGGTGCTTAGACAAAAAGCCTTACAGTGGTGAAAAACGGACACTTTGGTTGTGATTTCGTAGCCATTTGCGAACCTTCTACCTTCTTCTGACCGCTGACTCATTCCACCCATCATATACCTCCCAGCGAATGATCGAAATGCATTATGAAAATGTCATTGATCCTCACCCAAGACCCGATCATCATCAACCTATGGGCTCGGGTTTTACTCATGTATTTCATTGGAGACCTGGCCAGGTCCCAATAGGCTTACTCAAACAAGTGCACCGTTTCCTATAAGTGGCTTTCAGGTGAACCTAAGGGGAGTTCGCATCCTTTCAGCCTAAAACGGTTGAACTGAGGCAAAGTAGGCGATCCCTCCTCATTCACGAGATGTTTACACCAAGAACATTGATTTGACTACAGGTCCTAAAATGTAGCACTTATGTAAAATTATTGGCATCGTGCACACACCTAGTTCAAGCTGTTTTTTTCTATTCCACTACATGATTTGCTGTGAAAAATGTTTGCCGTATGAACAAAGCCAAAGGGATTAACATCAAAATACATAAAACATGCGCTCAAAACCATTAATTTCCGCCTTTGATCATTTTGAACACGTTATGGGAAAACAAATTTCATGCTCTAGTTTCAAGCTGGTTATCACAATATATGAGCTTTTGTAGAAAGCTGCAAAATTTTAAGCTTACCATACCCATAAAGGCTCTTTCTCCACGTGACTGGTGCCAATCAAGCTTCTTTGAGTAATTTAGAAAGACCCAAATTTACTCAAAAACGGCCAAATTTAGATGACAGAAAAATGAAAACAAATTATGCTTAGCAAGTAAAACCCCACGGCTTTTGAACCTGAGATGGCTTTAGTCAGTATGCAATATCTTGGATCATTCATGCAAAAAGATTTTGCAGATGAAAGATTTATCGTGAAAAGCCTTTGAACAAACATTTGGAAATGTTTGCCCGATTTAGGTGATGAAAAAATGTTTCGGTTAATAAGCCGATCAAGATGTTATTTGTATTTACGAAATTTTAATATCGGGGATACATTCCAGAAATAGACCACACCGAGAAGAATGTTTCTCTGTTACACAATAAGTACGACTAAAATGCTGAGTAGACGTCAACTAGGCTGAAGGTGAAAGTTATTTACTACATTCCGATAAATATGAGGCACGCACCATGGAACACTAATCTTGTACAAATTTTGCCGATGTTTTTTTCTGGTTGAGGTTTGTTTTCAGTGAAAGGAATTTGCTTGCAGTCTGATTAGTGTGAGAAAAAGCCTCTCTAGTTGGGTGTGATCACTCCCGTGATTGGAACTACGAAACTAAAGGCGCGTTAAGAGCACAGTTTTGGTTCAGCCTGTCCCACTAAACAGTGAATCTGTGTTGGTAATTTGTTGGAATATTGGTAGCTCGGGTGCATTAGTTGGTAATTGATCAGGTGGCTGTTGATCTGTTCGCCGAGCTTGACAATTGATTTGCAAACGTTTCGTCACCATTCGAGCAGACATCTTCAGTGCGCTGTTGGGTGGGTGAATTTGTTTATTACCTTTTGCTCTGATACTACGGAAAATTGGGTAATGTACATCAACACATTAGAAATCCTCAGAAACAAATTCATATCCACCAAACTTCCAGCTGGAAAATGCGAGATGACGTTCGGCGCCAAGTAGAGCATGCCAATCATCGCCTAAAGTCTGCCAGTTTATCTGTGCTTTACCGCTGGTTGTTCTACCTTTATCATAAACATTTACCAAGAATAGTGCACGGTGGTTCATAGCATCACCCATGTCATACGTGTCAAGAAACAGCATATGCTGACCTGTCACTTACAGGTTTCCAGTCCTCAGACAGTGGAAATTGTCGCACTAAAGCAGCATCCATATTCCTGTCGTGTCAACGTTGATGCTTCTTTTATAAGGCTTATGTCACCGCAAGCTCTCATGTTATCACAGCTCCACAGAATTTGTGCAGGTGAAGCAAACTACAGGGCAAGATCGATTGAGGCTTAGGTGAGAACACGCAGTATGGGTGCCGAACTTATGTTTCAGCTTTCCTTTGAGAGTGTACTACGGTAAACGGTAAACGAAAGACTACAGAAAAATGGGTTTGCCAAATTACTATAGCTGTAAACGAACTGGGCCCCTATAATGTACGCACACAATAAGGCGTGGTTCCATGACCAACCACGTGTACATCTCAAGAGTGGTCAGTTATCACTAACATTTGATGCTGTTTGTTTCCGCACTCTTTGTCTATCAAAATGAGAACTGCTATCTCTCATCAGCTGAGGTGGTTTGGTGGTGTTGGCCTTACACATTATTGGGGAATTCACTGCTGGGGCAAGTGGAATGTTTTCACACTCTCATATGTGGCTGCCACAACAGTGACCTCACCGTGTGAAGCGTGTAAACTTATGGACAGAAGTGGGTGAGGTAAGTTCCAAAGAAAAGTGAGTTTTCACACCCGGAATCATGGTCGCGTTTCAGTGGCATATAGAAAATGCTGATCAGTTAAATCTACCCAACCTCTTGCAAACCAGCATAAGCTAGAATTGGAGTTATACGATGCATCCCATCATGGTCGAATGAAAGGGGGGTCTACACGGGGGAATATTTGGACATACCAGGTCGTTCATAAGATGATAGCTGTTGTTTTCACTTCTCCAGCTGAGTTCCGACGAATAAATTCGAAGTGACGCGGGTTTACACATCTCTTCACTACCAAACAAAGGTCTGATGATGAAAAAGAGGTATTGAGCTTAACGGTAGTCAGCATTGCCTCTCAAAAAAATGATTTTGTTAAGAGGTGAGTTTAATAACATGACCAAAAACAAATCACGCGATAAGCTGGTAGAAGTGATAATATGTTTACCAATCATCAATGACACAAACGAAATCAATGTGTGTTTCTCAAAAGTGGTCTTTACGCGGGGGATAACTATAATTGAGCCAGTTGCGTCCTAATAATATAAACTCCCTGGATCACAATATCCGTACAGCATTATCGAAATGGCTAACTTCCTTGTAACCTAACGTTTAGACTCTCACAGTGTGTCTGAATGGCTACATTTGGGACTGTCATGACCGTTAACATTATACATATGTATCACATTTCTTCTCCTAAGCATTTAAGCATAGATTAAATTTACAGTCAGCCTTCACCAATAGAGGAATTATTCGTCAGGAAGTTTTAAACGCTTCTCTTTTAAGTACTAAAGATTGAACGAACTGAGCTGTATCGTTCAATCAATTAATGAACCTAAAAGTTGCACTCCATTATCGCCTAAATAATGTCTGGTCTGTCAAAGGTACTGATCTGAAGCCGTAAACCAAGGAGAAGTGACAGTTGATATATTTATGTTAAATAAATGCCAAATTAGTTTGAAATAACATTTATTGTCGTCCGTCAGATTGCAAATGTTTTTTTATTATTGTAATTTCACACTTTCATCTGAGCAGTGTCCCATCCATATTTATCCTGACACAACTTGGAATTCGCTTGGTCTGATTGTTCTCGATGCCTCAAGGACCCCATGAACGTCATCTGTTTGAAGATATTGATTGTGTGGCTGTTTTTTTATTTTGTGGCTTTGTAGATTATATAACAACATTTGATACCTACCCAGTATAGTTGAGTTGAAAGCCTTTGATCTATTTCTGCATACCCTCCGAAAAAGAATTATTGCCCTTATAATGCATTCAGTTTGCTGACTGATGCATCACCTGGTTTGAACTCAGATCAATAAGTGCTTTCATCGGCTCCATTAGGCTTGCTTTTTATAGATCCGAGAAATGCCGATGGACATGATCACTAACTATTCATGTGGATTTATAAGTTTGCAATTTCGCTTTACATCCAGAGATGGGGCGGTGATTTTGAATAGGATTCACAATTAAACCGGTAAGTAAACAAAATCTGTACTGAGGGTAGCGCTGAAGCTCTCGTGACAAGATCAGAAATCAGTTTCAAACCGAATGTAGAATGGACTAAAATAAACTGGAATCGGAGGTGTGATGGCCGTCCAGGTGCGGACTTCAGAAATTCAGATTGGAGTTGGTGGGGGTGGATGTGGATGTGGATGTGGGTCAATAATCGGTAGCGTGTGAGGATGTTCGCCGCATGTAGCACGGGATGGCCTGGAGCTGACTGGAGTTGAATGATGTAGGTTTAAATCCAATAAGTATATAGGATGCCCAACCAAACCGATATTTATGCAGGATCTGATCAGGTTGTCAAATATATTTTGAACTAGGATAGAAGAATTTCTCCATCCTTAGCGTCATCGGAACGACGTGCAAGTGCATTATCTAGGGCTAACATGAGACTCTGTGTATGAGATCATAGTTAACATACCTAAGTGACACTTTCGTAAGAATTTGAAATTGTGGGTCATAAAAAACCTAAATTCTCTGGGCGACTTTTTCCCAGATGTACGCAAATCACATAAAGAAATTTTTTAAACAAATCGAATTGCGTGGCGGAATTGTGACGGCAGAGGAACAATCAAGCATAATGAATGAGGCTTTTATCTATTAATAATATATAAAATGATAGATTAATAAAAACGCGAAAAACATTATAGTGGCCGACGAAGAAAAGAAACAGGATGCGGAGTGTCAGTTGGTGAAGCAGGAATGGGTGACGATTGAGAATAATTCCTTGTTGGTTGGATGCTAAGGAGTGGATTTTAAAATAAGGGTTCTGAGGACTACACTCTACGAGCCTTCATGCTTCTTTGTACGCGCACGTTGGTTTAGATGATTGTGTGGTGTCCTGGGATTAGATGGACGGTGCATGTTCCTTCTAGCTTCCGTAGTTCAGCACGCACGACTCGTAATTTTACGCAAGCATTTCCAGAGTCAAGCAGTGTTCTACAAGTTCTTAAGTCCTAACGTATGTCGAAGACCTAAGAAGGCTGAAGAATGCGAGTCGTCTTAGGTGACAGTGCATTTTACAAAAGTTTATGTCAATGTTTTGCGCCTCCCAAAAACTTATTTAAGTCAGGTGGGCAGGAAATAGCTTAAACGGTCAGTCTGGGGGAAACTGATGACCACCAGAAACCGATTCGGAGCTAACTGTGACCTTGCAAATGAATGATAAAAACCGCTGCTCTGTGTACGGCTGTTGTGATCACATCACCGTATAGTGTACGTCCTCAAAAACTATAGGAAAACGCCTGATATACAAGTTGGTGATGTGATCGCCATGATTGTCGAGAACGGTCAAACTTGAAACTGTTGTGCCCCATCGGTGTTGATAAAAAGAAGAAGAACGCTTTTAGTCATCCATGCGCAACATTCCAGTAACATTTCTTAACGAAATGCTAACCGTTCTACCGATACGCCTTTAAGACCCAGTGGGCAAGACACCAACGTTTCTAGCAAAGTAACTTTCCTAATGTTTGGATTTGCCGTCGTTTATTATAGCCTCTGCAGAAATTTAGCGTAATGTAAATCGGAATCAGATATTATACACCCAGAATCTTCGCCACAGACCTGTCGCACATTAACCACACTTTTTGGTTTAGCTGAATCTCCACGACACCATGGTTTGTAACATAACATGGTCACAAATGACCCAGTTTAACGTGACAACTGAATGGCTCCCATGCGATTCTTGGAGAAATCAGATATGTTTCATTGTATTTATGTCGTATTTGGTGCTATTAAAGTACAGTTGGAGATCCAGGTCACTGAGTGTCTCGTCACTTTACGCAAAATTACTGGCTGGGTCAAGGTCGCGTGTGAACTTTCGTGCGAACGTGGAAGTAGTGTGTTCCTCCCGGTTATTCGATGCCAGATTTCCTGTTCAGTTGTTTGACTGGTCGTCCTGCTGTGTGCCATCACGTAAAGTACGGAACTCACCGTGGTGGTAAACGCAACTTCCTTGATTTACCATTGTTTGGGCCTGCTCTCGCAAATTTCCTAACCCAACACAATGGGAAAAAATTCCATGACCTTGTACTCATATGTTCCAGTGAATCGGGTTGGAAACGGTGAAACTAACTCGCCTTCTCAATAGCCTGATATATTTAACTCTGGGATTACCAGGTCGTGCTATCAGCATTCGCCACAAAACACAATTTATTTAGTAACCGGCTGAAATTTCAACCATAAGGTTACACCGAAGGTAGATGGAGCAAAATTCACTCGCGATAAGCGGTTACAGAGTGAATTAAAATTGTGTGGTATTATTGAACTTTGATTAGCATTCTGAAGAACATCGTCCAATCAGTGTCTATTATCGCGATTCAACCATTCATGGACTGAGACTCAATTGGCCTCCGAAAGTGCAAGTATTTTTCGACAGCACCCTCAAAATTACACGATTAATCTTTAGTGTTCTCCTCTTGTATAACAGTATCTCTCGACGTATTTACCAAGGAGCTTAGAGAGAGAGACATCTAATATCTGACGTCGGATTTGTCACAGACCCTAGGCCAGTCAGCAGAAGTAACACAATCATAGACGGCAAGAGCTGACTTAAGCTGAATTCTTTATGGGTTAACCAAAATTAGAGGAAAACTTTTGCCACACCATTACGTTTCCGCTGCAAACCACACCAAAGGGCCAGCTTCGGACTTTTTTAAGAATGTTTTTGTTCTATTTATCTAACCAATTTTTATAGCCTCTATAACCATTTTGGATGCTGAGACTGTTATCTAGTCTGAAAGGGGCAACACTTGTATAAAGTACATCAGATGTTGGAGACCATCTCCTCTTTACCTTTGGGCGGAACCATGGGTAGAATGGCAACTGACGTAGGACAGGATTTCAAGAATTTATTCACCCGGACATACTTGTATTGTTTGAATAGTTGGTCGGTAATGTGGTGTTTTCCAAATTTCATGCATTGTTGCCTGTAAGACCCTAGAAATCTTTCCGTTATTTTCGGAGATACGTTGGATGCGCACAGAAAAACCTCCCCACACATCAGATTTACCTTTGCTCTGCTTGAAGAATTGTGGAATCAACCCTTTCCCACAGACGTTTTGGCACCTGTAAACACACAGGGATGGAAGCTTGTGGGTGACTTGCATAAAATGAGTAGAAGGCAATACAAAACAGCCAGCGACTGTCGTATTAAGTGACAACTGTAAGCAACGCTGTCCAGTCGAATATATGGGTGGTTCAGCTCTGTGCGAAGCCATGAATCCGCATGGGTTTAAGTGCGCCTGTCCAGTCAAGAAACTGTTTTAAATACTACTGTGAAGCGAATAAAATGAAAGCATCAATCAGATGACATGCAAACGGAACACAGGATAAACGGTCGGTGCTGACCGTCGGAGAAACCAGAGAGGGTTTCCTCGCGTGCCTTGCGTAAGATCTGTCCAGAAATGCTGCTTTGCGCACACACTGTCACAAGTCCAGGTCAGCTGACTGCGTCACGCTCGTGACACCGTGCTCTGTGGATCATAAGACAGCTGCATACGGGCTTCGGAAATCTGAATGAGGCTTATCGACCTCACCCATGGTGCAGCCGAGACACAGGTGACACAAATGACGTGTCCATGATTGTCGCAAAAACAGAGCTGATGCAGTCATATCCATAGGTGGAACTGGTGAAAATGCAAACGGAAGATGCATTTTCATAAGTATCCAGCTCTGAAATCCAGCCGGCTTCATCTGGCACTGGGCAACCGGATGCCGATGGTGATGCTGAATGGCCAGCGCAGTTGCCATTGTAATGAAGCTGCACGTTGGTTCAATGCAGCTATGGGTGAGGTACGACCAATAAGAGGAAGGTATGCTTGGGAACTTGTATTGAAATGTGGATGCACTGGCAGGGTAGACAGCAGTGTTGACACACTCCTAGGGGTAAATCTGCCTTTGCAGGATTTTCCCCACAAATTGGACCGGAAAGTCGATTGGGGTGCACGTAAAGATGAACAGTACGCGCTACATGCAGAAAGGCTGAATATGACTGTTTCCCATTCTGTATCAGTGTAACAAACGTAAGTTTAGCATAAGTGTGCACTCTTTTTCAGACCACAGAGTCAAATTTTCTATCGATCCGACGGTTTTCATCCAAATATTGCTATTTACAGGGACGGTATTGTGAGGAGATTCGGAAATTTTCCAAAGGATATTTCGTCCTGCAAATAAAGCCAGCCTATTTCGAAAAGCCGAAAAGAACTCTACAACTGTTTCATCCTTATGAAAATTCGCCAACATTGCGCACGTCTTGTTGCATTTCAATGATACTTCAAGTTCCTTTTCCTGCAAATCTGCGCAATTGCGTAACAGTTGGAGAATACTCTAAAGATTGCTGCGTACCTTCAGAAGGATGGTGATCCATAACACCCGAAAACATACATTCAGAAATCTGTGGATCATTTGGAAAGGGCCGTTTGACGTCCGAATCAAGTCTTATTGACTTGGCCCTTTAGCATACATGGAGTTTTGTCGTGCAGTAATAGATCAATGTAAGTGAATATTTTGAATTGCTGTGAGAAGGTCGCCTAAATGATAGCCAATTTGTACCGGCAGAATATTGGAGAAAGTTCTAACTGTGGATATGACCATCTACCAACTCTGGGAATGGCAAAACCTCAAGCGATAATATATCGACCGTTTCTACTTGCTTCTGTATGCTTTCCGTAGAACTGTATGTGAAATTCGCGCTCGTGACTGATGAAAGTGGACATCTGGTTTTATTTATCTCATCGACGTTTTACATCACTGGGTTACCACTGGAACAGTGTAAAGACAACTTCGGTAAATAACCTGTTAATTCGTTGCATTTCACTACTGCATTTGAAAGTGATTTTGAAATGTTAATTTCACATTACCTGAGTCAGGATATTCTGTACAAGTATCAGGATTTTCGTCGAAAGGAGAGCGAAAATGCCAGACATATGCTTATTGGGATTTTTTCATCAAAAACGTGCAGAATCAGTGAGGTATATATTTCAACGAACTGGGTGTTTTTTATACTTGTTTCTCCTTAGAATTCCGAGAATTGCCTACTCGGTCTACAAGGGCGTTCACACTGACTGCGCGTGACTGCGTCACCTAGATCTCACAAAAGAACTTCACCCCTGATGGTGGTGTCGAATGATCATAGGTCATCAAATGAGACATTATTACAAAAATCCAAAGTGTAAAGCGAAATCGACAAAAATGTTAGTCTATCATATAGCACCATCAAGCCGGCTGGTGTTTTGGTGATTTGCACCATTTCGTATGAGAACAAACATGAGACATTTAGGCATTTCACTTCATGAGAATTTTTGGATGAAAGAATCCCCAAAACCAGTGCACGCACACACTCACTGACCCTTTTGCTTCTTTCGCATTTCTATTCATGCATATGCATAATCATGTAACAATGGTGCCGGTTTGCGAACAACACCCCACTGTGTCTTGGAACATTATACAGAAACTTCGGCATTCCTGGGTATTTCAGGGAATTTCTGACGATAAGAACGACGCAGCCAGGTGGCTAGAACAGCCGTTTGCCAACGCAGGGGTATATAAATGTCACTAGCTCTGATATCTAAAAATTCACTATGTCTAAGATTGTTGTCCACGTTCCAATCCAATACATCAACCCAATTTTGATGGTTCACTTAGTTCACAAACTTCCACTTATCTAGAGTGAGACCATGGAATCCCCATGGAATCATTTAACTGTATACAACGTGTGTTTACGAAAAAATAATCTAAGCAAATCAGCTAAATGATGGTACGCAGCTCCGTCCATTTCAGCTACTTTTAAAACGCTCAATTAGACGTTTCAAATACCGTACGGAAACTTGTTTTTTTCATCATGAAGATTTTCTATTCGCGGCCAAATTCGGTCGTATTAGCCGCAACAAGGTCAACTTTTTCCTGCCGCTCTAGTTTTTAATGAAGTAACGGATGTTTGGCAATTCTTGTTTGAGACCATCCAGAAAATGTAGTTTTTGCATCATGGACATCTGCACCCCTGTAGATTCACGCTAGTGCAATCCGCCAGGTCTGAGCTGACTAGAGGTTGTAAATAGAAGGCAGACAGTCTAAGTCATTCCCATGGAGGAACAGATGTGAGGGACGCGTCACACGCTTCCTTTCAGTCATCACAAGTAGGAGCAATACTGCGTATTTCTATTAATTCAGGGAGTGAGATAATTAGTTCGACTTCGCAAAGTCAGAAGAACCACTTTTTGGTAGCTTCAGATGAGTGCGTACGTACGCTAAAAAGCCACCAAGATAAGTCATTAGTGGAAAGCTGTGCTTTTGAAAATGAGTTTTAAACCTGATTACCTGAGGATTTACCCAAACATTCACACCTATTTGTCACATTTACAGGGTGCTCCACAAAATTCTTTCGACGTCGAAGCCTCGCGGTCTCTATGTTCCTTGCATCCTGTATCCTTGAATCTGTCACGAAGAGACTGGAACTTACCGTGGTGTGATGGTTTGTGTACCTCGACGACCCATTGGGCTATACTGGGGAGTGTCCCCGCGACACTTGCAGAGTCTCTCATACCAACTTGGTCAATGGTTAGAGATCTGACGCACAAAGCCTCCTGGTCCTGGGGGTTGGAACATGTTTGCCGACTTGTTCCGTAAAAACGGTGATGTATTTGCATTTTCACCAAACACTGCTGCCTTGCGGTCAGGCTTTTGAGCCAAAGGTTTTGATTGAGGACCCTAATCTTCCTCCTGTCTAGGTGTGGTCACCCTGACAGTATCCCAGCCCACGTACAACCATGATACCTACGTCCAACAATAGACTCATGCTACATCGGCCGTCGCGTGGTGCTATCAGCCGGGTTGCCTCACTCGCTGCATACTTCAGAGCGGGTAAGCAAAAACAGGCTACCGCTGATGCCTCCCTTCTTTCTCTTTCTGCGTTTTCTTCCCCCTCTCCCCATCCCATCCTTGTAGACCCGCCAGTTAGGACTGATGACTGATGTCTGACTGATCACCCAGTAGAGCCCATGCAATTGTGATCATCAGGGTGGTAATGGTTACATTGGTAGTGTTCAGTTAAGTATTTGGTTGATACCTTTGCCATCCTTACAATAACAATATCAAAAAGGTGGTCACTAGAAAACTGAAGGAACTTAGCTTGCTTTTATCAGGTTGTGTTAATCAGAAAGACCCATGAGTACGCTGGTGGCCTACAAGACCAGTGCTACGAAGAATGTGCATCGCACACAAATCGAGGATGGACTCGATGGATATTAAACCCCACCGAGTAGATCGCTTGCTTTTCAGCTTTGCAAGGAACCGAGCCACCAGGCTCTCTAGGCCTCCTTAGACAGCCATTCTGCAGGCTGTTCTCTCAGGTGCCAGTTCACCCCAAGGTCTTACATAGAAGTCGCATTTTCTAGGAATTAGATGAGGGCTGTCCAGTAACTGTCGACCATTTGGCGATCGGGATGCGGGAATTTTAGGACAGAACTTTTTTAGCCCATGCATCTTCCAGCAAAGCCCCATCGCTGATTCCAAAAGAGCTGACCTGTTCATCACCTTAGGGCAACACATTACAATTATCACAAATGCGTTGCAAGGAATATGAAACCTCTTCACACTACGATTTCTCGTGGTACGGGTCTAACTGCTCTTCCTCGCATCGATTTCCATCGGGCTGCCTAGAATTAAGGAAGCTTGACAAACTGAATCCAGTCAGTGTAACCCACTGTACAATTGAGATACCGAGAAGTGACCGCCACAGTGGGTTGTCAGCTGCAGGTGGGGCTATCTCATGTACAGTATATACCGTTTATATGCTATCACATCAGTGTATAATTGGTTGAATGTCGTCGATTATCATCGTTCACGTCCAGTAAAGTCCATCAATAAGAAATTCACAATGAGGAGTTGATTCTGAAAAAGCTGTCGCTCAGTTGGCCCAATCCGGTGACCCTTATAATACGAACAAAATCGGTACAGTTTGTCGAGCGACATTATGTTGCAATCTTATTTTGAAGGCCACGGAGCGTCCCCATAACAGCGCCCCCAGCACTTATTGGAATTATGATGCCGTCGGGGAGAACGCTGCTACGGACTGATACACGTGCAGTAAATATTATGAATGATTTATGAATCCTGAAAATCAAACAGTTTACTTCTCGTACCTTTATGCCTAATCGCATTTATTATGCTTAGCGTACATAAGTCGACCGGTATTGCCTATCTGGATGTAAATTCACGACTTTGAAAGTGAATAAAATATCTGGGATGGCTTTCCAGATGGTTGCAACTTTTTGAGGTGTCTTACCTAATATAACAGTTCTCAAGATTTTCACAGGTTGTAGGGTAGTCGACAACAAATTGCGGATCGTACCATCTGCGCTAGCTTACAATTTGAAAGTTTAAAGTGCTCAGTTATCTGCATAAAGCTTTTTTGTGTTTTTTGTTATCATTTTAATCTCGCAGTATTCGTGGTACGTTATTGATACATTCTTGTCTCTCTATTTTGTGCCCCGCCGACTACTAATCTTTACTAAATTAACACGGCCTTCTTTTGGCTGTCTTTGGATAAGAAATCTCTCTGTTCCGCGTCATCGTACAGTGGAATTCTCAGCTGCATGTATTCTCCCTACTGTTCCTTTGTGCTGTTCTCTGAAACACTGACTCCCTCAAATTTGCAAATTCGGCAAGTTGCTTAAGAAATGCCTAATAGCCTAGTTGATTTCACCACTTAAATCTATGTTCCACATGCAGAAATACCACTCATTAGGTAGTACTGAATGGTGAAAATTCCCTGAAGGCTGAAACTGTCAACTGTCTAACACAATTTACTGCCGAGGCAACTGGCCCCAGGAAACAACACGAGATTAACAAAACAAATGTCTTCTGTGTTTAGTCCCCTCGGCTAATACATAACAGGCATATGTTATACTAGCCAGAACTCACGGCAAAATGTAAGTAACTGTTGTAGGAACAGTTTCATCAAAGAGACGACAAGTATCTGTGAATTTCGCGAACCGCTGAAAGTGATATCTGAGAAGTACCATGTAAACCTCAGATGTGTTAACCAAGGGGATCAAATACACAGCACAAGGTTTGTCTTCCATCTGTAGTATGCTTTAGATTTCCACGTGTAGGTTCAATCCTCTGAAAGATTCTCGATTACGAACCCAAACTTACCTGTTTTTTGTCGATTCTAGAGACAGCTTTTCTCGTTCTTCAATAACTTGACTATATTTCACTTTAGAGGTGGACTAATAAATTCGTTTAAGTGTGCCTTCCGATCGCACCTCAAACGCCGAAAAACACTGAGAAGTTTGGATTGACCTCTAAGGTTATCTCCATTTGGGTAGTTTAAAATCCTCAAAATTATCAAAAAACGGATACATTGCTGGAAGCCGTCAATCAGAACCTGTGTTTAGATAGTCAAATCATATGGAAAGTAACACCATGTTATAGGTGACACTCGGAGCGCTTGTTACTAACCACGCCAATTTTGATTATGGGGAGGTGGCCTGGTGATTCTGAGGTCAATATCGGGAGCCGACCTAAAAACGACAACCCAGGTGCTAAAAACATCAACCACAAATGAGCGGATGCAAACTATGCACAGCATAGACTTTATCGCTTAAGGAATTAACCGCAAACATAGGTAGCGATGTTAATATACACGGTATCTCATGTGTGGCCGATTTATCCGCAGAATAGTTCTTTAGAATTCCAATGTAAGGGGATAAAATGGCTAGTCCTGAGATTAAACGAAGCATTTTTACTAATATTAAGCGCTTGGATACAACGTACGATTTAGAAAACGGATCTTATTTAAAAGCCTATTCAACCGGAGAGCAAGTATTTAAAAACTCTTACCTTCTGGTTTTCCCCGTTGCAAGGAATTAAAGTGATATAATTTAGTTTCAAAGTACATGGTTTAGTTTTCTGGATTGTGATGTGACTTGCTTACTTGCTCGAATTATGTTATTAAAGAACTGTATTGTACAGTTTCATGTAACTAAGTAGAATATGGTTTCTTCGGATTCAAATAATAGAAAACTTTCACAAATGTTTCGACGGATCTCATGGCAATATTAGCGGTACTGCTGAACACAATTAAAAAAGATACCAAATTTCTGTAAGGGTGAAACTTTGACTGAATTTTGATGAATGATGCACAAAAATTTGAATTTAGTTGGTACAACTCAACTCAAAGTTTTCTTTGGAAGCGGTCCGAATATTTCCATGCTCAGTGAGCAGTTTACTGTCTGGAACACCACTCCGTAGCTTGTATTTTTCAATGAAAATGACAACTTTCATAGGTAATACTATTCGAAGCGCTTATGTTGATCCCCTTTATCAAAGGACGTCCATTCTTCCCAAAGTTGAAATGTTTTTCCCACTTATTAACAAAACACTCCAGTCCCCAGGCGTTCGAAAGCGGGTTGACCCGCCAGTCAAACACAAACAACACTAATGGTAAACAAAAACACTGGAAAATGCAAGGAGCACAAATGGAAGCATAATGAACAACACATGTTCACAAACTTTTCAATATGTTTGTAAAAATGAATTTTCAGAAAACTAGGACCTCACAGAAAAAACTGGTTAAGCGTCGTTGATGTAAAAAAAACGCAGTGCACCTTGATAGCTTTGCTGGATGACACCTAAAAATGAATAATTCTATTTGGATAATTTTCAACACAGTGTAGCGAGCAGGATGTCGAATAAAAATTAATTTGAACGATAGTTGAACCAACTTATCACAAATATCAGCAAACTTTCTACCACCGAAATCACTAAGTACCTCAGATTTCTGAGTTTATGAGCAGTGGTTTGAGGAGTTGGTTGTGCATTTTGGGTAATAGCTGTGAAAAGTTTTGTGTGAATTCCCTAGCGCTTACACAACACATGTAGTTCTCTCGGAAGGAGCAAAGGGGTGATAGCGTTACATTCCACCCAAGTTTAATTTAATCACACTGCTGATCAACCTCCCGTGACCGGATGATATTAGACTCGGCCAGCAACCAGAAAGCAGCGGGTCCGAATCATCCTAGAGAATCGCGAGGTGCATAATTTTGGTGATTGCCAACATGGATGAAATGGGTATACAAAACTTCTCACTCGTTTGGTGTATAGTGGCTTCATTACAGGATAAAAATGGTAATGAAAACATGTTCAAACCGTGGTTGCCGTATTCGCCAAGGGCATGCTCGTTGACGTTTGCATGCAGATTAAAATCACTTTATAAGTGATACACCAAAATAAAGCAGGTGAAGTTTTGCCACACTTGCCTAAGTTGAGACCAACAAACATGCTTTAATGATGTCGAATAAACAACTGTATACTGCATCACAGTGAAGCGAATACAAAATTTGCGATATATCCAACTTTCATTTGTCCTGTTGCCTTACGGACAAAAATCTTCAAGCCCTTATAAAATCTATCCTGTATACAATGGAAACATCTGTGTGTGCATAGCTTAATTATGTAACTATCCTCGAAATACCAGGACAAGTACTATTATATTGGACATGGGTTTAATTATTCATAAGGACCCGGTGACTTATGTCGAACTTGTCTAGCCAATTCGAAATTCGATTTGCATTTGCACTAAGAACTGGAGATCACACGTTTCGGTGCCTGTTTTGAACGCATGGCTATGAATTTACACCTTGTGTCGGACCATCAAGCGCTCATTACCTCAATTATTGTTTCACATTCTGGTAACACCGTTTGAGCTTTTTCCCTCATGTTCTGAATGCTGAAGATTTCCGATGCTAATGCATAGAGCCTGTCCCAACTTCACCTTTGTACCAGCCAGTTCCATTGCTTTATCTAAAGATATGTTATACCATCAAAGTTATAGCTTTGTTGCGGTGATGAATACATTCTTAAGTTTTGGTAATTAAATGGGACAGATGTTTAAACTTATTTTCGCTATGGCCACACTCCTCATACATCACCGCTATTTGTACTTGACAAACAAACTCATTTTTTGGGACATACAGAGGCATTGATCGTGCCTTCCCTGTTTCATTACTTGTTGAACCGGTGCTTCCAGCGAGACCGTCGAGCATATTTAGAGCCCCAAGACCGACTGCAACGATCAAACGATGCAGACATGTGCCAGCACTCAAGAGAGTCTAAGCTGATACATCATCTTGGGGTTATTTTCGTTAATCGACCTCTTTAACTGACTCGCGAGAAAATGTGTGCAAAGCTACGTTTGAAAACACACACTGAAGTTTTTGGTCAGCGGCAGACGATCCGCTCTCCATTTCCAATTCAGTCGATAGCATAGGAAGAATGAGCGGTTGCAACAATGCGAACACATGTCGACTGAGGTAGGGGTGGCTTTGAGTCGGAGAACTGCTCCGATTCAGATGAGATTTAGATTTCACCATGGAATGCTACAGTGAACGGTCAGCCGTTGAATGAGGCTTTAGTTTTGTTAATTAACCAGTCACATTGGTAGCTCAAATCACTAAGTACTATCATTTAGACCCAGTTGGTCTACTTATTTTGCCCGTTTGATCCCCTTTACTTTTCAGTACCAAAAAAGAAAGCTGACAACGGAAGTAAAGTCAGCCGAAAGCGATCCAACTAAACCTGACCTAGGATATGGACATTTTCGTAAAGACCGCGAAAAACAGCATCAAGAACCGATCCCACCAATACATTCCCCGCACACTTCACCAAATAAATCAAACGCTGAACTATGAAAAGAGAATAAAACCTGAGTAGTTCAAGAATATGGAAAAGTTCTTCTAAATGAAAGCCAGCCGAGTCCTTGAAGGCATAGATCTAGGGTGCCCTTAGAATGATTCCTCTCGTGACGAAAAATATGCTCCATTAATCAATTAATTACAGGTTCCCCTATGTAGTGAAAGAGTCAATACCAATGTCAGAAACTTTCACTGTTAGTTCAGAAATACACCAGCCGGATGCCAATTAGGGGATATTTTATACTCTAATAGAACTGCCTCAGATTATCAGGTACCGTCTAAACAGCACTTGGATTACAAGCGGCCTCAAACCTCCGGCTATTGGGCATCAAAAGACTGAGCCACGTCACTGGCATGCCGGCTAGAAACTTTGCTCCCTTGTAAGTGGGAAAATACCGGAAAGACAACATGGCGCTGCTCTTCAGTCACTTCAAGAATAGCTGAGTGATACTTGACAAGTTTGAAACATAGATCGCAGTACTGAATGAACCCATGGAGAAACAAAGCAGATAATGATGCTTCGCGTAAGATAACAAATCTCACCGGAGGTACCTTGCACCAGACCGTACAGAAGCCGTCAATCCACGCAGGAGACAGTGATATAATCACTAAGGTGAAAAATATCAATGAGACTGTTAATATACATGGTTTTATGTGCTCATAATAATAATATTATATTTGAAGTTATTTATAGGGTTCACTACAGGTAACCAAATCATCCGAATAGAAGTGAACGATGTGCATCGGCGTATTATCCTTCAACTATTCCAAAGGGCCGATTTCTGTGGCATAACAGAGGTTATCCAATCGGACGGAGGAGACTAGGTTGCTGGTCGCAAACATTGGAGAATTTGTCAATGGACTATTCGGAAGTATTGCGTCAAACTAATGCACATACCAGCAAAATTATTTTAGGGGATTCTGATTAGCTGCGCCACTTTTTCAAGGTAGCTAAAAATTTTAGGCAGCTCATTACCAGTTCCGACCTTCTTGGAACTCATGGAACAGACGAAGCGCTTGATTATTTTCCAAAGGTTATCTCTTCCGCGAATAGCGAACTGTACCAAATCCTCGAAAAACACCCACTTGTGCACCACGTTGGTTTAGATGGGGGACTTGACTGAATCTTAGTTGAATCCCCAGTTTGTGATATTCCATAGCTGTGTGTGTTGCACAAACACCACCTCATGTTACGCTAACACAATATTCGGCTTAGACTTCTATCAGCACCTTGCTGCTCACGCATATCTCAGTGTCCACCTAGAAAATAAGGATGTTAGAAACTCGGGAACTTCAGCTACTTGATGAGCCTAAAGGATGATGAAACTGCCAATGAGCTTTCAGGGTTCTCAGCAACCTTCCGGGTGGTATTACGTCAAGGCACTTGAATATCACGAAAAGTATGCTGACTTGAATACGAGGTATTTGTACAAAAAATTCAGTTGAATAGTATCACAAACAGAAGAAGCATCTAGGATTCCTCTGTGCCGTCCGCCAACAACGCATTAGGACCAGACATTTTAGAGTGGCTGTTGAACCGTCTGATCGTTCGGCTTACGCACAAAACCCGGATAGTTAGGAAAAACGTAATCAGGATGAAGTGGGAAAGCAAACTACGCTTGTGTTGACACCACTGTCTTTTGACCCAGGGCCTCCAAGAATTTAGGCATAAGCATTGATCTATTTCAGCTTTGGTCAGGTAAAGGCGTAAAAGTAACTGCTCTGCTCGGTTATCTTGACCAACTTTCGTCAGGAGCCAGCTAATCATATGGAGAATAAAACAGTTAGAAAGACTTTGTAGTATAACTTCACTTGAAACCGTGTTTTTTCAAACAAACACATTTAGAAATAAGATGCACACAATGGCAAAAAACATCTGAGGACATTTGCGTTGAATTCGGTTCTGATATACTTGACAGATAGAGTCGTTGTTATATCTTTGGGAATAGAACATTCTGCATCCATATTATGCCCACTTTCAGGTGTTGGACCCTGCTATAGCCCAATTGGTTTATAGATGCAAAGGAGAGGAATTTTTGAATCCAGCATGTCCTTAAGAACTCATCCTATGCGCTACCAGGTCTCAGGAGAAGACAAGCACGAAATATGAAGACGTTTAGATGAATTATGTGTCGCGAGTTACGCTGATTGACCATATTTGCCTAGATCTACTCAATGAAACCAGACGGGGGTTAACTGAAGTTTTTGTATGTCACGGCAATTGTGTGACGACACCTCCAGTAAGTTCGGTACTGACGACGTGATTTAACATGTTGAGTGTCTGCCTACGTACAGAAGTGACTGGCAAACATGAAGAGGTGGACACCGATATTAACCATCCCGAGGTTTAGAAAGGGTTTGGGGTGTTTGAATGGATAAGTCCCAGTGCCTCTAACTTGCTAATTTCTGCATTAAGTTTTGGCTTTTGCATGGCAGTCTCTGTTTGAACCTGCGTGGACAAGTCAGTGCGGTTTGTTTGAAGATTAAAATTCAGGTATAATAAAGGAATGGTGTGTACCTTCAGATATGGGGGAGCAAATTTTGGGATTGCTAATTTATCCGGGTTTTGGGGTTGAGAGTAATAAATAGTAATGCTTCCGTGCGTCAAGGCAGTAATTCGGGTTCAACTTATTGAATAAAACATACTGATTCGTTGAATGGCTCAGGTTTTGGAAAACGGCTCGTTTTGAACAGAAACATCATACAGCCGGGGCCCACACTGCTAGCGTATTAGCTCGAAATAAACCAAATTTCCGAAGCACCATTTATCCTTCTACTAAATTTTCATTCTGATAGTGATATTTATTTTGTTCCACAATGCCGACCAGCTATTCACAGGAAACATGAGATCACTGGTTAAAAACTTTGTTTGAAAGCTTTGCTTTCTTGATATAAAACTGCTCACCAGTCTGCTGAAGACTATTCGACAGCTCGCAACTGGCTTCATCCTTCTTATGGGTCTTCAGACGGACTTAGATCTCGAGCTTTTTTCAGCCTCAGTTTCTACTTGAAACCCAAGTTGTACGTGGGAGGCGAACTAAACTCAAGTGCAAACCAATTTATAGTTAATGGGATATTAGATGAACACCGTCTGATTGTCTCGTTTTATTTACAGTCGTCATCATTAAATGGGCAGATCTCAAGATTTTTTATAAAATGATGTAAACTTATTGAGCCTTGCAAATGCACACGATAGATTTATAACTATGAAAATTTCCAGGGAACGGTACTCATAAACCACATGTTTAGAACTGGCGTAGTGCATGCGTGTGCTTCGAACTTCCCATAAATTAATCCCATTATTTGCTATCAAATAAGAGGGAATGCCGTTTGATGTTCGTTGTCTCCTTCCAATGAACCGGCTATCGAACGGGTTACTAGGTATATCCCACTTCTACTTCTGAATAATCAGTTGCATAGAAATCACCTAAGGTGACATTAAATGCAAACTTATGGTTTCCAACTGGATTTCTCTCTCAAATTAGCTTTAGGACGCTGAGTTCGCTGGCCTTATCGGTAGCACAGCACGCCATCCAGATGCGCCACAAGCTTTACATGATCTCCATTCATGGTACTGTCATGGGACTGAACCCTGACGCCTAATGGTCACCCGAAATGATATCGATTAGACGTGTGCTACTCAATTCGCCCCCAAAAAGAAATAATCGGCTTACCCTTTTCGGTCATTTTTTTGCTTCTACAGCTTCTGCTTCATTTATATTACCTAATAGAACACATTTTCTGTCTCAGATGCGACCGACCAGTATTATAGGCACGCTTGCAGTCCGTAATACTTCGTCTTTATGTTTTCACCAGAAAGTGCTCTTCAAACCAGCTGTTCAAACCTCTAAACCGAAGTCCTTTCGCAAAGCAATCACTATTCAGTCTGACAGTATCTTCAGATCGGGACAACAGACGTCTCTAGGCTAGCTTTATTTTTGGCGCACGATCCACGATCATGCTCAGTCTGCGCGTAGACTAGGCTACTGGCGAGCTCCGATATTATCGCCGAATCCAGACATCCTCAACTATCCCTGATAGTGGGTTTAAGAAACTTGACAAGCGTTGATTCCTCGGCCGAAATGCGGATTCAAAAATTCAAAAAAAAATTTCGAAGGAAACCTTGAATAAAGTTGGTTTGTGTTCCGGGAAGTAAGTGTTAATGTGTACTCTAGAGTTCAGTGAAAAACGAGATCAACTAATCTGATGGTTTCACTTATCCCATTTGGTTAGAGGGATGTAACACATGTAACCATTCAGATCGCTCAATTTTAACACCATTGGGCACATATCCTAGGCTATTCTTCTGACCTGTGCATTATGTTATTCTGGTCACAATTACTATGCTACAAAAGTGTTGAGCCGAACGTCCCAGGACTTTTGGAAACATCGTTTTTTAACAATCGATAACTACTTAGTTGATATAAATTTCCTGATTTTCAAACCGTCATACTCAACTGGTGAGATGAATTTTCGTGAGTCATTGTGCTTTTACTTGACGGTAAGGCGAAATCAATCCCGACGAGGCCATTATGAGTTCTGTTAGTTAGTTAGTGGTTCAAAGCACTCAGCACTCATCTTCCGCTTCGCCGTCGCATCCGTCGGTTAGGATGGGCTAAGCTTGAGGATGAAGAGATGTTACAGTTACTGGATACGGGGGCGTGTAACTGATCTCATTTACAACCATAAGAGTATAGTTGGTCAGGCGGGTCTAGCGAGTCACCTGAATTGTGATTCTTTACGTTTGCGGAAGTGTTGAGAATGCAGTCTGCCAGCCCTGTAACTTGTTATATTGGGTTATTGTGTTTTTTGATTGATTTTTTTCTTCAGGTGGGTGAGAAGAAAGGGAGTAGATCTCGACAAATACACTCATTTGCAAATCAATTTGGTTTTCACGGGAGACTCAAGTGAGTCTCTCGTTTATGATGTTCTTCAACTGAATGTGCTGCACACAGGCCGCCTCATGT
>SJOL01008644.1:126252-144149 GCA_004794785.1 Opisthorchis felineus
CCCCGATTTATAGCCATCCCTCTATCTGTACTCGAAAATCTCGTGTTCCGAACCCTCCACTATGGAATTTGGTGCAAAGTCGGTCTCCGTTGAACACCTCCTAGTTTCCTCCGCTGGCTTTAGTTTGTGTCTACATTTTAGAAGACCATGCGTACTGACGCCAAGTCCAATTTTATCCCAATACATAGTCAGTCTGACGTGAGCTGTATGTCCAAATCGTATGGGTTTCATGCATTCCTATCTCAGCGTGGTGCTGGGAATTCTAGCACCTACTAACACAAGACCCTAATTGGAAGAATACACAACACTTTAGTGTTCCTGACTTGTTACTTCCGAGAGCTCTTTAGAATTGAACATAATTTCATTGGCTCCTGTCAGACAGAGTATAACAAAACACCTACACCGATGACATTTTGTCGCGCTAACCACCAAATCAGTTGTACAGCCCGCAGACCAAGTTAGATCAGGTATATTCCTCCATTTTGTTCTCATCATCATCATCATCGTCATCTATGGGACTGGGATGTATGTGTGAGATAGCGGTTGTAAGTCTTTAATTTAGACAACTAAGCAGGACTGGAAGTTAACTTAAAAGTAAAATAAAAGGGTAGGTCAGGGAGCTAATGATGGTTTTAGGGAGTGAAACTGAATAGTGGGTTAGCCAGCAGATTGAGTCGCTTAAATTCTGTATGGAAAGCTTTGAAGCCCTCAAAGCAACTAGATTGAAAGATGTTCCACATGGACGCATCGGGTTCATAGTTTCTCAGTGAGACACGTTTTAACGCCTGTTGTGAAACTGCCTCAGAGCTCCTGAATTATCTATGGGCCCAAAAGTTTGGACCGGAAATAGGAATAAGAGAACCGGAGTACATGGGGTTTTCCACCGTGGCCACTTGAAAGCTGGTCCAATGCTACCTTCGAGATTGTGTGGTAGTGTAGATTAGGAAAGTTTGACCAGAGCCTCAGGACTTCGGCAAAGAGCTGACATAGACCTTACAGAGACTCATATAAGATATCTTCCAGAGCAAAACGTCACTACATCTCAATGTGAGGCTGCAATTAGGCTGAGTAAAGAATAGACTAACATTCCTCTAACCGGATGTAAAGTGGTTCATTCCTGGAGATAAAAATGGCCGACCACATATAACGTTGCAATTCGATGTGTTTAGCGGGGTTTTGTGCTGCACATGGTTGAATACCCAGGAACAGTTGTGATTATTAGCAACTATTCTGAGTCCTTTGCCAGGGGTTTTGATCCGTGCGTTTTCTGGTACAATGTTTGTTTGATATGACCTCCAATTCCAGAATGCTTGCTGCATGGTCAACATACCACTGACGTTTGTGGAATATCCACAGTTGATCCGCCACGACCAAACCCCGAACTTTGATAAATAGGAGCTGAGATCGGAAATTCTTCCGCCTTGTAAAATACCATGATTACTCCATTCTTTCAGTGTTTAAGGACACGAGTGACTAGATTGGAGACAGTTTTGTGTAGGATGTTATTGATGACTTCGTCAACGGTTTCCGAAGGGTTTCGAAGTTGTTTATAACAGCAACTGAAGAGCACGACAACTGATAAGGACCTGTTCCAAATTGTTTGATTTCAGGAGAAGAAGCAATAGGAAGAGACTGTTGTAGTATATGGCTACACAAATTTCCCATAACTGTGGATGTTGTCTAACTCACGGTAGGCCCGGAAGTGATAGCCTGACATCAGGTATGTCCGCTGTGAGACAGGTTTCTGGTACAGTCATAGTGAGGGAGTCTTCACCCTGCATTCTAGCTTTCCGTTCCAAGGGTTCATCCTATGATAGAATATCTTAGTGGAGGAATTAGGCCAGCAGGAAAAGTGCTCCAAAAACTTCACCCGAATCCGTTGCTACATGCAATAAGATTGAGCCACAAGCATGGATAGATTCCAGTCCTCTTGTGAGCCCATTTAGTGCAATCCATTTAAAAAAGACCATGTTTACTGGCAACTATTTCTCCAGTGAGCTTACTGTTCCCCTTTCTTAGGGGCATATCATAGTGTGAATGATTCAGTTATGCGTGATCATACAAAGCAAGAGGATTCGGATGTTTCTGCGAATATTTAATTGATGTGGTCGGTGTGTTTAGGTTTACAATTTTTGGGGACCCATATATGTGAGAAGTCAATGGTTCGAGTTTCCGAACCGCCTATTTGTGGGATGATGTAAGTTTTACCCGGTCGAAATAGTGTAGGACGTTGGTTTATTTAGTAACGTTCGCGAATCTGGTCTGCTCTGCGCTGGAAAGATTAGTCTGATGGGTTTAGGAGTTAAGTTGTGTATTCGGCTTGCTGCATTACGCTTTAGGTTTAACCGTCATTTTCGCAGAATAATGGAAGTTAATGATGTTTCAGTAATGAATTCCGTAGACGTGTGTAGAGCTTGCTGCTTTTTTCCAGTTCCTAAACTGTTCCCTGAGTTGTATTCTGCCGATGCTGATACAGACTGAATGGGGATTTTTCACTACATTTGGAATGTTTTCCTTTCCCTCTGAATACAGTACTGGCTCAAACAAACAGCAGCGGGTTACTTAGGAAGAAACCTACAAACTCATTGCAATAATGTTTGTTGTAGTCATGAGATCATTGAAATCATACGATCCTACCAAAAGTGAGAAGGAAACAAACAAGGACCCAAACAAGCGACTTCATCCACTGGATGTCAGGTGAGTCCATAGAGTCCAAATAGGGCTTCATCAAGGTAATTATCTGAGGCATGAATGTTGTTCCAAAAAAGGCCTGTCCGGAAAAACTTAAGGGCCACACAAGATATCTCCACTCTCGTTTCAACAGTCCTCATCCTGTCCTGGAGTGCGCATTTTCGTGAGAACACGTTTTTATGTTAACTTCGTATTAGTCTATACAGAATTCTCCCCAGGTTCTAGAATAGGCAAAAGTACATCTCTGAGAGAAAGAATCACTATGACAACACGTTTTATCGTCTGCCTGCATTTATCAGTCCATCTTTACAGAAGACTACCACTGTCTCTAACACCACTAAATTATTCAGTTACGCCACCAAATCTTGGAAACACGCACTTATTTAGCGTGATAGGGGTAAAAACAAGGTTGCATTTTCGAACAAGACGGTATGACGGTCGACTGGAACTACCAAAGTTTGAGCAAGGCATTATTAATTGACCTTGCCAACTCGCTATGGGGTTAAAATGCATTCTCATCATATAGTTACTTTCGTTTTGGTTATTACCCAAGGCCAGTCCAGATGACAACCTGTGTCAACAAAGCAGGAACATCGGAGTATATTCAACGACTGCTGAACTTAACCAACATTCGAGTACCTTTTCAGAGGGGTAAAACGCTACGCTCAGTTTTGGTGCATTTGGAGGATACCCTCCCGGATGAAAGGACTAGGGACTGTGTGTATTAAGTTAACTGCAAAGGTTGCACTAAGGCTTACATAAGACAAACTACCAGGGAATGCGGAAGGATACCAAAGGCTGGTCAAAGACACAGAGATGGCAGTACATACCTTAAACACGGAACACAGAATAGATTGGAGAATGTGGAAGTTTTAAAACGGGAACTGCAATTCACAACACAGCGGCTGATAGCCGAGGCGATGGAAATTGCCAAGCATCACAGCGTGATCAGAATCCAGGTTGTGGAACTGGAGGGCGTATGGAAAGCGGTCTTAGATGAGCCAAGTTGATACGTGACTGTGTGTGGTTGTCAATTCATGTAGAATCACTAGCAAAACAAGGAGGTGGAAATCTCAACCCGACCAAAGTTCACAGAATCCCTCATCTCTACACAACTATCGTAGCTCTAGCTCATCCACACAGACGAACGGAAAGTGCAAACGACGTTCAAGAGGGGTCGTCATGTGAACCGAACCGGAAGAACTAGACCCTAGACTGGACCCAAATCCATACAGGTTTTTCCATCGGTCTAATACTTGGTGACCCACTCTAACACACAGAATCCCTCGGCCGACACCTAACAGAGATTTAGCTTGACTTAGATGATTGGTTCACCTTTCGCCTTAAATCTTGACCAACCTCGTAACTTAGTCACTTGGCTTGACGAAGGTTTTGTGTCAAAAGCTAAACGTTGTCCAGCCATAAATCTACCGATTGTTCCTGCATCAGTCAACCACAGTTCCACATTGTTTAGTTTACTGGACTTTTGGACATATATTACAGTTGGGGTGACTTATCGCAACACCATCATCTAGCTTTACAACATTCAGGCACTCGAATGCTTCACCAACCAGATACCAAGGTCTTCGGAGCTGCTTCGTGTATGCTAGCCACGTAATTGCAGTTTTCCTCTCGAGTGGTTCGACGGCTCTGTTCTCCCGTCGTCCTACACGGCGACTGCGTGATCAGACTTTTCTGACGGCTCAGAAAACCTCGCCCAAATAGCAAGTATCGATGTCGTATTTACCGAGCCCAAAACCATACGAACTAGAGAAGGTTTGCAACAAAGTCAAGATGATTCAACTGTGATTCATGGTTACCACGAAAATTAAGGTTCGAAGTGAGGCATCTCGCATCCCGTCCTAGTTGGCTAGAAAAAAGTCGTGTAAAAAACAGAATCCAAACTGGACGAATAACCGCTTACTCATCACATAGCTGAACCTGTCTCTCCGAATTAGCCCCAAAATAAACAAAAGCCTTTTAAAAAAGCATTTTTTCACGAGGTACTGTCAACCTTATGTCAACCTTACGTCAACCTTATGTTCTACTTGAGACCAACTTGCACGAAATTAGCGAAATACACTCATTTGCAAACAAATTTGGTTTTGCGAGAGACTCACCTGGAACCCAGCCGAATCTCTCGTTTGTGGTTTTTCCAGTTCGTGGGCTGTCGAAGAATTTTCAGCAACCTTATGAGTAGAGCATTACGTATATACATGTATCGCGATATCTCAAATATCGTAGCAACTGAAACATGAAGCGGCCTGGCCAGCACATTTAGTTGCCTGGAATGATCACAAACGAGAGATTCAGCTGGGTTCCAGGTGAGTCTCTCGCAGAACCAAATTTGTTTGCAAATGAGAGTATTTCGCTATATACTCTTTAGTTTAGCACAAGCTAAGTAAAAAATGCGCGGGAAGTATTCTGTAAATGGAGCAGTTGTCGTGTACTAAGTTAAACGTTCGTCTGAAAATAGCATATTTTGTGCGCAAGACAGTGGTTTACTTAGTTTAATCGGCTCTGCGTCCTTGGAAATCGGTAACTGGGGTGCCCGACTGCATACTACAAAGTGGATTACTGTGTGCAGTCAAAAAACCACAGCTTCAGTTCACCCATACTCGATTACTTTTATTAACCTGCGTTCATATATTTCTTACGGGAAAGCGTCACGTAACTGTAGGTCTGCCTTAAAGTTTCTGCTCGTCCAGATGACAAACTGAATCACATCATTAATCATAAAATATCTGAGGTAGTCAGTTCACCTACTTCTTAAGTTTCGCACCAATGGCTAACAAGCAGAGCTTAGTCAAAACGCTGTCCCATGCGGCGTGAAGGTGAGCAGCAAAATGGGGAGTTCTTGAAATGGAACCTACTACGGAATGGCCTTTCGGAAATGAACTTTCAGCTCGAAGGCTTACAAAAGTCTGAAGCTTACTGAATGCTATTGACTGAAGATACGTTCTTTATTTCAGCTGCAATTTGACGAGGATGACATACGTGAAAACATCAGGCAAACCAATAGGTACTCTGGGTCACAATTTTGTGGCCTGAGATTCCCAGGGCACTTGCGCGTGCTTATTTTGTCAATCACTGTGTAAATGCTGTACTATTTTACTAGACCAACGAGACTGTAATTGCTACTGTAAAGTGTACGCGCAAAATCACTCTACACCTGCGAAGTGTTTCGATTCTCTTAATCAAAGCGTAGTTGCTTGACGAGGTTCCGTTGTCTCGACCGAATACATCGTCAAGCCAAAGTAGTACACAATGAGTGCATCGTTCCGGTCAGGAAGTTGTACCGTGGAATGTAAAAGGTTAGAAAAGTCCGACACTGTACATTTTATCATCTAATGGGAGGTTAGTTCTTGCAAGAATCGATGACTTACGTCGCTTTATTGCTGGAAGCACTCACTGGTTCCTTGAAAATCAGCTCCACAAACGGGTTTTTACGCATCAGTTGTTGTGCTATTGTATACTAACCAAAATTGCTGCAGGTCTGCCCCTGAAGCTACTGTGTATATCCTTCTACATTACCCACGCATTCTCCATAGAACGCTTACCGAAATCTTACCGTAATACTGGATTACCAAAAAACCGTGATTCGACTTAGTCTGCGGTAACTTGAATCACTCTTATGAGCTTTTCTCGGACAACTTGAACTGTAGGTCGTTGTGAGCATTCTAAATCAACAGGAGGCCCAGCTAGACATGGTATGCGTCGGTGACCTACTTACGTACACCTTGGGGCGTAGAGATTCCCTCTGACGTCCGAATTCTTCCTAAAATATGACCGGAAAAAACCAGACAATTTGTTACACATATCAAGAAACGCAGTATTTAGCTGCAAAATGTGAACTCACTTTAACTGTATTCGGGTTACCCTAGTCATCACAGACTCCAGTATTGTAAATAATGGTAACTTGCACACCTGTTGAGACGATTCTCAAGCTAACGTTTTCCCTGTCTCTTTCTGTGTCAATTTTGTAAAACTCCACATACTAGTCCAAATCGTTTCTCGTTACACCCGCTCAGATAGGTCGCTCACCGCAACGAAAACACACATTCAACTGAACAATAAAAAGAACAACCAGTGTTTCAGTTCTATTATGGCCAACATTTATAGACTATACACATTATTTGCAGACTTCATTCTGTAGTAAGACGACAGCCAGAACTCTCATGGGACGGAGAACACAAAACTCTTAATGACGGGTGTTGAACAGCAGAATCGTTCCTTTGTTGCTGAAAAATCGGCGCAGTTTAGGTACGTACACTGAAACAGAAACCGGAAACATAGAATTAACCACAGACCATCAGCACTCTAGGGAATAAACTAAACTTGGTCCCTGCAGATAGGGCCAGTGGAGTTGAAAATAGTTGTCCTCTGGCTTTGAAAAGTGGTGCCGAAAATGCTTTTCCCTTATGACACGTTTTAGTCGTATCCACAAAGAATTACGCAATGTCAGGACGATCAGAACTACACAAAATGATGCTCCACTCCATGCACATCAGTACTTTCTGAAGTCTTACACACGATGCTTAACATAATTATGCAGCCTCCTGGTTACTGTTTTTGGTATGTCACCTAGTTTGCGAACGGAAAATAGTTGTCACTGATTTAGTTGCTTACCGAACGCACAGAACGTTTTCAGAGGCGTCAAAAGCGAGAATGTTATGGTTCGTTTTTTAGGTGTTAACATCTCTTTGAGTAAATACAACTTTGCCCGTACAGTTTTTTTAGAACGTAACTGCACCGATCTGCTTTATCCCTCTCACCCGACTGTTGCAATCAGCACAGTTTGGGTACAGTTTGGGTTTAAATGAGGTGCTACCACTGTAACTGAGTGACATGGCACGGAGAGCGGTTCGGTTACATTTTCCTCACGCTTAACACAGACCACTTACACGTTGACGGCGTTGTCACAGCTAATAGAGTACGTTCTCTACCCTGCTGTTTTTCACTGGGATAGTAATACCAGCTGCTGCAAATCTCGAAATGCTGAGATTGTGATTACTCATGGACACGGTCAACACGTGAGTGACTAGCAAGCATCTCCCTAACGGTTACCGAAAGCTGCTCCTTAGAGCACGTGATAGAGCAGGGAGATATTCCGTCTTGTGGTACGGAACAATCAAGTTGGTGGCATTTTTTGAAGTCTGGCAAATGTGTTATCTGTCGTACATTTGACTGCCTTACATATTGCAATTTCTGTTTACAAACCCTACAGTCCATATGCTGCCGTACCCACAATTTAGTGCTACTTACCGACAACTGTTGTAGGCTGTGTAAAACTGATTTTACCATACTAGACGGTGGCGTCGAAGGCAATCCACCTCTGCTGATATATTTTCTTCCATTCATGTCTGAATGCTGGTAAATTAACATGTCATTCTTGTTCAGGTCTTTCATATACGATCATCCTCAATCGTTTTCACTCCTTAAAGGTTGAAATACAAAAATATGTTCCCAAGCGACAGTTGAGATCCTCTGACGTGATTTTGTACACAAGAGCCTCTGTCTACCAGAACACCTTAGCCATTGACTGGATTCAAGATATCGCCCTTGTATTTTAAGGGTTTACTCGACATCACGATTGGGTTTGAATTAATTTACCACAAACTAATGTGCATGCGGTCTGTTCATACGCTGGTAGCGTTCCTTTGACAATCCCTCCAAATGCAGAGTTGCAAATGCTTTACTTATGACGAATCAAGCAGTCCTTTTAACTCGTCGGCTCACTGTAGCTACCAAATAGGGAAAGCAAACCAGACCTCTGGTAATACTCGTGAAGACCTCAATTTGGAAATGAGATCGATTGGGAAACCCGAACTTTGGACACTGAGCAGTTGAAGCATTAATAGTGACACAGAGAACAGGGCCGTGAGAATGAGCAAATGGAACTAAACTGACAATATTAATAATAATATTTTGTTTGTGGCATGTGATACTGTTCGAATGTTTATATTTTCTTGAGTTTTGTCACTTACGTGGAGCTAACCATATAGCTGCAGTACTACACCAAGTTCAAAACAACCCGTCCTACACAAAGTCAAGTATCTAATCAAGTAAGGTCCCCGTTATTTGTCAGAAGAAATATGTACAACCTGTGGGTGGTGACATTCACCAGATAACACTATTAATTTGTCGCTCAATGGCGTGCTGCAACACGCATTTCTTCCAACCAAGCAAACACTATTTTACGCTCCACAGTCGGATTTCCATTAGGCTCCACGGTAAAACAAGTGTGACTGAAAGCCGTCTAGCAAGCTGTACTATTCTCGTACTTATTACCTTGAAAAACACGGAGAACTCGGTAACAAGGGGGAGGCAATAACATGGGTACAGATTTTCCGGTCTACATCATTTTCCGATCGAGCAGTACACGATGAACTGAAGCATAGTCTCGCAGACATCTAGACCTTTACTATAGCCGACTAAGCTGCATAGCCGAAAGAACTCTAGTTGTGTGGTTAATTTGTTAACTTAATTTTCCCTCGACTGGACTCTCAGATTTGTTAGATAGTTAGAAAATAATTAGTGCGACGATGATCGAAGCCCAATTTTGCTATCTTGTGTACCAATGATACACGTTTCCCACATATCATTCATCGAGAATGTCGCATAAGCAAAATATCACACTGGCGCAGTGACTAGTGAAAACTAATTCTCGAAGGCGGAACGTCCTACTCATAAGGTTGCAGAAATTTTTCCTATTCTTGTTCGTTTGCGGTGTCATAATATCCTTCCGTTTATCTTCCACTGATCTTTTACGCTAAGGAGGATAGCTAAACGCGCATTAACTATGACACAACTACTAGGCAGTACGTATTTGCAGCATGATTGAAAAGTCAGAAAGAAGTTACATCTCACGAGAGAACTGATTTGGTTAAATTTTGCCGAGTTCATCTCCATGGTAGATGAAATTAGTTTTTATTTCACAACGGACTGATACCGCTCTGAGGAGATACCCTACAATGGTCCTATGCTGGATGGTCCAAACATTTAGTTAATTCATTCAACCATATAAGATTAAGAAGCGTCATCATCGAACGATAGACTAACTGCAACTACTCCGAGTTGTCTCGTCACCTATCACTGTGGAATCATTTCCAGTTTTGAGAAAACTGTAGACAAAGGAATACAGAGTCTATTGAAAATATTACTGCGACACTTTTCGTCAGATCCGGGGGGAATCAGGTAAATCAATGGGGTTAATGACGTGATCCACATCAGCCCGGATCACAAGTGACTTTTGCGCTGCCGAATACTAGCTGCTTGACTACAGCGTGTAGTTGAGTGTTGTTTTTGCAGCTGATCACTCAGAAGAGTTTGCTTGCCTTCCAGCACGAGTAGACAACTGTCTGTAGATCCTTTGAAGGAATGTACCACGGCTCCTGCGTACAAAAACTATGACAGTATTACTTACCTAGTTTAGTTAACCTGCTGGTGTTTCTGATATATTCTCATGTGGCCTTATGTTTTTCTTACAAACAGTGATTTCTGTGGGTTATCACCGCCTCTATCCCAAACGCAAAATTCGGGATAATGAAAAGGCCATTGCATAATATGCAAATGTTGAGAAAGGGTCAATAAATCGATAAAACCAGAGCAACTCTTTGGTCTTTACTGAGAGCATCGAGATCATCACATTAACAATAAGCAGTTACTACATTCAAATGCCAAAACCCAACAGCTGCACTGGATCTGTTCAGCAACGAGGTAATGGTAACATATAAACACCACCTGAAATTGGATCAAGTTATTTTCAATCTCATTTGTGGGATATAACGGTTCAGTTCGGGCAATCAGATTAGAGTTACGTAGGCCATGAACCTATTTTGTGGCCTCCTACGAAAGGTCAGTTCATTCAAAATTATCTAGCAATGGTCCGGCTTATCTGATGTACTCTGTCGATTTCTTGGTGCGTTGCGGCTTATGAGGCTCATCCAACTTTGACTACACTAAAAACTGTCGTGTGAATCTCGAGACTGGGATACAAACATCTTTATACTCTACCGGCCACACATTCATCATAGAAATTTAACAGTTTTCCAGATCCACGGCTCCGCCGTTTTCCGGTTCATTGGGGAAATAACGTCAATTTATACAAAAATTTTGGCTGTTTTATAATCCCCAGGTGAGTGTCTGACTAACCCGACAGTTGCCCGACCATAACGATGGTAAGTGTATCCTGATGGAGAAGTGTTTGGGAAATAAGGAATTGTGCTTCGTTCTCACTGCACAAGTTTAAACCACATAACGGAACCTAGGGCATAGTGTTGTCACAAAATACTCCACGGTAAAAACATGCTGGTCCCTTCAGTATTACAAAAACCTATTCTACTCCTTAGGAAGCGCGGATCGGGAAAATTGGAAAAAAACTAAGTTTGTGTCGCAGATACAAATGCACCATGTTGACCTTCACTGCACTGGCTCCGGTCTTTTTGTCTAGCTAGAGTTCGCTACTTATGAGTAGCTGGAGTCGATCCTTCAATTTTAGCTGTGCTCGGGCCATACCCTGTGACCACGTTGACGACACGTGTCTATGTTCCCTCAATGGAGTCACAATCACCCACCTTCATTAGGATTCGCGCTATCACCAGAACCAGTACAAGGAAGCTCAGCGTATTCCGTCAGCTGGCCAACATTGTTCCATTTCATGGCGACTTTTGGTCTAGCCATTCAAGCACGAAAATATGACGTAGCAGCAACCCGAACACCAAGAATGTGTTCAGCATATTTTAACCTACATAGGAAGAAAAATCATGGAGTGTAAATCTTCAGCAAGAGCGAAGGAATCGGGTATGGAATTCAGGAGTGTTGTTGTTGGACTCACACGCGGTAAATTTATTACCGCCCAACCAAACAATGATCATCCATGAATCATTGTGAATTTCAGAAACAAGTTGAAAAATGGTAACCTTTCGCCCCTTCTTCTGGCAATTACAAATCAGAAGGGTTGGTTATAAAACCGAAAGTAAACGACACATAAAAACAAGACAAAAATAGAGCAGAGCGTATGAGTAAAAGCGTGAAAAACAGGTGCTTCACAATAAAGGGGTCTGAGTGGCCGGCGGTCATGGAAGCAGACCATGGGAGCCTCAAAGTTATTATGAACGCACTCCGAGTACAATGACTGGAGTTAAGTGAGCGGATCGCAATTTCCCTAGCTGTGGCTAGACAACTTGGTATACAAAGTGGCGCTTGGTTGTGTAGGAACTATAGCAGAATTGATTGCATGACTAGCGTCCGTCAACGGGCCGAACAGTGCGCTAGTAATTGACCTTCTGAAACAGTCGTCAACCAATTTGGGTTATGTTACTTGATTCGCATTCACAACTGTCATGTCGTGCGCCCCATGTCATCTGCTGTAAACACCAGATGAACGATTAGACTAGCATGCTTTTAGCGTACACCAGCGATCTGTCTTCGAGATCTGTCAACTGGATGATAATAAACCTTACTTTGATCGTGGCCGAAAAGGTTTGTCGAAATGTGCGATGTAGGTGCAAGGTTTGGTGGTCCTCCGCCGTATCCATTTTGAAATAGTCTGATAAAACGAGTTTATTATCGGCTGTTACGCCTTTGGTATTCTTGATCATAATGGTTATACGTTCCGACGTGAAATTATCCGGATATTTGTTTTCAAGAAATATGCTTAGTGATGACAGTAGTTCAGATTTAAGTTCCCTATCGGCGCAAATTTTCTGACCCCATCAACAAACTATCGAATTCGATCCCGTTTACCTTTTAGCAGGTAGCTGCAAAAGTCAGTGATTTCGCCAGTCCATGTTGGTTTCCGCTAAATCGAACGGTTGATTGGGCCATCGGATGTTCTTAGCAGATACGCGCCTAGGAAGTGGAGAAAGCCTTTATCTTCCTCCTCTAACGTAAAGTGAATTACCGGATATTCTATGTTAGAATTCTTTACAATCCCAACAGCTTTGTGGAATGGTATGTGGCGACGGATAGATCGTTCACGTATAGCAGATAAAAATGCATTTTTTCGTATGCGACTAGAGTTGATGGTCCTCAAGAAGTCCCATGAGAAATTAGCGAGTAGAAGGCCTGGTGGAGAAACGATTGCAGCGCCGTCAATTTGGTAGTACGGGCCTTCACTGAACTGAATTTGTACATCGACTGCGCACCACAGGAATGTTTCCTTGAGATCATTCTTACGAATACCTAGGTATACACTATTTTTATATGTTCACGGAGGTAACATATACGGTCTTTGAGAGCAGTAAGTTCTTGAGGCTGTTTCAGTTTCCTTGTTCGCGTCTGAGAATATAAATATCTCACCAAGACTGAATTGACAAGCACCACGACAGTTTTGTTTAGGGATTTCCTCTAGCCATTTAGCACTGGGTTTCTGGATTCATCATGGACGGGTCGAAGCAGATAATCTAGTTTGTGGGCTTTAGGTAGTCCGTACTGCCCTAGAATAACAGATGTTTGCAAACACAACCTGAGTAACAATGCTGGCGTCTGTCATCCGCTTCAAGGTGCTCCGTATTTTGTTCTCCATCTAGCTGGTTTCTTGTTTGTATTTGGGGCCTCCTCTGAATTTAGTTTGGCCATCCACTAAAAATAACAGCTTATCCAGGTCTCACCCTGATCGATATTCACAAAGCCATCCTCTTTATATGGATGGGTCAGGGTTACTTCTTGCTGGCACAATTACTTGTTCAAATGATTCTTTTTTTTGTTATACGGCTTTGCACAATAGAATCCGAAGATCCAATTACCAGGAACGGTCGTCGACAATTAGAGCATCAACATCATGTTGTCGGAGGCTAGGACATCTTCCAAGTTCCCGTGAAGTTGCATGCCAAGTATCTGTTTGGCTGAATATCCTTTCAGCCACTCTGCTGACGTAACCGGAGCCTATGCACTCAGAGAGCGCCCTGAGAATTCCATAGTCTGCTTATGTGACCGTTGGCCACACAGGCCAATCGATTATGCCGTGAGCAGATTTCATTGTCTTTCTTGTTTTTTTGCATCGTTTGTCGGTTTTGTTATACCTCGAACTGTACTGACCAGAAGAATAGATTGCGACAAGCAATGATCCTTAAGAATTTCCCTTTATTTCGCTATTTAAAGTTATTTCACGAAGGTTCGTGAGCATACTGTCATTTTTAAATTTGTGATATCCACTATCTTGAGCCCGGAAATACCCGAAGAGTTATACTAACCGATTATGAGATTGCTCCTACATGCTAATCAGAAGCATCGGCAGAGCGGAATGCTTCGATTGAAAAAAACCCACCAACCTCATTTTTATCCGTTGACCTGATAAATGATTTTCGTTTACCTTGCATTGGCTGGCATTTTATGCTGTTTTTCACCACTACTGTGAACTCGACAGATTTCGACCACAGCTCGCCTCGGACTATTGTCACTCCTTCACATGGATTCAGCAGTGGGACTTCAAATCATCATTTCATTGTTTACGCGCAACCTTCTCTCCTTAACTACAACCGGCATACTAAACCCGAACCTCTCCGGCACATAAACTCACGAAGGTTATATCTTTTCGTTAACTGACGTAGTGACCCCATTTGACCCTCAAGCTATGCGGTGAGAGAAAATGTATGATCGAAAGCTGCCGTTCAGTCGTGAAAGGATTCAACATTGATCCATTCGTCTGTAACGTCGCTCATGCACGATCACTTTTGCCCGCTCAGAATTGATAGCTCAATTGCTTCCAGAATGGCCATCGATATGCACAGCAGTTTGGTTCCGAGGAGAGCGAAAAAAGACGGAAAAACGGTGAGATATAACTCCACATAACGGGCAATTATAAACGTACCTGGGGTAATAGCATCTTTTCAGTCAAATGAAGCATAGAAATCACATTGATATGAAAAATGTTGCGTCCAAGCAGCCAGCTAGTCGAGCATTCCAATGAATTTCCAAGTATTTCACACAAGTATGTGGAAACACAATTACTAATTCAGCTGAGTCGCACAGGTATTTATGGCTAGCCAGAGCCCAAACCAACATCTGAGTTTGAATGTACGTTTTCAAAATGAACCGGGCAACAAACTTTGATTGACCATTGTCTGTTTGCATGTCCCTGCATACTATTTGAGGAAGTACGATGCTGTGCTTATCCCGGCTGACTGCTGAACATATACCATCCCGAAAACACTGGGTATTTCGGTCGAAACTTTCGGTAGGATTTCTGGAATTCCACCTAGTCACTCGAAGGTCATCTGACAATCTGAAGCATTCAACATTCGATTACGACAATCGATTCTTTGTCTTCCGAAGTATCACATGAAAGTGCTTGCCTGACTGACCAAACTTCCAGGCCATAATTTCCATAATAGTGAACCATAAGTTGCTCTGCAAGCTGCAGAACGATTTTTCCGGGTAACGTTGCTACTCAGTTCAACTAAAACTTTGCTCTTTACTTACTTTTTTACCTTCGTTGTGTGCACTTGCCTGTGGAGGCCATAAGTCGAATGACGAAATCGCAGGTTTTCTAAAATTGTTTGATTTGTTTGATTCTCTGCACTGGTCACTCTCCTTTNACTAATAAACGTGCAGCCAAAGCTGATGACAGTTGATAAGAGTTCACGGGGAATTTGAAAGGGCCCAAGCTTGAAGAAATAAAGAAGAGAAACTTTCAGCTTGGTTGAACCAAGAGAGCTCATGCGGGAGAGCGATAGCCAGATATTAAGGCGAAGAGACCTAAAGACATTTGGCTGATTACTGTGGAATTTAATGAGATCGGAAATGGAGACCGGTAACTTGCGCGCGTTTTACATTTACAAGCCCGTTTAAAGTCACACGGCCCGCAAGTGAAGGAAGTCTGGGCGGCAAATTGATTTCGACCAGGCAGAGTGAATGGCAATGTTGCGGAATACTGGAGGCTTTCATGGATTTAGTGGCCTTTGATGTGTTCACCGAGTTTCACAATTGACTAGTAAACTTTTCGTCGCTGTTCGAGGGAAAATATTTGGTGGGCTTTTGTGTGACAGTCTCTTCTCCCGGTCCTTGCGTTCATACAGTTCAGCTGAGTGCAGACTATACCCGTGCCGTAATTGGTTGTGGGGATATCAGTTCTCTAGCTGCTTATTGATCCGATCCAAATCCCAGCTGCGTTATAGGCTGATTTGATCTTAGTTAATTGATGTTTTGGACACCAGCTCTTTGGACAGATTTGCTCCTTCTTTTAATCAGTTCCCGTATGTCTGTGATGCATTTTGTTCTGGAAATCTTCTGGGTTGTCTCGTTGTTCGGTTTTGTATGTTACATGTACACAGTGGTTCATTTGACAAATCTAGTGTGTCGTGATAGTCCCGGTCACATGCTTGCCAAAGGACTAATTATCATGAATGATGATAACAGTATAATGAGAGGATAAGCCGAAAGCAATGAGCACAAGAAGCGCATTTTGTCAGTAAAGAAATCATATCATCCAAAACAACTTAGCGTAGCATGAATTAGAAACCCCTCAAGCAGACAACTTACTGGATTAGCATGTAATGCGTAGAAAGGACTCCACGAATCTCGAGTAAGTAGCGAGAGTGGAAGACAAGCATGTGTGAAAGCATATATTTCTCGCACTATTTCTTCCTACTACAGCTTACAGAGAATACTTTCAAGAAGCATTTACTATTCGATATTACTTACACCATGCTAAACCTACACTTCTGGGTCGTCAATAGTAAAGCACTGCAGGCCTTTTGCGAGAAACCACTTTCCTCCCTGTTCTGTTCTTTGCGTCAATCGCCTGGTTTTTCTAGTATCTCCTTTGGCGTTACATGCCATGAATGATCGTGATACTCTTAGTTTAGGGGCACCCATTAGTAAACAATCCAATAGACGTGTTAGGGAGTTTTGCGAACCCTCAAAAATTTCTCACTGCTTCCTTGTAACAGGATATGATTTCTCCTCATGTCAAGCGGATGAGATCAAGATCATGCAGATTGCTGATTGTAATCCAAAACCTGCTGGTAATATGCGGCTCGGCTATTTGTTTCCAGTAGCTCCAGTCATACCCTTTGCTGCTTTGTCAAATTTCCGACCACTTCACGTTCTTGGAATCGCAACCTTATCCCTCAAGTTAAATAGTTTTATCAGGTTCGCCATGCGTGTATCTCTTTTACTGGACTTGCTTTTTGTCCGCTACATCTTTAGATAATTATCTAAACTCAGTTTTGTCCTTAACGATATCTTTAGTCATTTTGCGAGAACCATCCACTCTGGTGCCTGTCGCTCATCAATACCATCGTGATCTGATGTCCTCTGGGGTGATATCTACCTTGTGCACATTGTTCGTGAGCAAACGTTTGCTGACAAAAACGAGTTTGTACCAAATTTCCGTGTTTCTGTCCTTGGCCCGGTAATCTGGTAACGCTGAGCTGCTCTTACAAGGCTTCCCATTCATGCTGCTTCCTTGAGGTTGCATTTTACCAATTGCACTACTACTTATTAATCTTACGTTGGCTCAGAATCCTGGATTACAGCCACCGAACCACTCATGACTTTACAACTTTTTCAACACTTAGCACTTAGCCATCAAGAAATGCGTTACTTTCAAGAGTTCTCGTATTTCGTATGGGATATGCTGTTATTTTAGTGAAAAGTATAACTCACAGTTAAACCCGATCCATGGCGCCTATATGAAGCCTTCCAAAACGGTTGACCACTATTCAACAAGAAAACTTGGGGTCTGTTCAGGTGCCTTGTAGCCTGCAATTCCCACAGTTGTCAGTGACGCTAACTCTGGTTTTTAAAGATGTGTAATGTCGTGTGTACCAGTTTTGAAAGATGCTGACATACTTCACAGCGTTGAATACGCCGAAGCATATTTTTGGTTTTCAAAATCATACTTTGTGTTCTCAGGAATATTACTTATAATCAAGAAAAATGTATACAAACGGGTCACTCGAAACGAAGGCGCCTCCGGATCTGCAAGCAGGTAAAGAAGCAAACCATACTGATAGTCGTTTTTGCAGTTTTTGTTGCTAATAGTAAGGCGAAGAAAATGAGGGTATTATGGTAGTGATAACTTTAATGATAAAGGAAATGCCAACGGAAATGGTGAGATTCATGGGATACCAAAATATTGACAAAAAACGACGTTGAGTTGTTGTTGCTGACGTTTCCGGTTTTCTTGCAGGTGCCCTCGTAGAGAAGTAAGGAAATTATGAAGACCATCCTAACGGCAAGGATGTTGTTGCTGCTCATTT
>SJOL01008644.1:165433-233893 GCA_004794785.1 Opisthorchis felineus
TAGGTACATCAGATTGTGGACTGGTGTAAACATTCATACATAAATCATTCTAGCAGATTAAAATTGTCATGAACAGAACGCGATTACACTTACAACTAGAATAGCTCTCATCACGCTTATGCAGATATTGACAGCAGTTTTTATGCCAAGAGTATACGCCAGTATCAGATTAGCATGGTAGGCGTGTAACCAGTCGCCAGTTCATGCGAAATAGTTGACTACTGTCAAAAACAACTGAAAGACATTCAAATAAACAAACTGAATACTAGTCAACCTATCTATCAAATAGCTAAAATAGTCGGACAACCACTCATTCACCGTCTGATAGTTCGGTCTGCCCAGATGAGCTAGGAAAATAGAGGAATCTAGAACATTTAGGGCAAATCGAGTGTGTTAGATGAGAAGATTCAGGAAAAACGCCTGGATTGCTTGGAGGGCGCGCTCCGGACTCGCAAGGATTAGTGGCGCTTAAAACATGCTACGAACGACTGAACAGTAGACAACTTTTACTGGTGTGGCGTTAGCACTGAGTATACGAAGTATACGAGCCTTTAACGAAGCGGTGGTTTTATGCCTAACGAAACACGGAATGCCTCAGCAAAGCTATTATCCCTACGCCATACCAGCATCCATACCGAAAATTTAGCAGCACACAGGTTCAGCTCCCAGGGAACTCGTTTGCAATTGATTCAACATTTAACTAAAGCGAGCAAGACATAGTACTCCAGATTGGTATGCAGTGTGTCCAGCTCTGAACTGCAGTCAAAAGTAAACTCACCATTTAAACGGGCCCCGTGACTATTTGGTATAGATCTGCTGTCTGCATGCCTACAAAGCCAATTTGATTGCAGATCAAGGTTTGAATTCCAGTAATACGAAAGCGGTCAGAGTTTACAAAGTGGGGATGTGTTAAATCCTGAACGAGCAGCATGGCGTGGGGTTCGCAGTGATTGGGGTTATTCTAATGTTCAACATTTTGTTTGGTAGTCTCCCACGACTAATTTTTCAGCATCAACCAAAAAAGCTTCACCAAAATACGTGATGCAATGTGCAACTACAGAAGAGAGCACAAACAGTCAATGGCAGTAAACTTTCGAATCTAAATCAACCTGTTTGGTGGACATGACGCCGTTCACGAGGATTTTCAAGGCTCTACTAACTCGCTAAAATTAATCAATACTCTGGTGAACGTGCAAAATGATTCAAGAGAGCAAACACCGATACTTCTATTGATAATATACCAAGCAAAACAGCAGTCTATGTTGTTTGCTTATGAAATTGTATGCAATGCCCCATGGGCCATAAGTACATAATTGGCACATGCCCGTTTTCACTACTAACTTGACGATCCACCATTCGATATTCAACCGTAGACTCTTCAGAATGGATTTACCACTGAGAATTCAATATTCATTTTGCCACGAAGAGCTTTGTATACAGTACGGAATTCATGCTGTTCCTCTTAACTTGTCGAGTGAAGTGGACGAGGTCTTAAGCCACCTCTCCAGAGAGCAATTTACTTCCGGAATGTCTTTAGACTCTCTAAAACTGTGGATAACTCTAATCCCAAAAGGATGCCTGGATAGTTGAGATATTTTTTTGAAGGAGTGAGGTTGATGTGAACGATAGGAACAACACCGCTTGGTCTGGAACACCTGCTAGAAGAAGAGAATACTGAGATATCGGCAGACGCGCGAGTCTTTAGAAAGACTCAGTTTTAGTATGCACGTCGCTTACGCTGTTTATCTTTTAAAGAAGAAATTTATCACTAGTCATAATGTAAGTAAACAAAAAGCTAGCTAGTACAGAAGAAACTCACTTCTGTTTTCTCCAGGCATTGTTTAAACGCCTGAAGGTACATCAGCCTTCATTGAGGAATAAATGGATTAGTTAACTCATCCGATATTATTATATACCCTTTGAGCAAAGATATGAACGGCCGTATTCCGTCTGCTCTTTTCTCCTTCAATTTCAAGAATTCCACCAAGCGTTTGCCTGCAACCACATAGCCTAATTTTTCTTGATAATAATTCACAATACTATAAGTGTTCCATGCTGTACAGTGTGGTCTGATGAGCACTTGCCTGATTCCACGTAGCTTTCTGGAAGTCCGATAGCAGAGTAGTATAACCGGACAAATTTTGTCCTCGAGTTGTCCTTTCAAGCAGTCATTCAATTTTACACTCGTGTAAAACTACTGACAACAAAGCGGTCTCCTTGTAAACCAGTTATATCATCAAACAGGAAATTTTTTGATGATTACTAATCTGCTAACAAATAATGGACATCTGTAAACCTCGAATTCATGAGTAACTTGGTCAACTTCCGTGTATAACCCCGCAACAGATTTTGTTGTTTCGTTGAAGTTGAAACCTGTGGTCCGGAGACCGTGTTGGAATGAACCCGTGGTATACACAACCTCTTTTTCGTATTACTCATTCATTCTTTTTGTTCCGTACTTGCTTGTTGGAAAGGTTATGCGCTGGGAGATAGCTGAACACCTCGGTTGTAACGATGATACGGCCAAATTACCTGTGGCCTTATCATATTTTCGGGACGGTAGTCATATTGGTTCTTGAGTGTGGGAAACAGCTGCGTGGCGTTTACTCGAACTTGCCTCTGCAGGTCAGTTTGAATATTACCACGCAGACAAATGACGGAGAAGGGCTCAGATCGACTTACTGGAATTTACCCAGATGGGGTAGAACGTGCACTTCTTTGGCAGCATTTTGAGTCCTATACGTTTGTTGATGTAGCTAACGTCAAGCTAAGACCCATATGTCTGGAGTGAGCATTTGGTCTTCCGGAAATGACCAATATAACTGCTACTTCGTGATCACTAAACAGCTATCGTTCATAAAATAAGGCGTATTCACTGCCTCTCTATCGTTCAAGAAAACGGCAGAGCATATGAACTCATGTGAAACGTCATCCTCGCTTATTAATGACTTTTTTAAAATACAAACAAGACGTTAAAACAAGGACAAACTGCGCTTCTTCTCCGTTGTTCATCTGGCCGACGGAAATACATCAAAATGTTGGACCTACTCCGGATTGAAAAAAATCGGAGCCCCACTGTGTGTGAAACTTGGGTGTTGATCAAAATCTAAACCTACGGTCGTGTACTTCACTGCTGGAGCAGCTTTGAGCCTGCGAGTGATGGAATCTTTCGTAGTTTACGTTAACAATTTTCTACGGATTATCAATTGACTTATCTTGAAACCTGGAGTTAATATAAGCGACCTACTGACAAGTTGGATTTTATTTAATCAGACATACCACTACTTCTTCCCTTCCTGAGAGATCTGAGTTTCCACTGTTTCGTTACATTACAGCTCACATGAATTTGCCTTTGCGTCAACCGGAATTTGTGTAGTTCCTAGGCTTGAGTCTACAAAGACGCATAATCTCCCTTGACCGATACTACGGCAAAAATGTTGGGAAGTCGAGGTCGTTGGACTGGTGGTTTAAGTAGTTATTTCAAGTCGCTGTCATTTTGGTCACCACTTAAATAAGTCGTAAAATTTCATCATCACCGTCATCATCATCATCACCATCATCATCATCATCATCATCATCGTCATCATCATGGTCAACATCATCATCAACAGCAGCAGCACCAGAGACAGCAACATCAGTGTCGATACTGAGGCTTCATTTCCCGCAAAAAACAAGGTTTATTGAATTATACTCAAAGCTATAAACTGGAAAAAGGAAATTGATGGATGAGGAGGGATCTGGTTCAGGCATAATGCAGGCATTAACAGACGCCTACAGCTCCACAGGATGAGTCAGACAAACTGGCAGCAATCTGGTAAACAGTACGATAGCACAAACACCACTGATGTCGTTCAACCGCCATTATTTGCAATCTCTCTAGTCAAGCGCACTGGGACAAAGTCCTGGAAAGCGGACCGCGCTGACAATGCTTAAACTCTTCCTAATCTATTTTACTCCATTCTTCCAAGTCAGACATTGTTCATCTCGCAGTTTGCGCCATTCCAAATGAGGCGCGGTGAACAACAGTGGTCTCGAAAGACGATGTTCCAGTATGCATAGCGTACAGCCGTGCCACCGCAGTTTGTGATACTTGGTGTTCTCCGCGACTGAAATAGCTGTTGCACAACAGAATACCGGTTCTGTACTCACTAGTTCATTAGCGCTATTCAACGACAACAAAGATACCCAGGCATAGGTGGCCGAACGTTCAAAAATGCCTAAGACAATCTGTCCACAGATGCCATGTCTTGCAACCACACAGCAACACAGGCTTTCTCTAGCCCGGTATGCGCGAGCCGTGAGACCCAGTGGTATGCCTTTTTGGTGCCACAAGTGACACAAATTAGGGAACTTGATTTGGTCCTTTAAGGTTTGTTTACTGATATTAGCAGGTACACTTCCATCAGAGCTATTGCAACTGCCGAGTTATGCGAAAGTCTCCACAACCGTCAGAGCTTTTCCTTGAACTTCAAGGAGCGTGCCCAGAGGCTGTACATTCTGAAGCGTGATATTCGAGTTCAAAGATGCAAAGAGCGTGCCGAATGCTGGTATGATGGTGATTAGTTCATCCAGCAGAGCCTGTGCATGTCCTCCGTCTTCCAAGATAAAGACGAACTTTGGGCTAGGCGCATCCTCAACTATTTTGGACACCTGGGTTTTTGATATCTTCTACTGTTCGCCTCAATGTTTCATCAATGACGAAGTTGAACAAGAATGTAGACCGTACATACTGTTGCCGGGTAATACGACAGTGTATAAAATAATTATTTAGGGAAAGCCGAGTTTCGTACATTACTCTATTAAATCTCTGTGTCAGCACTTACCGAAACTCAGTGTGGCAGCAGCCGTATATAAAAAAGTGGTTTCAATGCCCACTATTTTCATCTTTGCAATCGTTTCACGTAGTGGATAAATCTACCCCTATTCTCAAGGATCACACCCTAGTCGCCTGTATTTGAAATTCAAATGGTGCATCACCGAATGATTATTTGGTTTCAACTGAAAACCTGACTAAATCGCACCTGAATATTTGGTTTGTACAGTACTCCAGGTTAATGTGTTGCACAAGGACCTCTCCATGCTTCAGTCAGCACAATATTCGAGAGATTGCAGTCCTTTTAGTGAATGACATCATACATAAGGTTGCGGAAAACTCGGCAGCCCACGACAGATTTACCCTTCTTGGAGTCCGTCAGGTTGTGGTTTACTCTGTCAAACATCTCGAGTATCGTACCAAATGAAACATCGGACTGTCTTTGTTCAGTACATTCATTTGGAGGATATCACAGAAAAGTGTTACAGTCGGGATTCAGTTGGGTCTCACATTAAGGTTAAATCAGATTGCTATTGAGTGTATTTTGTGAATTTTGTACAACTTAGCTTTAAGCAGAACATAAAGTTGACAGAAGCTCGAGGATTGAGCCCAAATGATAAGCCCCAATAAAACTGAAACCGATCGTGGATAAAAACAGAAAAATCACTGGATTTCTAAGATTGACGTTACTGACAGCAGTGAGCTGGTGACGGACGGCTGCTGAGATGTGTTTGGAGTTGATCAGACAAACAGTGCACCAAAATATTTTTTTTATAAAGTTCGGAATTTTTGGATACAACCCTGGTCAATGTCTTGCTCGGAGCTCGCCACTTTTGCACAGGAATGGTGAGCACCAGCACTTGTTCAGCGGACAGTTTGTGAAGAAACGTACATGAGGTAATGGTGTGAGTATCACGGCGATGTCAGCACATTTTTAAATCGAGTAAAGTTAAATAGCGAATAAGCAGATAGACTAGGTAGGATGAGGCCGAAATGACCTTCACCGTTCCTCTGTTTGACTGCTAGCATTCGGCAGTTCGTCGAGAATTACGCGTGCCTCTGTCAAGCTCCCCCAATGAGCTTGAAAACAACTGAGCACATTTCATTTCTCTGACATTGCATGGTCCAACAGATATTTCGAGTAAGGTAAAAATGTTACCTAAGACACCCATAAGCGTGACATGAAAGAGGGATTCAGTTGTTTCCACTTTTGACACCACCTCAATTAACAAACGAGTCTTTAACTTTAAAAGCTACCTCAAAAGTGTTAGCTGGAAGTCCTCTGACGTAAGTGTTACTTGATAGCTAAGATGAAAATGAGGTTCAACAATCGCAAAGAAAATCCATACTATCACAAAACAATCAGAATCCAATCAGGACAAGATGGTGGCTTATATGGGATAGAAGAAAAGACTACCCCATGTCTTTGTTACCCTCTTACTGAGCATCATCATAATTTGGGCATCAACGTACTGTAAACGGGCCAAGCCTCAAGGCTTTCCCTATGGAAGATTGTTATCTCAGTAAACACGTTCCTTTGTTAAGGGGCGATACCCTCAACTTGAATGTAAAGGTTGCATTTCATTACCGGGATTATATAGCAGTGCCAGCCTCGACGACAGATGCAGCTCTTACATAGTTCCCAAAGATATAATGCCTGAAATATGTGTGTGATACATTAATTAGAACCCTCATTAGAACAGGAGGGCTAGTGTTTTTCTACCAATTAGTTCGGATGCCTTCAACTCATTAGTTTCAGTAATGAGCAGACTAATAAGGCGGGTAAAACTATTTTGTGAAAAGATTACATTATGCACTAGGTTCATTGTACGGTGGAATTCGAAGCTTTACCCTCTACCAGTGGGTTGCTTTAATCCCATCTACAGAGCTTGTGCGTTGGAAACCGAAGACAAGCATCCTGTAGCACAGTATTTCTCATTCTAGGTTCATCTGCACAGCCCCATTGTCAGACTCTTCCCATTTCAGTAGTTACAAAAGAAGCTATAATATTCATTCCATGAAGAGAGACCACCAGTTTCAAATAAGAAATCACGAAATCCTATGGCCTGGGGGCAAAGTGGCATACAAAAATAAAGTGCATATCCTTTTTTGATGTAAAACAGCCGATAGCGTCAGAAAATTCTGAGAGCCGATGGAGCTGTTTCTGACATTTAAAGATTCGTTTTGAACTTTTCTCATCTGGAGCAGTGCTAGCGAAGCAGGAAGCTTAGAACAAATTTTGTATTCACAGTGTGTTCTGTATCGGAAATCCTGATAAGGATTCTTTAACGTGCATGAAATCTCATGTTGTAAAGGGCCGAAATATATCAGATGCCGCTGGCTGGTTTCAAGTCCAACAAAAAAGCAGTTAACTTGGTGTGGTATGCATGTCAAGCGAATCGGTAATTTTACAAACAAAATAATATTGATGATTGTTCGGAAATATCCTCGACAGTAAACGCACCCTTTCCGATTCGATTCAGTCACACTCCTAGAGCCTCAAGTCGCCCCCAAAGCGTGATATCACCTTTTGCTTTTGAGGGACCACTCAAGTTAAATCAGTCAAATAAAGCATTGCCAACCCAACAGCCATTCATAAAAAGCAATACACCAGCAGTTAACATAACTCTTGGTATATCTCCTAGCAACTACGGATCATTAAGTAAATAGTGAACGAAGATGTTCATCGGCAGGATGAGGGTTGATTCAAGGGTTGCTCTCTCCCTAGAATGGGTGGTCAAGTGCAATTAGCCCAAAGCTCTAACCAGCATCAAAGTAAACGATTTAATGGATCTCGAAAAAACCTCATTTGCACACATGTTTGGTTTTGAAAGGGGGCATAAATGAATAAATGAATAAATCTCTCGTTTAGGATGATTCGCTTCTGAAACATGGACTCAAACAACAGGCTGCCTGACGCAGCTCATCCAAAATTTCTGTGCAAATGTGAGCACTTGTTGAAAGCCTTCCAATTTAAATTCAAATAAAATATAAGGTTAAAAGGGACCCCATGCAAGGTGAAACCGATCGTGGGATGTCAAATAATCTTCAGCAAATAATGAGTATTGTCACGTCTAGACAAAATGTTTTGGAGCCAGTGACATAGCATCCCTATCCAAGCGTAAGTAGGTCATGTCTGAAAATATCAGCTTCAAATGGGTTTTCTGGGTGGAAAAATGATAGTATGCGCACCGCTTCAATTTTTTATGCGCTGCGCTTTGTAAGATTTTTAGCGACGAGCAAAGAGAATCACATGAGCATCTGACAGAAAGGTAAGAATATTTCAGAGTGCTCGGTTAGTGTTAGGACAGTTACCTACCATAAGGTTTACTAAAAGTTTCGAAGTTAGGAAACCAGCTTGCTATCTTACTTTAAAACGCGTTACTTATATTCCAATCACTTTTCCTTTCTGAATAGCGGCTGACAGTCATGCTGAGGACATACTGCAGCCAGGTCGTTTATATCACCCGACATATACTGAGGGTAACCGGATTTCCAGAGATTTTTGAGAACTTTGGATTGATCCGATGAGCCTTGAGACGATTAGGTAGGACTTACCTTAAAACTTGCCTTGTAACACTGCCATTTTAACCCAGAGAATGTTGTTTTGGCACCAAAGATGTGCAGTTTAGCAGAAGTTCCTCTTGCCCTGTTAAAGTGTCCAGTTTCCATCGGCCAAAGTAGAATCGCCGTTTATGACGGTTTCAAGAAAATGAACCGGCCAGCATTACCAAGCTCCTCACTGTAAAGTTCCCAATGATTTTACAAACTATCACATAAAAATTAACATTTTGAAAGTGCAAACCACATATAATCAGAGAGGTTTTTGTGTTTAAATTAAATTGAACATATGCATGGGATTCAGTTAAAAAACTTACCGTCACTATCCGGGCTCCACTAACTTTCCGGGTGTAAATCATGGTACCTTATAATGTTTAATGTTGATAAAATCGATGACAAATTTGAACAGGAAGAAGCTGAAAAGTCGTCCCTGGCAAGCGCCTGTTGTTATAGTGCCACTTCTCTATCCATCGCTGTGACCTGAATAATGTGGATAAAGGACGCCAAGAATATTGAAAAGTTTGACGAGTACTCCCCCTGTTGTCAAGTGCGTGTGAATGTGGATGTATTTAAGCGTCCCTTTGAGGTCGAGGAAAATCCAGATTTTGTTCGGTCTTATACATGTCACGGCCCAACATTTTAAAATAAGGGCTGAAAAGAAAGTTTGCCACAGACTTCTGAAATACATTTTTGTTCCTAAATTGTCTAGAAAAATTGCTTAGGACAGAACAATTACCCAAAATTGCCTCTGAATGACGCTAGTGGAATTTCATCTGTTCCTGCAATCCAAGGAGTTTCTAGGTAGAAGAATGCTTAATACGTTTCTGAGTTAACGTCTAACATCACTGTGTTTAATGTTTGACGAAGCATGTGGCCTGTCACCATGACTATACTGAGCTACATAGCTCATTAGGTGGGTGTTAAGCAACCTATACTGTATACGCTACTATATGTTTGGCGTGAACAACTTTGTTTCAGTCCCAGTTGAGGTTTCCTGAGGATACACTAATAAATGCTTCACATGGGTTTTTTTCACAAGCTTGTGTCGGAGAACTTCCTAATAGCCAAACTAATAGCCTGTTTCTGAGCTTCTCCGTAAAACTTTGCTGAATGTTGCAAGTGGCTGAGTGTATGAGCAGAAAGGCCGATGGTTATGCATTTAACCTTGTTATCAGTAGCTCTGCAATTAATCTAGTCTCCTGCTTATTCAACACTGTGGGATGCAGGGTAAACAAGCGGTGCTTGTCGAGCCTAAGTGTGGTGTTACTGATAAAAATACGTTCAAAATTGCGGGAGACGTTCATCATTCTACTCTACTACACGTCTAAGCTGAACAGGCCAACAGATTGTGCTTTCGTTCATCTTTACCATGTGTGTTGGTAGCGCGATATAACTGATCAGCATCTGGAAGTTTTAGTGAACAAGAGGAGTGACAGTCCCCTTTTTGCAGGAGTGAATATGCTGGCGTGTGAGTAGAAACTGTAAACAGGCGCTCAGCATCCCGCCCAGCACGTGATCGAACAAGACAGGGCAAAGATGGAGAACCTTCAGGTATCTGGCCAACACAAAGCAAGGGAGTCAACGGCAATATCAGCATTAAATAACCTTAAAGATGCAGAACCTCATGCAGAATCAACTAAATTTCGCAACCGGACGGTTTTGAAGCCCACTTGTAGTACTGTGTATCCAAGGACCAAGGACGTAGGAATATTCTGTCATCATACTACTGATTTGCGTTTCTTAGGAATTACTAGACTAATGTGGAGCATTCAGTGCTGTAGAAATAACAGCTTCTTTAAACCTACTTGCAGTGAAGACTTCACAATAAAACAACGTATGGTAAATTAAAAGAGTTCGTTTTCTTGGCTCGATGAGCAAAGTAGGTAGTCTGAAACCCTTAATAGCCTCCGGCGAATTGGATCCATGGACAAACTGTAACACAAATAGAGCTCATATATATTTGTAAATATATATTTGTATATATATTTGTATATATTTGTAAATATTTTTAATTACGATCAGTAAAAGCCGTTTAGCCCACGTGTTAGAAAATTTCAGTTCAGTTCACACTAAAATCAGGCTTGCTGGCGAAACAGAGTGGAAAGGACAGGTAGATTATGTGGATTCTGACATTTTTAGAGGGCATATGGTACCATATGGTTCGAAAAAGAGAAAGAACCCTCGGATGGCCGATATATTCATTGTGATAGCTTTGTACTATTGAATGAAAACCGGACCTTGATCAGGGGTTCCTGAGGAAATGGACGACAAATACTACTTCAAAGATTTAATTTCACACTTTAATCACGAATCTGTGCCACAGAATTCAGCGTCTATGAAGTCTTCGCTACTAGATGAGTTTAACAAATGTACCGCATAAACGCTTTTGTCACACCATTATTTTCCAAAAAAGGTCTGTCTTATGTTGCGGATTGTTAAGAAACAACAGTCGGAGCGAAAAGTAGCACATTTTGGTTTCATGAACACTAGATGACTTGGTTCATTTTTATCAGATTTTAGTAGTTGGTTGTCCCTATATCGTTCACGTATTCGCAAACAATCTCTTATCTGAATTACATACCAGTGTTTTTGTACATTAATGATAACAGAATAGCTCATGCTAATATTTTTATACTACGTTTTGGCCCATTCCACCGACTACCTTCTTGACATTAATCATCGTACTAGGGAGAGTGCGGTGCATTTATTCCAGCTTTCAGGCTAAATTCCACCAAAATGGCAAAGCTCACGTTTGCAGGCCAGCAAACGCCTCGGGTGTCGTCGCAGAACTACGACATGAACATATTTATATGGATTTGATAATTTGTAGATACGTATCCTACAAAACCACTCTTCAAACTGCTATTTGCAAGACCTGTCAACAAAAAAATCAACATGGGAATCCATGGAGAAGCTTGCTTTTTATTATCAATATGTAATAATATTCTTTCAAAGACTCGTCAAGCTTACTGAGCCCAAAAAAACTTTGCAACTTTGGGAGAAAATCGCTTGGAGTTTGCAGATACAGATACGTGTTTCTCATTTTTTGACAATTTAGGCTGTTCATGTTCGTGTCCATCAAGTTAGTATCTCTCAATGCAAGGATGGTCTAAGTACAGGCAACAGCACCCCACTCCGTACTGACTGTCATTCTCCACACCATTGTTAAATTCCGGCCGCAGTTCGCAAATGGTCAAGGATTCACCAGTTCCAGTGGATTCCTGGCAAACCTAAGAAGAAGCGCTCATTAGTAAGTGTATGGAGAAGTAAAAGGATTCGTTCTAGGATCACTAAGTATATCAATTGATAACAATACATTATTGCCAGTGAACGACTTACAAAATTGATGTTCTATACAGGTTGGTGCAAAATATTGTGCCATAGATTCGTACGCTAAATTCATTCTCAGCATTATTCATTGCTTTCTTTACATAGTCTTTAAATGTGCAGTTTCCTAGTTAATTAGCTTAACAGCGAGTTAGCAAACATCTCCACCCTGACTTGGATAAATTAAATAACGCAGTTGGCCTTCATAATGGGAAATACTCAGAAACAAAGGTAAAAGTGAAGAGTGAATCTCAGGAAGGCAACTTTATCATAATGTAAGCTGATGATACGAAAAATATACCTCGGCTAAATCGACACGGATCTGGGCGGTCTTTTGTTTTACATCACTTGATGTAGCCTTATGCTTTGTTTATTTCTTAAAAGGTGAATTTCTGCTGGTCTACACAGATCTGGAGACGACGGACTCGGTCATCTCATTTTTGGCTTTGTCTTGAGATGAAAAAAAACAAATTGCAAATGCAATGAGCAAACCTTCAGATTCCCATGAAAAACCGTTGATCAAAAACATATATATGAACTCGTTGTGCGTCAAATTACTCAACTCTTTTTCTCTTTTTTTTCACTGCCCCTTATTCCTTTTCTGCGTTCGGCTGTCCATCATGATTCAATAGCAGTACAAGAATCATGAAAACTCTGCCTGGAAAATCTTTTCAAAACAGTACCAGGATTGTCCAAGACAATGGTGGCTCGATTTGACAGGACCATGAGCCGTTAGTTGTAGTCAGTTTCTGGCGAAATTATTCCGGCTTGCCTACATTCCACTGTGAAGGAACTGGGCTCAAGTATAGCCTTTATTGAGGAACATCAGCAGTGTATTTCTGGTATGTGATACGAGCGTATCGCCACTGTCACCTGCGTACTACTCGGCACCTAGATTTTCGCGTCGCACAGAATTATTCATTTTTGAATGGTGCGGTTCTTTTTCGCAATTTCATCAACGATAACCAGGTAACCGTCCTGGTTGTGTCAATTTATTTATCCCCTTGTACGCGCTTTCCAGGCAGTAAACGCCACGCACACTTAAACGCACCGGCACATTCTGATTAACTCTATATAGTTGTATAAGTTACATTGATGTTGGTCACGGTAGACTTGGTAATGTTCCGAAGGGGAATTTGATAAACCGAATTCTATTACATCGATTCGGTGCCATTCACAGTACCCTAGGGAAAGTCCCAAATGGTTCGTTTTGAACTAGGTGACCTAATTTCATGATGATCATGGGATACTGGAGAATTTAGAGTAATCCAGGCTGCCAAGAGGATTAAACGTGCAGAGTGTGTGAATCGAATGAAATGGGATTAAAATAAGGGCTTTCTTTGCAATGCAAATCAATCAGTGTTGGCAGTTGCGCAATCCATTCCCTTAGCGTTTGGAAGATTTCATCACCCGTTGAAGCGATTTGTCCGCAAAACACAGTAGGTAAATGCTACTGGAGAAAATAAGACTGATTTTGCGCTCAGGAACTAAAAAAACTTGAAGGTTTCAAATATGTTAGCTGATGTACGGGACCTTCCTGGTTTTGGAGAACGTTTCCATGCATGACTTTACCACCTGCACGATCGAAAAGTCTACTGATGTACCTAGTTTCCGTCACATAAGTTACGGGTAAGTTCGTCCGATTATTCCTCCCTGCCGCAAAGAAACGAAATTCCTTGCGCGAAAAAACGAGTGTTAAGAACAGCTTTCTCCGTAGAAAGTGCGATATTCTGGATGGTAGCTGAGATTTTTTTCCGTCGTTTAGCCCTTCTGAGGGGTACAAATCTGTTTGACGTTCCATGGATTTAGAGTAGTACACTTGTGCCTACACGCGTTGTTTTTATATACAGGTTCGTACACTGTCATCCTTATCGACTGGCACTCAGTTAGTGCGTAGAATTCAACCACCAAGTCAACCTAGATGAAAAAGCTTCTTGTTGTGATCTTTGAACAGAATGACCCCGGAATCAGTTCACACCCGCTCACGATCATTTGCGTAAATAGACCAGTAGTTGCTAAGATTGCTAATCAGCTCTTGAAGCCTACTAGTCTGCACAGAATCAACAGCAATAAGGTTAGCGTAAAGCAAAAGTCACAATGTGGATCAATATTTCATCAACGTGAGGAATGTTTTGCCAGCTTTTACATGAGGATCTGTCATTCGGCCAGATTGGATGACGTACTAACACACTGCAGTTCTTTTTTTCATGCCGTGGATAATTCCTTGTTGGTTCTTCTTTAAGGACATCTGTGCTGCGTATAGTAAAACGGTTGCAGTCCACCACAGTTTTTTATCTCGGTCCAACAAAACTATTTAATGTCCTTATCACCGGCAAGAAATGTCTGTTTCCAATAAGTTCTGCCAACTTAAGTCAGTTTGGGAATAAGAAACTAACTGTTAAAATGACAAAGATAATCTTAGAAACAAAAAAATGGACTTAAACGTCCAAATATGTGTCCATCCCTACTGGCAATAAGCAATATGCACAGGTTTTCGATTAATGGGGTAAAGCCCTCGAGGCTACCCTTCTAAAGAAAACTCACTTGCTAATTGGTTATGCGGCCTAATTATCCTGAGATGTCCACGTGTGACATACTGCCTCATTGTTTTTGCTCGCTGCATGAAGTAAAACAAGCACCTCATTAGGAAACTGGTTCTGCTGGCCGTGACATACTTGTGCTTTGTACTCGTATGTGAAACCAAAAAAAAATGAACAACTTTTTCGAACGCTGCTCACTAATTAAGTTAGCACTGGTAGTAAGATCAGGTTACCTGGAATTTTTCTCCATACATTTCCAACACTAGTATTCAATAGCTTGAGTCAAAGGTCTATTCGTTTGAAAACACAAGCCCCTGCCGTAACAGCCAGGCCCCTCTTAAGTTGCTGGAGTTAGCTCTATTTTACACGGAACAAATAGCTTTATGTACTGCTTAATCAATTTCGGGTACTATCGAGTAGGTGGATAAGGGAGAGCTTTCAATTTCCTCATCGACAGTTTCCCCCTCTAATTGGCCACAATGACGCAATCACTCTAATCCGCCACAGCGTGTCACCAGTGGCACCGTTATTACGCCAACAACATTCATCAGGTTAGCATCTGTCTGCCAGCTAGTTAATCGACGGTCAAACTGCCAGGAGCTCACTGACAACGCCGTATGGGAAGCGACGGTGAGTTTTTATCCATGAAAATGTGAACAGCTAATAGTTACATATTCAATTATGGAACGTTTGTTTACCTCACTGATGCCCTAATGACCTTTTATATGGCTACTGCTTGTTTCTTGCAGATTTTTCGCAGAAGTCTCTACTTTATTTTCTTAACGTTGTAATAGGACAAAATCCAATTCCTTTTCTTTGTGTAACTTTGTACTCTGTGTTCGCTGGAAGTCTATCCAAAAGACTCTTGTTGCCACGGCAACAGCCATAAAATACGACGCAATTTGAACATTTGCGCAAAACTCGAGGAATTATCTAGTCTAGATAGCTTTTGTTACTTTATTTATCAGGAGTGATGAACACTGAAGTTTTGGTGGCATACGGTACTGGGAATAGATTTCGAGGTAATAGCCCAAAGTTGATTGCAGAACAAACATTTTTATTACCTCGAAAAGCTCTTAGAAATTCAGGTGGAAGGTTAATTCTGAATTTTCCAAACAGAATAAGCTCCCACAAGGATTATTAAAAGGGAACATCCTAACCAGAGAGCAACGATTTTTGGAAAAATATTAGTCCCTAGATGATGAATGCTGCGATCAACATCGACTTGTTTTGAATAGGAAAATTTCGCATGTCAAATCAAAACGTGCCCAACATTTCGGGTGCAGCCAGATCTTATTTACCAAATTATAAATAACTTACAAAAGAACTGCTGTCGTGCAACCATGCATGTTAGACGAATTGTTGGATTGGAGAAAAACAAAACTCCTAGTATCTTCCACTACGGCATCAACGTCTGCCACTCATCTGGTATACGGTGGTCATCCCTTTTCTGTCAAGGAAGTATTAAACGTTATCCATCGGTGGTGGACACAATCGAACGGATCTGTCCAGGAACCAACTCTGCCTCTCCAAAGTCAAAAGTTGGCAAATCTTTTTCCTTCATCTTGTGCCTAGCATATGCCTTGTAATCTCGCACGTTTGACTTTTACTTTGGAGTGTTTCTTGAATGTTTACTTGCCTTATTTGTATTCACAACATGGTTGATAACATGAATCTTTGTATCAACGCCTGCCAGACATATGTTTTTGCAGTCACTGGAACATGAATTCACACCCTTGTTTCGTTGTGTATTTAACACATATCTCTGAAATCTTTTTGTAATATTTCAGAGGAAAGTTTATCTGCAACCGAATAGTTTTGTGGTAATTCCTTACTGTTCCTCTCAAAATGCTGGACTCGCACCAGATTAACTGTCGTTTGGTTAATACGCATGTTCTTAATAATTTTAGAGGAAATCTGACAATAGGCGTCTAAACGCTGTTCAGGCTAAAAGGTACCGCCTAAAACAGATACTAAAGCAGATGTGGTCAGCGGCTTTCCTCTGACAGGCTCGATTAAAGAGCAAAATAAATTTTGGTGGTGCTTTTCGATTGAAACTATACGGAGTTGCCTGACAAAAAAACGGAACAAATCACACTTCTTTTATGAGTGGGACAACGGGCAGTTTCAGGACCGTAGCGTGTGCTGAGCTGTTTTTTAACTAAGGCAAATGAACTCACCAGGAGGAATTTTTTGGTGCGCCTTTGTTCCATTTAAAGGTGATTAAAAGTTGTAACGATAAGGTCTAAAAGAGATTGTTAAATAGTTGATGAGTCCACAAATAGCAAGACCATCAAATCTCGGCCGCACCAATTTTTCTAACCATCAGATGGCCTTATCTTAGGGATTTCAGCTCCATAAACTGCAAACTATGTGTTATTTAAACAAGACCGTTTTGTGTGTCGATAACATGTCTACGAAAAATGGGGCTTTGATGCCAAGTTTAAGTAAATTAGAATCGTGATTTGTTTAAATATTCGTCATTCAAAATCGTCTTGATTCCAGCATTCAAGAAATTTTCCGACGACAATTACGAATACAAGTAGAGAAAGCAGATGTTACTCGCTGGGCGGCAGGTTGTGATTTGGAGACGAAAATGCAGTAAAATACTTTCTTCATATTTCATTTTCTTTCAGCTTTCAATTCTTCATAGGGAAGTTACGTTAGCTTCTCACAGGAGAGTCCTACAAAAGTTCCTTATGGTTATTACTTAAAAAATACCGGTCAAACTCCATTAGTCTAAACAAACTGCTTGATCTCAACGATTTCTTGCTTGCCCCTAGTGGACCAAGATATAACCGAAAAGAAAACCAGTGGTCTCTGACGGTCAAAACGGACATTGCTTTTCACTTTCGGTTTCTCAGATACAAACCGTGAGGCCCGGATCCCCAGTGCGTGAGATCTGTCCTCATCGTAAATAAGGTGTTCTCCAAATTTCGGTCTTGTATAAAGACCCAGCATTTACTTGGTTCTTGGTCTATCTTTTCTACGAACACTTGGCTGCATTTTTACCAGCAAAATGTCCTGTGTGCTCGAAGACGCAACACACCCTTACTTATGTCTGACCACTGGGTTATCACGTTCTTGCCCAAAGGCAACTTTAAAATGAACTGTCAAGCTCTAAACCCTATTCATAAACGTCGATTCGGAAGGCGCATTCTTGCTGCTTATTCGGTTAGTCATCTCGGAAGTGTGGTTCATACCATAGATTTTACTGTCTTTGAAGACCAGAGAATGTTCGTACAAGGTGACGCGCTTCGTTTGTACATCGAATTTTGCACAGAGTAGCATTTTGTTGGGAAACCTCGTGTATCAGCCCAGACTGGTTTACCTCAGCTGCATTCGAGAAACTCAGACGACTCAAAGAGAAAGCCTACGGACTGACGGAGATAATAATCAAAGTGTACTTCATTCAAATTAATTCAGAGATACACAGGCTGAGCGCTACTCATGTGAAATTCTTCTTGCGCTCAAGGAATAAAAGGGCATAGCAGAAGATGGAAGTTTTTCGCAGTTTTTCTCCACAGATCTTGAAGAACTAACTGAAACTTCCAACGGAATTCAGTACTTCTAACCAATGTCACTATTCATGGGGGAGCTTACCTCGAACTGAAGAAAAGCCACTCGAAAAGGGGAAACGAACAACTTGAGCGCCAATGCTGGTGGTAACGTATTGTGCCTCACAGACGTTCATTCCGAAATGTCTGATTTTTGCCCATACCTTAGAATAACCCTGCATGACCGACGAATTGAAAATCTAGAGCCCGTCCTATTTCGTGCACTGCTATTTTGTAGAAAGTGTTGTAATAAATAGTCTTTCACTAAGCGCTTCCAATGATGTAAAATAGCGTGCTAGCGTGCAAGATGTGTGGATCTACAGAGGAAAATGTTGATATCTTAGGTAGCGTAGATGTCGGTTGGTTTGTTCGCTGAGCTTGGGCAGTTTGGTTGCTAACATTTCATCACCAATTGCGATGATATCATCAGTGCGTTGTTAGGGAGCGTAGTGGAGCGTAGCGGTGAGTTGGTGGTTGTGGCACAACCATATACAGATCTACTAATGGTGCAGTAGCCAGTCTCAAGATGATATCTCTGAAGAATTTCCACATTAGATTAATCTGCTTCCGAGACTACTCTATAGACGCTTTCGAAATAATCAATCGGAAACGTCCGCATCCTAAATTTTCCAAGATGTTTGTCGAAGAGTATCTTCTGCCCCCCCCCTTAAACACCTACTTTACCAACCGAAAACAGTGTGACACGACTAGTAAAAGGCCACGTTGTCCTCGCCATAAAAAGGCTCTTGTCGATGAATATGAAGTGCTCAACTAGCAGTTTTTCATTGTTTTTCGTCAGTTTCTACATGGATTCATTGAAAATTGATGAACAGGTCAGCGTGATAAAACATGTGGACAACACTGATGTTGGTACATAATACTTTGTACTATGGGGCGCTTGCTTGCCTAAACATTAACTTAAAGCCAAGTGTCAACGGCCACAAGACGTCGCACCACAACTTAATCCATGGTCGTTGGCTTGTTCGCTGAGCTGGGCAATTTGATTGCAAACGTTTCATCACCAATCGAGGTGACATCATCAGTGCGTTATTGGGGAGCGTAGTGGTTCGTAGCGGTGGGTTGGTGGTTGTGCCTTAATACATCTTAATGCACCGTCAGCGTGTACAAATTGAGGTGCAGCCCATCACCTAAGACTATATGATCTCCCATATGGCATGAAATGAACAGTTTGACCAGGTTTTCTTTAAATCCAGAAGACCAGATTATTTCACGTGATGATGTTTTTCAGCAAACATTGGTTATTTTTCATCCGAAAGTTTGCATAGGCTACCATCTTGCAGTTTTTGGTGCATTGGTCACTCGTCATTTCTAGATGGTTGCTACAAATGACAGTATTTTTTAAGTGGCGTATTCACAGTGTATCGATGTCCCGTACTAAATTCTTGACTACCTGATGTACACGTAAGAATGTCTGCACAGATCTTCCGCAGACAACGCGTGATGAGATTTCTCACCCATTGAGGCTTGCTTAATTGTCGGTTAAAACGCCATGTTGTTTAATATGCTTGCCTAAGTCTGGAGAGATGAAACTATTTTGATCCGGGTTGGTCCCTGAATTTCCGGTTTAGGACACCTTAAATAGTGATTCCTCTTGAGTAGCACTAGTAAATTCCGTCGCTTTGTGTTGCTACTTACTACGACAATTTGGTTAATGAGTTAGATTACGTGAACTTTTGGTTAGCTTGGGCTTCTTACTTCAGATGTATTTCCAATTCGTTTCATTCCAATTCATTCCATTCATTCCAATTCCATTCAGTCCGTCAGTTATGCTGACTTATATCCGCTTTCCACATGCTCATCAGTTTTGTGAATGCTATTCTATTTGCTGGACTCTTGGTGAGTTCCGCTGCCTCGGCCCTCAATCTCTGTGGAGAAAATAGTGGTCCCCTTATCAAAAGTTCAACATTTTCAAATGCTATTTTGTGTTCCGTATGCTGGTTTATGTTACGCCAATGCCGAGTCTTCGACTAGCACCGGATATTTATCGAAGTTTTCTTGCGATCTGTTTTTTTTTGTGCTCACTAACTGTAGCGTAAAGTTTTCTAGACGTCTATTCTGTATGGGCCTTAGCTTGACATTTTATGGTTCTATCTACCTGGAGACGAATCTTAAGCTCTGTCAGCGCAGAGCACAAAGTGTCTCCCTTCTGGAACGTTACTTTTTGATTCGCCTTGTTCAAGGTCCCTTCAATGACTTCATGTTTCCGATTTATATGGAGAAACTGTGGTCCCTATCTACGCCATATTGGGCTCTGCTGCAGTTAAAAATAATCTTTTTAAATGACGCCTAACGAAACTGACTGGGTATGTGCTATCTTGAAGTTTGTTTTCCCCTAGTTTCAGATCTTGTCCGATCGACTTACTCTGTGCACACAGTCCTCATCAGTTTAAATATTGACGAGGCAATGCTAGTGATTACCGCCGCAGGATGAGCCGACGCCTAGATAAGTGGTGATTTCAGTGTCAGTTTCTAGTACACTGTGGATATTAGTCAACCTTATGTGCCGAACAGTCTAGGAAAGGCTGCACGTCTACCTCCACTGAATTTGATGTGGGGGTTCATGTTGTTAGGGTGTTTTTAAAATTCTCCGATCTTTTTTCGTTTAGTCACGATACAGGTGCCATCTGCGCAACCCCAAAGTATTTTCCGTAGGACAGGAATCGGGCCAATCCCTCACGAATATAGTTGCTGAGGCGTAAGATCCCACAGCTGAGCCATGTTGTTAAGCGCAAACCACGCAGAGAGAATCTGAGTGATTGACGTTCAAGCATGCTATTATGGGTTCATTATGTCATCTACAATACGTTGTGTCAATTCCGAGTATTCTGTTTGACCATAGCAACTGTTGTTTATTTCTAAACCATCATCACATTCGTGTTCAACGAACTAACATCGAAAATCACAAGTAATTAATCTTGTTGCTCAGGGGAGACCCGCAACTTTGCTTGAATTTCATGCAAGAAATTGAGAAAAGTTGCAAGAACCCGGCGAGCTTATTGGATGGGAAAAGGTTTCTTCCGCTTCTCAGTTTCATGTAGGCGTTTGTCTTGTGTGTTCTCAGAAGAGTGTAAAGTTGTGCTTGAATTGCGATTTTCGTAGACAAACTATATCATTTGCCTCACTCAAGGGTCATCAATATCCGTAACATGCAACTTTCAATCATTATCGGCGTGTTATCACTGTTGACCTATCGAGAAAATCCATCAGTTAGGTGTCGTTTGAACGTCCGCATAATACCATTCTCACTAATAACAGCAGTGGTTTGACCCTTGTCCGCCTTTATAATCAATATATTGTACACCTGCTTTGTCAGTTCGCAGCTGGTACAATATTTGGAGCTCTCAGCTTTAAGGTTTAGGGACAGCGACCGACTGCATCCGAAGTGTTTCCTGCTTCCGTTGAAAGAGGCTCGTGAGCCACGAACTCAAAGCTAAGAATTATTTTTTCGCCCCTTATAACTCATTTTCTTGGTGCGAAATTCAAGCGGCTCTCCAACTAACAACACTGCTCCTCACTAAGGAATCTATTTGATGTATTTACTGAACTGCAGTAAGTAACTGACGGTTTATTTTTCTGTAAAAATCTAAGAATGAGAACTAACTTTTTGAAATTACGTTTTTGCTCATCTATACTTGTCAATCCTTGTCTCTCAGTGAGTGTCCACTCTTTCGCCGCTTTATGGTTGAGTAACTTGAAATCTAAAGGGAAACAATCGGCCTGAATTTCGCGATCATCTGGACACGCGTGGTGAGGGATATCAAACAAACACTGAGCAGTCAAATGAATCCTCACCTTGAGGAATGACTTGACCATTGATAAGTCTTCTCTGGCAGGAGTCAGAGAAGTATCTGAAGACGTAGGGATAGTGATGAGCTTCGAACATTTTTATGGAAGTTTTCCTGGTTTCTGAAAGCCACTTTTCCGACTTCGTCGGTTGTGGTGAACAGACAAGCGTTGTTTTTTATGCTAACTTACTTTCCTATTTTATATGCAGCTATGAGTGCAGGCCGCTTTACCTCCAATTATCTTATCTGGGGTGTATGCGTGTGACAAAGCTTCCTTTTCATTAAGGTTCCACCATTTTCATCTTGGACTGACATCGGATACTTTGACAGAAGTAATGAGAATATCTGATGTTAAAGCTAGTGAATGTTCATGAACGGTATTTGGAAAGAAGATTCTGCCTGTCCAAAGCCGAAGTAAACAGCAAACCACCACTTCGGTTTAAGTGGGTCGTATAGAAACTGCAATGCACCATGTTTTCGTAAACCGAAGATGGTAAATGAATACTTGTACATTCTGTTTCTGCTTAACGTCTGTCCTTAGTACGGCCCAATCGCAAAAGTCATGGCAACCAATCCGCAATATTCATCATCAGATGGACGACTAATGGTCACCTAGACATGCGGAAACCGAACAACCAATCATAATAGCAGAAGTTCTGAAGGTCACTTAAGTTTAGGTATAATAAGGCTATGCAAGTAACTGAGTTCAATTCGTTCTGCAATGTCGTCCTTCTACGGTCTGGTCAGCTTCTTACTGGCTGTGGCCATTTATGTCGCCGGTAAGCATTGCCTGTGGTGCTATTGTTTTCTCAACCATTTTCCCAGATTTTCACATAGTCTAAGCGTGCTGATCGTCAGCTTCAAAACGCAGTAGCTAAAGGCTTCAGACCAACTCTGATGATGTTACTTTGCCAAACATGTCAGCCTATTCGTTGGGGGCGAACTCATGGACGCTAATCTGTTATGTTTTATCTTACAGCCGGTACACGTAAGTCAGATTTTGCCTTATTTACCCCTCGATGCTCACCCTTAATCACATATGCTGGATCATTCTGTTACAAATTACAATGAGGAACGTAAACTACTGTTTGGTTGGTGAAGGTAGAAACTTACATTTTTGGTTGCTACAACACTTGGAGGGAACATCTTGCCCCAAAGGTTAGGCACATAGTCAGTCTGCCCTGTATCAATGAGCCGTATATTTACTAATGCTTTTGTTTGCATTTCTGGGCTTTGCAAGAAGTAACTCTATAAAAATTCTCACAGAAAGTCCAAAAGACGGCATAGAGAGTTTCTTAAAATAACGAGTTCATAACTTCAAGTATAGCTTATCAGTTACTACTTCAACACGAGTTCCAAAAACACATCAATCACTCTATAAAGACATCACTCACAACACACAATCTCAGCAAAATGATGGCTATAATAGGTTTATTGAAAGCAACTTGTGGCAAATGGACAAAAATCATATCGGGATGCTTGTAATTGGGTGGCTACTAAGTAAATTTCCTAATTCGCAAAGTATGCCCGATTAACTTGCTTGCACTGCTCGAAAAGCTACCTCAAACAGTGGATGAAAGTAGATTAGATAAGAGAGTTAGTCACGTCAAAGTTTAAACTCCTCTCTGATTTTATGTGTTACATAATAGTATTATAACCAAGAACGGAAAAATACACTTTGCAATGACCGTTCACATTGTTTGGATGTTGCGACAAGTTTTCATCTCTCTATCTGCTCGTCTAATCTGAAACTCTAGTTTATAGGACCATGCGTACTTTCTCCCTGCAGCTTTGGCATCCATAAAGCGTCGTAAGTAATGTTACATATTTTGTATACATAATCCTGCAAGTTTGCTCACCTAATTCTGACCAAGCAGGTGTGCGTAGACTATGTGGAAGGAAGCTTCTTGTTGCGTGAGAAAGACTGACGGCCATATCACAGATTCATCTACTGGTCATTGCGATCTCAAGTTGAAAACCACAGTTTGTAGCATCTTTTTTAAAAGAAATTTTAACACTTAATAACGTTTTTCGCAAATCTTCCTGAGACTACTGTGCTAAGCGAAATTATTTCCTCCTAGACATGTCCAGCTCTTTTTTACTGCCAAAGAATATCCAAGACCTTCACCAGGTTTTAACGTTTATCTGCACAAAAGGCTGAATTTCCACTTTTTGACAACCCACTTAGTATGAACCTTCCTCCTTGACCTGTGAGACATTTGGTGTTTGGTTTTGTAAATGCCTACCCCCTGCAAATCCCTTTTGACGGACATTTCGCGTAATAAACTAGTATGACTGTGTATCTTGTCCAGCCGGACTTCACTCGCTAGATTTTTGTAGAAAAAATACGCGTGTTTTCCAAGTATATCCAGGAGGTTGGTAAAAATGATTCACGATGAAAGATGTAGTGAAATAACCCACTAAATTTTATCAACCCAACTACCTGAGTTGGTCACTGTAACCGTCTCTAAAACGGAGCAAGGAATGTCTTCGTACGGTGTCCTGCTAACGATCGAAATAAGAGCGTGCAATTTCTTGATCAAGCTTACTTGATGCCGATACAAGCAGCCTGCAAGCCTAATTCTACAACCAGAGCTCTGTACCGGGCACCCACACCTCACAACCTCAACCCAAAGCCAGTTGTCAAGTTTACGGTGGGCTTAAGGAGGCAGCCATCTGTTACTTGCACTACGTTTCACCGAATACATTCAGCTGCAGTTCTTTGTCCGTTAAAGAAAATATACCTGTATTTTTTGAAGTTACTTGCTTATGTTTGCAGTGAAAAGCTAGTAGTACTACCGCTAATGAAAAATTCAATTCAAAAATTCAATACTTTTTCAGCATCAAGCAAACACAGTTATGGTAAGTAATTTGACGTGGTGATTTCCTAATGCCAGAAACCTACCTGATCAATTTTTGGCTAGTAGCTACTTATAGTCGAATTTTTTCTACCTAAACAGATCTTAGTAGGATAAGGTGCACGGTGAATAAATATCTGGAACCTCCCGTATCATGTCTTCCGCTCTCTCGAGTACATCACTGACGAAAAACAACTTCCCTATTGATTATATTAAAAAATCTAACTGGGTAAAAATGCGCGGTGATTAACATCTGTTTTACACGCTTGATGCTTCTCCGCTTGGGCAAGCGCAACTGATGACTGTTTGCATTGAGAGTATATCCTGGAAGCAACTGTAAACCGGTAGCACAGTAGCGAACCGCAACCATCAAATCCGCGTCAAACCGCTAAATGAAATATACATCATAACTTTTCTCGGGCCTATGACTTGAAGACATCCTTTTTTCGTATTTTGCTCTACCACCACAGATGTCGTTGTCTATCTGACTGCAGAGGGTCTGACACCGAAAGAAATGTACACTGGGTTTTTTGCGGAGCAACAGGGCTATGGAGAGAAAGAAGTCTTGGGAATACTTGATAAAAAGGTTAGTTATCTACTCTGGCCCATATTTACCTACGGATTTCATTATGTGTTCCACGCGCAGGAATTAAGCTACTGTTGGCGAAAGTCCACCTCTTGTCACAAACACCGCAGGATCTGGGTTTTTCAAAAACAGAATTTGAAATCCTGCAATATCAAAATATTCGATTTACGCCTGCCTTGTCCCGAAATGTTATCAATTTGTTTTACTAAGTCGGTAACTATTAAAAATACAAGCAATGCTATATTACTACACCAAAGCAAAATTCACTTACTGAGTAGGCCAGAATTTCAGTTGAAGTATTTGAAATTCACATTAACTTAGAGTGCCTTGATCTATTGCTGGAAATATATTTCGATTAAATTGCACCCAAATTTTTTTCCATAAGCTCTTTTATAAAGCAATAAGCACATAGGTTTCTAGGCATTCTAAGTCGTAAATCGTCCAAAAAATTGAGGTATGGAAAGTCAAACCATTACGGCCACCTGATGAGACTTCCTAAACTGAAGCGAAACCTTCAGAAAAGCTTGAAAGAACAACGATACCTCAGTCCGTTCCAAGTGTTCCCAACTGATTGATCTAAGGTTCTATGAGGGTTTCGAGAACAGTGGGTCATATAATGCGCATTAGGTCTCACAGTTGATTCTGAAATACACTAAGCTGTGACATTCTCTTGTTCTTCAAAATCTCCGCAGGAAAGCTTATTTGGCGTAACAGAAGGAAAATAACTATACATTATCTTGACAGAAATCTTCAGGTATATCGATGTTAGATTACAATATTCTGACGAATGTACAGCACCTTCTGTTTCACACCAGAGGGTGCAAATTGCCCAAAAATGTTAGAGCTTTGCGGTCAACCATAGAAACCAGTAAGGCTTATTAAGGGCTCATCAAAATTTCACGTATAACTTTTTAAGAATGAAATGTCATCAAGCTTAACTCCCAGATACAATACACTGGAGTTAGATAAATTTCCTGGGTGGACACGTTAGGGTATTTTTTTTAGCTACTGTGTACTAAGTTGGGCTCCGGCACAAACCTAAAATGAGAGGTCGTTTGCTTTAAGTATATGGGAAAACGTTTTCTTAACCCCCAAAGAGTAGCTGTTAGAATGTTTTTGGTTTGGACATCGACAGAACGGAACAATGCCGATGTTAACATCGAGCCCATTATTACGGACGGAAACTAAACTATAGAATGCCAGTCTTTTTTCTAACCGAGGAAAGATTTTTAGCCACCTGAAAGTGGTTTGGTTGGGTATGAACTGGTTAATTCCATTCGTGTCTCCGACTATCACGTCCGTGTTTTCAATCATTGAATTCCTTAGCTGGAATCCATGGCGTCCAGTGAACTCTACCAGTACTTTGGGAACAAAGATTTATTATGGTTTGACTACGATCAAGAGGTTCGGGAGTTACACGGAGTTCTCGGCCTGATGCTTGACGGTGATCCTACCTACATAACCAGAACTTGGATGACCAACAAGCACCTTCGTATTTTGGACATGCTTAAGGCCTTCGGAGCAACAACCTCATCCTGTCCATTGGCTATCAAAGTGAAAGGCCAGACTTCCGGAAGATGTACAGAAAGCGAAGCCAGTAAGTTACGGTAGCGTTATTTGATGGAAGGGTTAAACTTGCACCAGAATAATGAATATCGCATTGAAACTGAAGCCTTCGACTACATGTCCTAAACCCATGTCCGCTAAATAAAAAATATGGGCTTTCCACTTATACACTCACCTGCATACTAATACGGTTGTGACAGAATACTCGCCTGTAATCCAGCTGAATCTCTCGTTTAGTGTGTCCTCAATCAGCTGAACGAGTTGCACCAGGCCGTTTCATGTTTCAGGTGTTACGATATTCGAGATATCGCGATACATTGTATGGACGTGAATCACTAGACATAATGTTTCTGTCGAAGAGTTTTCAGTAACCTAATGAGTATTCCCCTACGTCTATACAATGTAGAGTGTGTTTTTTTGGTTAAAAAAATCTGTAGCGAGAATTGACGTAAGTGAAAGTGGTGGTCCGGCATTGTTTTTGAAAGTTAACTTAGTCCACGAAATGTGAAATTTACGGGCTTATTGAATCACTTCTTTATGAGGATGATCGCTCTGATTTGACACCCCTGCTGTTTACGTTTATTACACAGAAGGCATTTTGGCGACGTATTAATCTAAACTTCAAGTTTAAAGTGTTCACAGTGAGCAGCAGACAAGGACTACTTAACCTGTGTCGTGATTCTCTTCATTATGTTCGTTCGCAAGACAGAAATAATGTGCACAAGATACTGTCAAACTTAATCGGTAATTTTACAGAACAAAAAAAACGCCTTTCTTTCAGAGGCAGCGATTTCTGAAACCATGACCATCGGTTGGGTGTTTTGAGCCATAGTTCCAACACATGAAATGAGGCCAAATGCTTGCTTTTTCACCATATTCTGGTAAAGTCACTGTTCAACTTTGTCGTAAGTCTTCGACAAGTCAATCACTGAAACATGCGTTACCAATATTAGGCCCATGCCTGTATTAACTGGACAAATGCTAACGTTATCCAAGTTGTCGAAGTCAGGTTTCCTGGTGGCCTTCCTTAATTCGCGCAGTAGTTGAATAAATGTAGAGAAAACAACACCAACAGCCCCAAGAAGAATACCAGGAACAAATGCAGAGTAACAGATTTTTCAATATATTGTAGCCAAAGAGAGAGGATCGCAGCGAAACTTTGTGATCCAAGATGTAAAATGTAAAAGTACTAAGCACAAAACTCATCCAAATGCATCCTATTCGTGGACTCAGGTGCTAATAAAAGTCGACTGCTGGAAACTGCCAAAAAGTACGATAGTTATCATCTCTCCTATAAGTTAGTATCTAGGTCAACACATTTATTTTCCTACCTGATTTGCAAGATCAAATTATCACTTAATTACATTAAAAGCTTGAAGTATGGTAGTGTGGATATAAACCAAACAAATTCAATCAAATCATTATACTTGGCAACTATAATGACAATCATCTTGAGGATTCCCAGTAGATTTTATATGACAAGAAGCCAAGTGAACACTGGTGTTACAAACGCGTACAACAAGACCAAATGATTTATGGTCATCGTAGTCTATGAAAAGAACTACTCAAATATGATCAGGGTACGTTTTTGTAGATTTCTTCCTGGAATCTCGGAATGCTACACCCTGGATAGTTTCTTCTTTGGGTAAATATGTTTATACGGTAGCCTGTAGTGCTTTTGAATGTTATTCCAAATGGGCATGCGACTAACTAAAAATATGCCTATTGTGAGCGTGCCAAATTTGTATCAACGGTGATAGAAAAGAAAAGCATTCTGTTCTTATATTAGCAAGATACGACTGAATTGGAAAGTGTGAAAAAGGCACCAATCAATGTCTCCGGGCAATCGGGCTGTTCAGCTTAGCGAACAAAACATTATGAAACGAAAATGCACTCTAATTTTTTGTTACTTGGATACTGCGTTGTCCTACAGATGAAGTGGTATACAGACTACTTGCGAAATACTTCAACTTCAATTTCCTTCTACTTTGACAGCTGTCGTGGTTGATTTGGAGACAACTAAAACTGCAGAGCTGGTGCCGGAGACTGCCGATTTTACAGATGCACAAGCAGAACTGGTAGCCAAGGTAAGACCACACTGGGTTGTTTTTACAGAATGTTACCAAATGCACTGGATATTTGTTGCAAATATGACGTCAATAGGGACTATATCATTACAGTCAAATTGTAACCCCCTCTTTACCTGACTACTTTAGGATTTCTTGGCTCATCATCAGTGTGCTAGGATCTACAGCATTTGATGTTGATCAAATTACGGGAGTAATTGTAGGTGTTTACGAGGCTCTTACGATTCCCATCAATATAAATTTGGTTTGAACAGCTCTCTTCCTGTCCTGAAGCAGTTGTTCTGACAAGGCCACAGCATAGTGCTTTCCATCTTCCGTGTGCACTCCTGAATAACTGCGTCACTATAGAAGGACTGTCCAAACAAGAGTCATGTAAAGTGTAAAGATGAAACTCATATAGAATTTCTCTAGCAAGAAGCTTTCATCAGTTTTCTCACAACGCTATTCAAAGTAAACAATCAAGCAGCTTTAAGACTACCTTGTTTAAGATCTCCTTTTAAGAACATTTCAAACTTCATACCCAAGTGATACCTGAGTCTATCTATTTGAAATCACCGAAATTTTTAGTACGGTTGCAACCACCTACAAACACTCACAGGTTGATGGCGAAGGTAACTTTTTTGTTCTTTCCAAAAAAGCCTGTAAACAGGAGTTATCCGTTTTTTAAATTGCATGCATGATGTTTTTACACCGATAACCAATGGTGATCCTCCGTACGACTACCCGGACTCTTCTCATTTGTCACGGTTCAGATCACAGGCGGAAGCAGCAGCTTGACTGGGGAAATTACAGTTCACCATTTTGTGGACTTCGGAAGCGGAGGAAAGAAAGCTGGCAGTGCCACAGCTTGTGTCAATGTTGGCAGTGGATATGACAGCAACCCATACAAGAAACAGTTTGATACCATCAAGAAACTGAAGCAAACGTATCAAGATCAGTGCTCCATAAACGTTGCATGGATCAGCGGACCAGGTAAGTCTGTCATTTCATATTATCTGTTTTTTTTTATTGAAACAACCTAGCTTTGAAACTATTAAGTGTATATTCTCCCACTGTATTCCAACACGTAGATGAAGAAGCTGGTGAGTTATGAGCTGTCTTTTTGTGTGTATAGCTGTCTAGACTGGGTACTATTATTACCCCAGTATGTCCAAGTATGTTTATTACCCAGTTTTAAACATGTGTGTAGATTATTTCCCCAGTAATTTTTTCGTAAAGTAAATGTGTGGTAAGTTCATCAATGGCATCTCACCTTTTTGTATTAATACGGTCTTCCAAAGACTGGTAGAACTCGGAGATAGCTGAAGTTGACAATATCAAACCCAACACAAACTCATGTGACCACCCACTGAATGTTTAACAGTCGACAGTCTTCTCAAAAACAGGAACTGACATATTTCGACGTAAATTTTCACAGTGCAGAACACACTAAAACTACAAATATACAAGTACAGTTTAACGAAAAAGTGGAAAACCATCTTGACATTAGTACGTCCAAGCATGTTTTCGCTACCTTCTGACAGATTTGAAGCAACTGTAGCCAACACACACATTGTTACTCCACTCACTGTTCACATGTAGTCTAGTCGAATGTATGGTATCCCGTGTGTCTCAATCCGTGTTAAAGAGAATGACACACATAGATTAAGTAAGGATCCCACTGTCAGTTATCACTCTAAGCAAGTGATTGATAATACGTCTGTTCGAAAATTCATTTTCAGAGGGTACAACCGTTGAACCAGCTTTGCACGGTAAGTTATGCGAGCAACCAGTCCTAGATAGTCTGGCACAATATTTGATTTGCTAACAAGGTGAATTCTTCTTCAGCCAAATATGTTTCTTCACCAGGATGAGCAACCAAGTTAGCAGTGTTTTATTAAGTTTCCGCTCCCATCTCCTAGTGATGGCATAAATCTGTGTTACATCTAAACCATAATGGAACCAAAGTTGTTGCGCCCACGAAACGTCGTGATCCAGAGGCACCATGGTGGTCAAACGTGAGTAGTTGCGACGAAGTCGGTTATGTTAAAAAATGGGGCACTTTAAATAAAACAAAAATATTACAGCTAACCTGTGACTTCAAAAACACAGGTGATCGCCTCGGTAAAAAGCAGTACTTTAGTTAGTTTCACTGTGGGATGCACTTGCTAATTCTTCGGTACAACGCTAATGGTACGTATAAAGTTCTGCACATCCTAATTTCATGTAGTACTCCGATTGTCTGTTGACGCGTTATTTCAGTTTTGTGTGTTGAAGTCGCTTTCTGGATCGTGCATGGACCTTTGCATTAGCATTTATTCGGTTGCTTAATACGTTCTTTTGGGTAGCATCACTGACTTACCAAGTGTCTTCAGTACTGTTCTCTGAAAAACGGAAAAGTACACAAGACTAATTGCTGCACTCAATTCCTCTCTCCTAAATTCAGATTACATCGCGGTGGCTTCCGCAAAAATGCCTAGCGGAAAAAGCGCAGTGGCAGCATTTATGCAGACTCAGATTCAAGGGAGTCCACAGTTATTCATTGCCCCATATTTGTGCGAAGAGGTAAGGAAATGCCTTGCTAAATTGCCTTGGATACGCATTTTATCCCTACTTCAGAATGGTCTCATTTTTCATAATTGCTTGTTCGACGATATGTTGTTTTTGTAAGGGCTTGCAACTGTTGCAAGGTCCACTGCCGTGATAGTTAATCATTATGATTTGCACTGCTTGTCGAACAGGGCAACAACATTGTGGAAGTTACTCAAAACGCTGGTGTGCTAGCCAACCAGATTCGCTTGATCGCATCACCTCGTACTGCTGCAGGATAATTTTATTGAAAGCCCCAAGCTTTAATTAACGTTCTGATTTCTGATGTTGTGTTTTATAGTGTTATATCTGGCAAAGATGGGTAGTATCATTACAGGCCAATTTCTCCTATACCTCCATCCACTTCAAAGTGCATCTTAAAGATTTTCAACGTTGTTGGTTCCGTTTATACAAATTCATGTTACCCAGAGTGGACGTTGAAAACCATCAACGATTCAGTAATGAACTCCCTCTGACTTCCTTCAATGAGCAAAACACTGTTAAGTAACAACAAGCAAAACTAAAAATTGCTTCAAAACTAAGCCCGTTCATTTGGGAAGATTTTATTTGGCGCACACTTAGTCTGCGCCTCAAAGCCTCAACTCATGCTTCAGCTTGTTAGATGCGATCGTGATCGCTACTTGTCCACCAGGAACATTAAATCTTTTAGACAAATAGTTCAGCCACCTTGGTGGACAAAACCAGTCTTAACTTGGTACTTCAATGGATACTTTGTCAGTGATTTCCTTGCAAACGTTTGCATGAGATTATCGGTGTCCACTTAATATAAACAATGACATAAAATAACAGTTGTTTAGAAGAGCCATTGGTGAATGGTCCGAGAAAATCTGCTTCCATATTCTCATAACCGTCATTCAGTAATGCATTCAAATTTTTAGGAGTCCCATCATCTGACTGCTAATTTGTTATTCTTATGCCTATGTGAAGGCACTGATTTCGAATTTCCGGTTCTTTTATTGCTATATTTGTTAAAAGAATTATTCTGTTTCATAGTGCACGAGACGCATATGACGTTCAGCAGCTCGTGGGTTTCTCAGACAAATCAGTTTCTCGGTCAACTGTTGTAACGCTTCTTTCATTCAAAACAGCTCCTTGGATGCAAAGGACAGAAAAAGAAGGCTCTTGTAAAGTGCGTTGTAAAGAACTACGAATTGGAGGAGGAAAAGGGTCTAATTGAAGCCCAAATGGTCATAACCGTGAATACTTCGAAACTGAGTGCTGATGAGACAGAATGGTCAGATGTATCGGACTGGGCAGTTGCCAGCTATGTGCGAGGTAAAGGGAAGGACGTCGAGATCAACTTATTCGAAGAATCCACAGACCAACACGCCGGTAAGTCGGCAGGTTTTTATGTTGTGCTGAGGTGTTCCGAGTGGTTTCTGTTTTGAATTCGTACGAAAAACAAACCCCGATCCTGGAATCCACAAATCTGCGATCCGTGTACATTTGTTCATTTCCCTGGATAGCATCAGCTAATCATTAGAGTTTCTGTCGTCACAGTATTCTGGAATTCGGAAGTACAAGTACCCAGTGAAAAAGACGAGCAACTTTTAGCGTACGGTACACAAGCAAGATCAATGTCAGTGGAGTTGCTTACAGTTGCACTTGCTGTGCACCAATTAAATCACGTTAAAATGGACTTCGATAATGTAGTTCAATGAAAATTAAATAAGTAGTGAACTAGAATAAAAATAAACACTAAGATCATTACATATAGGTTTTGAAACTTTGATCTTTCTCTAACAAAGTGAGCTCCGTTGCATGTCCCCTACAGTCTTAAGTTGTGCCGCTCGTCTTGTTTTCGTTGGTTAAACTACCAAGTCAGTACACAGTAATGCGTGTGTCCTCTTCGTCAAAACTTTTCTACTTTACTACTCAACTGTGATGGTCTTTTCCTGGAAAGTAAGCTGGAAAATAAGAATTATTCAAAAAACGTTAACTAAGCCATCGGTACGTGACTAATCCCTGAGTTTTTCGTTTCAGTAAAAATCTACAGTGGACCACCAACTGATCAATACAGAAAACTGCGTAAGTTGGGGGAGGAACAAACGGGCCCAGCTTGTGAATATAATAGATGCCCCACTTTCAAGGCCGTTTCCTGTGAAAAGATTAAAATGGTTCACGTTGCACCATAGATTAAAACATAGCGTGAACTGTACTGATGAGCGGTAGCGTCAAGCTGCAATCAGTCAACAACAGATGGATGAAATTAAGTTATTCAGAATGTAAAAAATGGCTGGCTGAAAACATCCACATACTTCAAACTTTTAATATCATCTAACTGCTATGACTAAGTTACTTTTTAGTACTTTATTAGCTGTCCCTGTTTACCTAATAGAGTAACAACGTTTCATCTAAAGATGTTAACTTTGGGGCCTCTGCAGTGGATCGTGAAATATTTAAGACATCTATCATAATCTTACAGTGGTAGTTAGTGCGGACTGGCAAATTTCCTAACCAATTAACAAAAGCAGACGCAAAATATGCATGATGCTCAAACTCTTATTAAGTGTTTCAGTTTTGCCGCTTTTGTTTCTAATGCTCCCTAAATGTAAGCCAGTGCTTATCCTTCTTTAATACTGATCGCAAGCCGTGCTGAAAAGCCTCCGTCCAATTGTGTCGTGACTCACCTGTTGTGACTCAGCAGCAAATGGCAGCTCGCTAATCTTTTTAGAACATTGTCATTTCTGGGCTGATTAAGTGATGTAACAAGCTCTTCTGAAATTTACAAAGTCCAGCATTCAAAATCCCATCACGACTAAGGAGGTGTGCCGCTGGTAAGTCCTCATGAGGAAGAAAGTCAACGGATCAACCTAAACAATTATGCCAAGGCAGAAGTGGATTCCAGCAAGTGTAGTGCAAAAACAATCATAAGAGTTTCTTAACTTCCTACAACCAACTCCTACGACAATCAGAAAAGTAAAGTATTCCGTTTTTGTGCCATTCCACTTTGGAATTTTTAGCAGTTCTTCTCAACTTTCAAGCACAGTTGATCCAAATATTCAGGAAGAAATTTCGATCAAAAAATTGAGATCACCTGGCTCTCCATATGATGGAAGCATAAGACACATGCATGGCATCCAATACACCAGCACGTACTGTTTGTTTTTTCTGTGTTAAGTAGTTCTTTTAAAAGTGGGTTTTATCATTACTGAAAATAACTTAATGAAGTAAACCAGTCCAATATTGTCCTACCAAATCACGAATAAAGAATCATCAACTCCGTAAAAATGAAACGCGCTTGGATTTCCATAGATACGATCAAAAGCCTTTATGTATATAAGAGGCGATCAGTGGATCGCTCATCATTCTCGCTCATTAACAGAATTCAAGACTTTTCTCTTTGTTTTTCGCAGTTTTCCAAGTGTCGGCTTGCGAATCCGGCAGCTCCAAAATCTGTTCAATAGTAAGTGTCAGGTGATTAATTAAGTCTGAAGCGGCATTTCAGTGAACGTTGTTTGAATGAATTGATGGCTTGCACGGGTTCGAAATTGGCCCTGAGCTCCTTTCAACATTACAGTGACCTCATCCGGGCAAACTGGTTCAACAGAGCATCGTTTTTTCGCGCAAACAATAAGCTCGTTGAAAACTTAGCTGTCAAAAAAGCCTTCACTTCTTCCCGGCCAGTCGCACAAATTTTGTAGTTGAAGTTGTGCAAAGTATGGAATCAGAAGCTTTCGACTGCTTCCTCAAACCGTTGCTTCGACGAACATTACATTCAACAGCTCAACCGGCCACATATTGTAGCCATTATGTTCATGTAGCAACATGCAAGTCAACAGCTGCCTTATAGTTTTTTGGGCTGTTATACACAGAAAAATAACGACAATAGGTAGAATTACAACCGAAAGCTTTGGTCATAAAGGGTAATAGGCGCTCTTTGGCGACTCCGCCTTGTGCGCGATGGAATTAACTCGATTCCCATTTAAGTAATCCGAACGATGGGCACTCATTTCGCGGTGCAAGAACTTGAAAGACCACGGCTGTACTGGTCTGTATCTTACTGGAAGTGAGGTCAACCCATGCTTCAATCCTGTAGAAAACCATAAATTACTTTGGAGATTCGAACTCGTGGTCTCATTCGGTCAGATGCTGAACACCATACCGTTCGGCCTCAAGTGACCCGTCCGCAGCGTGAACAACTTACAAATGGTCACAATAAAGTTTAACCGTACTTCAATGATACGGTTCACTTCTATGATTTGACTCATCTGACAACAGGCCAATGCGATCTGTGGGATTTTTTTTCTCTAAATGGGTTACTCGTAACTGCAACACAAAATGATGGATGTAGACTGCTGGGAGCCTTTCAAGCAATCACAATTTTTTGAAAATATTTAAGAAGGCAAACGGACAAACAAATCGAGCCAAGTTTATTAACCAAGTACATAAAGAATAGGTTCTTTACCAGAGTCGAGCGTTTATTTTCGAGGGACTCGTTTCCATTGGTTACCATTTTTGCTGCGGAACTCACGGTATTATTCCCAGTGTCCACTACCACTTGCCTGCTTTCGTGAAACTCCACAAAATAGCAGTATCGGTACGTTTATTGAATTTGCGTATCCCGTGACATACAGTTCCGGCTCAGCTTCTATTGATGCATTTACTGAAACTTTTTCTGATCACGTTGCTCATCAGATGATTTAGACACGTAAATTTGACTTTCCTTTTACTCCGCACTGCTGAACAGCCGCCGTTTAACGACCACACTGGGTCGGGTTCGAAGTATTTCTAAAGCAATATGGTCATCCGGTTTTGGCCCCCTCATTAGTCATATTGCTTACTTTTTCATGCTACTGAGAAGGCGCATCCATTTAATACACTATCCATTATTTCTCCCAGGTGAAGGAAAAGTTTGAAGGTTCAATGTGCACGTTTGTTGAAGAGCACGAAGAATTTGAGGATTGCACGACTAATGTTTACCACGTGGACGTACCTGTGGTTCATTTCAGTTGGGTAAACCGCGTAGCGGAACCTTGGAAGGTGATTCTTCGCTTCCAAGAAAAGCTGACTGAGGACAGCAACGAGTTGTTTAACGTTGGGTTCCGATACAAGGAGGATGAGACTGCATGTGATTAGAAGGTAAGGTACTTTAGCATAATCCGTTAGGTTTTAACATCGACTTTACTTATGCACCAACACATTCAAAAATACACATAGCGATTGCAGTAGATTTACGGAGTGAACTGACAAATTCTGTTATCTATCACACTGCATTTTAGATGGCATCCCCTGCCTCCGCTGGAGTGTGCAGTTTTCGTGTTATGTCAAAACCGTTGACCTTTTTCCCTCTGGTTGTCTGCACACCCTTCCAGTATTGTTAAACGTGTCCTGCCTTTCCCAAAATAAATCGGTGCGTTGCAAATGCTTGTGGGCTGATTTTGAGCAAAATGCAAGGCTGGTGCAGGGCAAGTAGAAACAGCCTCAAAAAACGTTGAAAAATGTCAAACAGATGAACAACCGTCAGCAGTTGACCATGGAGTGCATGAGTTGCTTGTACACGCGGGTTAATAGGACACGTCTCACTGAAGACGTGCGTGTTTCGGCAGTCGAGTCCTGCTCTGCGTACCCACACATGCCATATATATGACATATATATGACATATATATATATATATATGACATATATATGACTCATAACGCTGATCGGTACAGTGGTCCGTACATACAACGGATGATCGCTAGCTCTCACTCCATCAGCGTTATACGCACGTTTGACCAGGAAATAACATGCACACCTGCCATACTGGTCATATTACGTACGCGCTCAGAATGAATGGCAATAAGTGTCCAGATGTGTCGTTGTGATGATCTGATTCGGACTGCTGTCACTTCGCCGAATAGAATTCGTAAACTAGCCTGTCTCGCCTCTAATACTGTTAGTCGGTGGACATTAGACGTAAGGTCGAGTTCGGCCAGCTGCGGTCAAAATTCGTAATCTTCACTGTGTTCCATTTATAACATTTCTGGGGGTGGATATGAAAACTGTTAGACAGAAGGGGTGCAGGCGTAATGATTGGGCAGCTTTTGTATTGAAGAAGAGCAGTGGGTCATCGAGCAAACATTATCACTTCAGGTAAATTGCAGTATATCGTGTGGTGAGTAAGGCTGTGAAATATTATGTTTTACGACCAATTTTACAGCGGTTATAGCAGCGATAGAGATGACTTAAATTGACTGGGAGCACTGTAGTTCCATTCAGTTGAATGTCAGATAATGTCAGATATATGTGAGTGCATCAGAGGCATACCGGACTTCCAAAGAAATAAAGGAATATTTTATAGGTTGTGCAGGATTTACTGTGTACGGAGACGGTCGCCTGTTAAACGAATGGTAATCGATAGCCCCAAAAACTGATACCCCAAGGGAAACGCAATAATTTTTGAGAATATCGTCAGTGATAGAACAAGTTCCGAGTTCATGAAATTTATGTTTCATGGCAAATAAAGCACATGAACCTAGATGATTCAACCGGTAATTGGGTTTGACTGACAACTGAACAAAGTAACTCCAAATAATTGGTGTTAAAATATGATTACTCCGTACCAGATTATATTTTTCCCAAACTTCAAGTTTTACACTCTGCGTTCTAATTCATACCCCACCTTCCAAAGAGCACCACGTGTTACCATCAAAGTCCTATGTGGGTTGTTTATATTGGAGCGGACCTTCACCAAGGTAGGATAACACACATGCCCGTAAACCTCATGTTCCCAAATTGAATCTGTCTTGTGTTTCCAGAGTTAGACTTCGAGAAAACAAGTCGTAGTTTCAGTGAGACGCTGGTTCGCTAAAGTATTAATAGCCTGAATTGGGTGGTGTAACAAGTTGTATGATTCAGTGCTTGCAACTTATTTGGAATGATTATGAGAACCCAATTAACCATATCTAGCATTTCGGTTCAGGGGTTCTATCGGACTGTATAGTGCTCAAACGAGGGAGCATTTACTTATCATAAGTTGTGGCGTCAACTCCACAAATAAGGTTGCAAAGAATAACAAAGTTGTCAACGGACTTCTCTTCTAGTAAAGTTTTGAGATACATACAGAGAGTGCTGGTTTAATCAGTGGAGTTCAACTATCCATATTTTCGAAATCGTTTCTCACCTGACTCACGCTGAAAACCACGAGTCGAAGAGGAACAAAATCACAATTGTTTCCAGAAATTTGGGAGTACAGTCCTCTCAGAAGAGTAGCATCGAGAACTGTTCTACGGAGGAATGACTGCAATTACTCAGCCACATTTTCCGCATTAACACAGATACTCCACCCCTCAAGATTAACGATTGCGATGCGCAGTCTCCGAGTTTCCGGGAGTTTATTTTCTACCTAAACCCAGAATACCCGAAATTAGGAAAATACACCCATTTGTATATGAATTTGGTTTTGACGGGTGACTCACCTGGCACCCAGCTGAATCCCTCTTTTATGATTCTTTAAGCAAGTAAATGTGGTGCACCAGGCGGCTTCAAGTTTCATGATATTCGGGATATCGCGATACACGTATAAACCTAACACATTACTCATAAGTTTGCTGGAGACTCTTCGACAGTCCCTGACCGGTTTGCCCTTCTTGGGGCTCATCAGGTAGGCGCAGTCCCCAATATGCCGTTTGGTTGTCGAAGAGTTTTCAGCAAACTTAGATGTTGATTATTACATCTATACAACGTGTCCGGTTATCTCGAATATCGCGCCAAATGAAACATGAGACAGTCTGATGCAGCACATTCAGTTGCTTAAAAACGTCATAAACGAGAGATTCAGCTGGGTCCAAGATGAGTCACCCGTCAAAACCAAATTTGTAAACAAATGAGTATATTTCGCTAAGTTCGAGCGATCTGGGTTCAAGTAGAAAATAAAGTTGCGGAAACCCTGGGACTGCACTTACCTGATGAGCCCCAAGAAGGTCGAAACCGGTCGTAGACTGTCGAAGAGTTTCCAGCAACCTTATGAGTAGTGTACTACGTCTAAACTCAATGAGAGTTTCATAGATAGTGCCCTACCCTTTCAAATAAACAATTTTACCTAACCTTTATACGCATACAAAATTTTCCGGCTAACCTGTATGTGGATCCATGATGGATTCAAAAGCCAAACCTCGCCCCATCGATGGTTCGCTTTCTGCAGTGGTTACGTGCTAGTGCATTCTTAGAACCCTACTTAGATGCCATACGCCGGGTGAAGCGTAGACGTTTCTTAAAAAGGACGGTTTTTAAAAGCAGCGTATCTTATAACGTCTACAATTTTTGTGACAATGATTTCAGTTTACCTATGAATTTTCCACCACAGAATTCGCTCGTTTATATGGGAAGACCAAAACCGGTTAAGACGTTTCATTCATTGGGTTCTTCCACAAAATTCCTAGAGGTTTATTCCTCGTGGTAGATGCGGGCTCAGTTAGTCCCCCAACCGAAGACACTATAGCTGGGGTTCCTAGGGTAAATGAAAACCGTACGCTTAGAACCGGAGATGGTTTGAGAACGTGTCGAAACTCTACCCTCTTCCTTTTTGAACGGCCGTATTTCTGACACCTCTTTGTCACTTTCAATTTCTAGGATATTGGACTGATGTGTTGTGATCCGGTAAGGCCTCGACTTGACCTTGACTTTAGCAGCAAATCGGTTTTTGAATAAGAATCTCCTGTCTAATACTTTGCTCCCGCTGCTACCGATCTTATCCCAAAGTTGCATCATTAGCTCTAGTCCCCAAAATCTTCAGATATACCGTTCAAAAGATAGCTAACGGACAAAGCTGTTTCAATGCCAAATGCTGAATTTTGAAACAACCAAACCTATGCAGGCTTCCATCGGGTAAAAAACTGAACCTCGAGGAATGTAAACTGTAATTTACATTTGAATGGCAGTCAGTCAAAAACACGAACGGCCAAACCGATCAGACTCAATCGCGATAGGCACGCAGAACGCAACACACGGCTCCACACTCCTCTTTAATTTGCTATCACCACAAGATGCAGATTTTACCCAAAACGGCTTACTCCGGTGGCCTGACTGCATATGCGTGACCGATGAAATGATTTTCTGACTGTCCCATAAAGAAGATTCCATGCAGTGGCAGATACATACAAGCTAACCATCGTATATATTTGCAGTCAGATCAGATTCGGTTTAATAGTCCCATTGTCTTAAAGATGGAATTATTCTACTTAGTCCACCCCGCCAGCGAAAGCTATACACTCAAACCCCGCTCGCACTAGATCCCATCGGCAGTGTGTAAAGCGTCGATATTTGAATCCGGGGCATCTGACATACGGGGCTTCTGGAAATGCAGCCAATCACCAAGTCATGCGTGAGTGAATAGCATGTGACGAATATGAGTGCGCGTCTTTGGTACACAGTGGTTGCCATTTCCTGCAACACGCTCAATGAGAAGCACCGATTTTATGAGACGTTGCTGGGTTCAAAGTATCTGCTGGATAGCAGCAAACTTGAATCAAGTGTCACTGAATGACGTTTCAATAGGTCATTCTTACTGTACAGGAAAGTGCAGTATTTTATGGCCATTCATGAAGCCGTGAGTAGCATCATAGGTTGTCATGGAATGGCTAGCTGGCGAAAAGCGACTGAAAAACGTCTCACAAACTAAGAATGTAACTTTTTTATTCACCCATAGCAAGAGAGAAATAACCATCCTACAACCATGGGGAAGCATACAATAGAAAAAAATGCAATTAAAAGGGGCGGATGGAGACTTCAAACAGACAGCATTTTATCCCCCACAAGAAACGATCAAAAACCGCGTGCCCACATGAACACTCATTTGCAAACCAACTGGGTTTTCACTAGAGACTTTTCCTAATCCCAGCAGAATCACTCGTTTTTGATGTCCTTCTTCAACTGGATGTGATGCACCAGGCGGCTTTGTGTTTCATTTGGCGTGGCTTTTGAGATGTCGCAATACATTGTACTGACATAGCACACTGTTCATAAGGTTATGAAAACTCATGTATTTCTTCAGTCGAATGTGTTACGATTCAGGCGAGCCTTCGTAAAGCACAAATTGGTATGAGAACGAGAGTATTTGTCTAAATCTGTCCAATTTGGGTTGAAGCAGAAGTTGTCGGGAACTCGGGGACTGTACCTACCTGATGAGCCCCAAGAAGGGCGAAGCCGGTCAGTTGGCCGTCACAGGTTTTCAGTAAACTTATTAGTAGTGTTATGCTCTATACAAGGGTCCATATAGGTTAAAACAAAAACGGGTTAATCGCATTTGGGCATCAAGTCGCAGTAAGATACTATTAACCTGTTTATGTCCAACTTCCTTTGCAGGCGCAATTCGACATGAACCTGCGATACAACAACAGAGGAATTTTAGCTAGGCAGTCCGACTGGGAAATGACAACTTGCGCCCCATATGGATGGGCTTCATGGTGTGTCAGTTTCAAGGAGAATCAGGAGTACGCGGTGATCCCACATCACGCAGTCTGACAGTAACTCCCTGAAGTTCGCGTTGCTAAGTCATGACTTTTCCCTGTGAGCCCATCTCCATCAAGAGTTCGGAGAACCAAAGTATCATCCTAGGTAGACAACAGTTGGGCATGCGTAATACCTGTCCCAATCACTTTAACCTAAACAGCAACTGGTTTTTCAGCCTGTTCAAGGATTCAGACTCTAAGGGCTGCAATAAAAATGGAGCTGCAGTCTCTGGTTAATGAATGTGGAGCGGCAAATTTAAACGGTGATATGTAATCGGTCATTTCTCCGGAAACCTGCTCGGTGAACCTACACCTGGGATCTACGGAAGGATGATCCTCAAATAGGGGTTTTGGAATCAAGATTTAACGGTTAAACATCCATCCGTGCTTTTTTCGACTGCCTCCCTGCTGTACGCAGCCAATAGGGCCGTCAGACGCATGTCTTCATGCGACATCCCATGTGGTGTGAAGTATATTTGTCTGTGTACCTCATTGTCGTATGTAGATTGAAATGGTGTCTGGGTGCCCAAACCTAAGCAGGGGGTGGTTATGTTCCTTAACCAAACACCGTGGCTTAATTCCGGACTGCAGATTGGCGGCGGTTTGAGTAATATTACCTCAGTAGTCTAAGTCTTAAGAAGAGGGATGTTACGCACGTTCCAAATCCAGACATACACGCAAGAGGACTGCGTTTGTCAGACCTCTATGCATTGACAAACCTGGACAAAGGGACTATGTTGGTACCATACAGTCACATTTCCGTATAGATCAAATGCGTACCAAAGTGCGCACTGCATCAAGAGCCACTCGCTTCGTGAGGGTGGCATAAGAGTGTGATCAAGTAGGTCAAAGTGTACAGTTAATATAACTCGTCAATTTAAAGCCTGGGATAGCATTAGTGCAAGTTTATTCATTATGAGAGGTTCTGCACTGCTCCCCCCCATTGTGGGATAAGCCTATAAGGTTTTGTCCAGGACAGACTATTTTTCTCATTACAGTCTCTTTCCCCCGTAATCATCAACGCCCTATTACGAATGTTTTGCTGCATCAGTATGCTAACAAAAAAGGTAGCTTCCATTAGATGGTGTTCTTGGTATATCCTGTAAGTGCAATATTTTTGGAATGGCTTAAAAACAGCACTATAATACGAGGTAGTGAACTCGCGCTGGAAAGAAGGCAGATCTATGTATTACTTTGAATGGTGTGTATTAAGTGGCCACCAAACTGGGGCACTACACACGCTTTTATGAGTATGGTCAAAAAACACATTCTTGTGACTTGAGGGCGTTCTTTCTTTGTGTTGATGCTTGTATCTTGAATGAGAATCTGTTCGAATTGTATGTTCACGGTGCAGCTGCTGTACAAACCGTCGTAAAGGCACAGGAGAATCAACAGAAGCCTTTCTTTCCGGTCCCCAGCTAACGTAAATTTCCTTTGAACACAGTTGAACTGAAATGAATAAAACATAAGTTGGTAGGAAATGAGGGGACCTTCAAGCGTGAACTTTAAACCTTGCCTCTCAATCTAATATAGACCAACCCAGAGATCTTAACAAACCAATAGATAGGAATAATCAATTTAGGGGCTACAGTTTATTGTTTGTGTCTCTCATAGAAATTCAAAACGATTTGTCACTGAAAAAATGACAACACTAATGAAAGTCATTTATTTGCAGATATTCTATCCAGAGGATGTTGCAGGCTGATTATTTCGTTGTACTATCCCAACCTAACCCCACTGGGAATCGCTACAGATACACTGTTGTAAACCCATGTTTGGAGAATCGAGCTGTTGAACGATAAGTATGGTGTATAGCACTTCATCTCTTCGGCTGTATACCACAGAACAGTGTCACACAAATAAAAAAATAATTACAAAAGTATTTACCATCAGGATGTTGATGGCAAATGAACCACCAAACGACCGATTCGTCCCGTTTTTACAGTTCTGGTTGTCATTTGCGGATAGCTGTAGCTTCAGCAAAAACTATAGCACCCTACCTTTTGTGGTCCTGTAGCAAGTGCATGGTTGGTGCCATTTCGTTGGTATCCCTAATTTTCCTGAAAGTGGGCGCTGTACCGATCCGGCAGCTGCCTTTTCATCATGAACGGAACCACGAACGGTAAGGTGCTGCAGTTTGATGGAGTCGATCACATCGTTGGCAATTCGTTCGTGGTTGAGTTTCTTCCTGCATCTCGATGCCAAAGACTCATTTGCTGTTTTTCTATTTATCTGACAGTGTTCTGTATTATGCACCCGAAAGAAACGTCGAAGTTTACCCCGTGTATTGTAAGAGAGTTCATTCTTCTGTGCTCTCTTCAACTGTATAACGGGAAAGTCGCGTTTCAAACCCCACATTGTGAATTTTTCTAAAATACTAGCAACAGAGACATTGCATTCTGAGATAACATCGCTCTCATTTGTAAAGTTATGTTTGACTGCACATTCGTCCCATTTCGCGTTCAAACACAACACAAAATGAGCAGACATTCTGGGTTATGGAGAGTTCCAAAGAGGGAAAAGCCACTGAAGGACAACCGACGCCGAAAGTCTCATTAAGACTGGGATCAAGCTGATCCCACTGTGGTTATCGCGATCTCTGTAGGTCCAACTGAGCACCATCACTGATTCGTCCTAGTCACTGGGGTCACTCGCCTTTGACCAGATGCAGGCAAACAGACCAGACAACCAATGACTGAGGACATCACCCACACCTCAGACCGTGGGGTTGGTAGGACATCCGGAACAGAAGCTCGGTGGCGCTTGAGAGTGATATTCACTGATATCTCGTAATTGATCGCGCTGAATTATGCTCGGAACCGGGGGGACCGTTTCCCTCAGATTTGAGCAGCGCCACTTCTGTCTGATATCTAGTGTGTGAGGGGAGCTTGTAGCGTCGTGCCACTGGTGAAACTCTCCGCATTATGCAAGGATGTGGCGACCTCCGCCCAGTAAGAATTGAAATCCGACGTTAGGATAGCTTGAAGACAGTCTAGAAGGCCATTCTGATAAATCCACCTAACTTCGACATCTACCAACCTCAGCTGCTTAGCGATTCGTCCGCCCCGTATGTGAAAATAAATGAAAGATCCACGAATCTGGGCGAGCAGAGGGTCAGAATCCACACTAGTGTTCCAAAATGTGCGGTAGTCAGTTATTGCTGCGCCCCATCCGTGGATAATTGGAATCCGTGGCCGGCACCCTGTTAGAGGACACCATGTAACAAGACGACTTCAGTCAACTAATACCGCATAAAACTGTCTGTAGTTAACGCATCAGTAAAGCCCTTGTTCGCCGTTGTCCGTACGTACCGAGTCCATTCTATGTCGAGCACCCAAATGAGTCTCAGGTACACTAGGCCTGACCAACCCTGTATTCAAATCTCCACCCAACACAACGATATCTGACCTTTTAGCTCACCCTAGCAGAGCATCTTTATTTGATGATATCAGGGCAAAAATCGACTAACGCGTAATCAGACACAACTAGCAGACAGCTATCAACTTCCCGATAGCGATACAGCTTCGCAGACATGTTAGTCAGCCCTTTGACCACTGACCAACCTGGTATGAGAATATATTTGTGGGTCAAACCTGCACTCCTCAGTATAGCTCAGTGTATTATGGAGGTGCACAAAGCTTCACACGGCGGTAAGATCCAGTCCCTTCACGATCGCCATTGTAGCGTTTCCCCTGTCGTTTACAATTCATCGTTTAGATAAGAAGACACGTTTACTTGAACATGGATAGGAAGATACCTGTTTTTTCCAACAGCAATCCCATGGTGACCAGCGTTGCAAGGTGAAAGTGCAAAAGGCGGTGAACTCAGCCTTTTGATTCACATTTTTCAGTCAACACATTTCACACCAGATCTAGATATATTACATCTCTCAGCACAGTATTCTCAAGCGATCGGCTGCCCATTCTTCGGATCTTCATCCTTCACATGTGAAGTTACGTTGTGGTATTGGTGAACTTATCTACATAGTACGTTGATGCAACGATGAACTATGAGGTGTTGCATTTAATTTGACCTTCACGACCAGCAAGTATCTTGAATTCGTATCTGTATTCCGGTTTTATGCACATGAAACACGTGTCACCCTGGAATAAAAGCAACAAGAACAACGATAAGACCACCGTTACAGGCACACCGCCAAATGCTACCCCTCTAATATTGGTGAATTTCCCTGATGAGCGTCAATCATTTAATGCACAGTGAAATTAGGCAGCAACATAAAATGAACGGTTGGAGTTGGCAAGTGATACAAACATCAGGTGGGCTAAAAAAGCAGTGTTCCAGCAAGTATTCATTTCCACTACTTGTCCCCCCTTTGCCACTGAAGTATAACAAAGAGAGAATCCTTGGTGGTCGAGATGCTCTGCCTTATCCGTTTTGACTGCCGTTCGTTACAGACTTACCGCTAAACTGTTTCATGGTTTGTCATTGAAAACAGAGGATGTGGTTCCCGCGTTGTGCTTTACTTCTTGTACCATACGATTCTAACTAGTCATTTGTCCCAGTATTTCAATAAGGGTGTGAACATTGCACTGATTACTTTCTGACAAATATTCGGTGCATAAATTTTTTTCTGCTATGCCTGGAATATATGCAGGAAATTTGAGGTTTGCAGCCAGAATTCCCGCATAACTGGGTTTGAAAACGTTTTCCTATTTTTGGATTGCAAAGTGTTGCCAAGTGGCAGGTCTGCTCCGGAGACAGTTTGGGTCTGCAAAGACTTTAAGATGGTGTCAAAGTGACTGTGGCAGGATTGACAAAATTTTGTTCAGAATGCAACCAACATGTCTGTTAGAGTTTTTGGTTGACGTGATAGGTATCAGGCTCTGTTGAACCTATTCCCTTAAGTTAACTACTGATACGTAAACGACAACTGAATTGGTACGATTCGTAGTGCGCAGCAGAAATAAATCTTCTTCCATTTTGCCCGAGTTTGGGAGCTCGTTTAACTCCCTTACATTTAACCAGCAAGTATGATTTAGTCAATGTTCGCTTGTACTATTGTTCGCGGGACATAGTGCCTCCGGCAAACAAGCGGACCAAACCAGATAAACAATTAGTGTTTCCTCGTTTGACTAGAAGCCAGCAATGTAAGCGTGCAAATGCGCACCACCGGTTAGCTCATTTCAATAGCGTGTTTGAATTTCTGTTAAATCTTTCAGCTTATCCCAACGTACTGCGTGCATAATAACCAGTAAACACTACTCTCCCAAAGAACGTATCCCGGGGCTATTAGCTGCTCTGTGGGGCATACAGGTGCCACGCCCAAACAGGACCTTTATACTTTTGGAGTTGGACGAGAAGAGCGAAACAGATGAACTTCAAAAGCATCGTATTCTACATCGAAACTTGGAAACCTGCGGCCTCCTATAAAACCTTTGGCTCGAAGAATTTTTTTAAATAGTGAAGCAGAATAAGGTGTTTGATGTTAGTTGGGATTCCGAAGTCATCAGTGTGTTCATTATGGTAGGAGGAGCACAATGTTCTCTGCAACAGGGCCCATAAACTTGCTTAATGCATGCAGTACAAGTTGCAAACCACTGACGCACATTTTGCGGTTCCATTCATAAGTCGATTGATTAAAACAATATGTCAGTCAAAAGTGTGATTACACAACTGCTGACAGAGATTTCTGATTGTAAACAAAACTCAAAATAGTGACTAACAATCGTATAGCTGTAACATACTTTCGGTGAATGGCTGCCATGCCACCCCAAGAAATACGAGGGCTGCGATACTATGAGGTTGCCCAAGCCTAGATACTGGTTGAGACGCCGAGGTTGGGTTCAAGCCACGGACATTCCGATCAGTATATCCGCACCTTAACCTCTGAGCTATCTCGATATCAATGGTAAAGACCTTGGACGGGCCTCGAACCCACAACATTTGATGTGCTGGCGAATGCTCTGCAGGCGGAGCTACAGCTAACAAATTTTATGCCAGGGCAGTCGATAAGTTTGGGAGTTTAATGTTGAAGCTGTATATACTAAAAGACAACTGTGACATTCGCGGTATCGGCATAAAATGCGAAGGACCATCAATTTATCTGCTTGGATTAATAAATGCGGCTGCCTTCCTAGGAATCTGACTACTGTCCTACTCATCAAGAGTAAGTAGTTTTTATAAGACTCGGTTGAATATATGTTTCATTGAAGTTCAGTTCAAATGTAAGCTCTTTCAGGGGAGATCAGCCTTACCTGGTCCCGTGAGGATGGTGCTACAGAAGGAGACCAATTGGATTACTCTTCCTACAATTTCCCGATCTTCTAGATGAGGATCTGATTATTATGAGGCTAGGGCCTTGCAGATCAACGAAGTAATATTTATGAAGCAGATGTTGATCGTGCAAGTAAGTAATCCACCACACCACGACCTGACTAAAGCACGTGACGTATGGCTAACAGAAATGATCAGCTGACAGTTCATGATTGGCTGACCATCGGCGATAAGTCGGATTCCTAATCCACTTGGTGCACACGCCACTAAGTTGTTAAAAGAGTGAGATGTGAAAGGCCGAAAGTCCTGATTAATTGTTGCGCTTGCGATCAACTCTAAAACCTTGAAGCTGGCTCCGGCATATTCGACAGTTACCTGACCAGTGTTGAATAAGCATGTTTCGTAACACAGAAATGTTGGCAATGATAGGCGTACTGTTCCTTGTGCAACGTCCCATGTATTAAAATCAAGCGAATGAAAAAGTGAGTTTATCTAAGGAGACAGTATCAACGACAGAAAATGGTTAAATAACTGGCTGGTAATCATGCTACAAAATGTTCGGTACGTTCAGTGACTGTCGATTAGAGGGTATTCACTCCATATGGTTCTTGCAGATTTCAGGGTTACAGACGTACCCCTCCAGTAGGACAGCATGAAATGACAACACAAACTAGCTTTGTCTATGATGAAGGAGTCACCAGTGAAATTCATTGGATGGCTCCAGATTATAGTGGTTTTGTGTAAAGGCATGCTCTCAAGAGACAGAAAATAAGTAGAAAATAAGTTCTGCGACTAGAAGGTGTTCTAGAACAAATTGATTTTCGGCAGGCAAGCACGGACGAAGCATCACAAGCCTACAAAATATTACTTGATTTGATCGAACGGTGGAGCGTGAACCGTGAATTCAAGTAGCAAACAATCAATACTGCATTGTCTAAATAATGATACTAACCAAGAATTGACTGAACTTTGGATTACACCTATTCAGTGTGACCACACTTGCCATATTTGAGGCATTCTCCGGTTTTGTGAACCGCAGTCTAATTTTGTTTAGCAACGCCGCTGTACTGCCGCTATATCAAGGAGCGATCTTCGTTCTTAGGGTGTGAAATAATAAGCACAATTCACGCAGTGTGTTGAATAAACTGCAAGACATCCCTTGTGTACTATCATTGTATCATCTTATCACAGCGGCGTCGTTTGACGGGTTTTGACGCTTCTACCTTCTAAACAGCGAATTGTGCTTAAACGAAATCTTCAAACCTACATTTTCTGAACGAGATTTTCTAAAGCTGTGTCTCCCCAAAATATGCAACCTGAAGGAATGCGTCGACTTCCTCCAAGGCTACCTCCACCTCCGTTAGATGGAAGTTCCCTGCATAATCTGTGCCCAGGATTCGCATGTTTGTACACACATTCACTGTAAATTTGGTGTCCCGCAAACCTTTTTACAGGCCTCTAGATTTAGTTGGTTTCACTAGAAACTTTGTCCAGATCTGACAAGTAGGACCATTTTCGGTGCTGTAGATACCACTGAACATAATCAAGAAAATAAAAAAACACCGACTAAATGAACCACCAAGAAGTTTAAGAATTACAAGGACACTATTGAACATTCACGGCCGTGAGTCTACCGGAAAACAGACATCCTGATTTGGCTCCCATCAACTACAGTTCTGCGAACCAAGCAGAATTAACACACGCTGTCTTTTTCCGCCATTTGATCCGTTGAATTTCTGTTAGTGACGCGCCTGAAATCTCAGAATGAGGTACTTGTATCAACCTGTCATGCTACTGCTAGTCGTATCAAGAAGCCAAATTCCCAAAACACAAAATTTGCTAAACACTGCAGTACGAAGTACCGGCAACGGTCCCAGACTCCATGCTGCGTGCCGTATTGTTACACTAGATCACATAGCTCTCAATAACAAGTTGTTCAACAAAAATAAAGACGAGCCTTATGATTAACATCAAACTCAACTGTTGGTTTACAGGGCAGTGGAAATTGTCAGTGGAAAAGTACTCAAAGGAGCACTTTGGATGCCCGAAGTAAGAGGGGAGCTTCACAAGTGACTTGGCTAAATCCTCGAAATACTCTCCGGTTTTTCTGTGAGACTAAACATCTAACTGGGATGCGCTGATTAGGTCACATACGAACAAAAACAAAACTCGGACTAAAATATTAGCACGGGTCAGTTGGCTGTCGATCGTTTTACGTCTACGGTGCCTGTTTTACAGAAAATAAATGACAGTGCAGCAGGTCGTACAAATTCTTGTATTTGTTCTTGTGCAAAACCTTTTCAAATCATATGCGAGGACAACAATAAGTTATTCATGACACAAAACGAATTACGGAATGAGAAGAAATCTTCGACAATCCGCAATCGGTTTCGTCATTTTGGGACTTAGCAGGTAGGATTGGATCACGAGTTTCCGTCGACCTTAGTTCCTACTTTTAAAAACAGAGTTAGTATTAACTAGAGATCCAACTAGATCTTACTTATATCTCTTTTATATCATATTCCCATTAAAATGTCCCTTAAAAAGGCCATCTTATTTTCCAGAATGATTGAAACTAAAGGAAAAAATCTGTTAAGTTTTCATTGATTTTTTGCCCACCTTAACAGTAGTTTTATGTCAAGCAAAAGGTTCCCTATCTTGAGTACTGTTCCTTTGGACAGCCGTTATGAGTCACGCTCATTTGAGTTGCTCTACCAAGATCAGAAACTCAGCAGGTATCCGGTTGAGTCATCGTTTAACTCCGAGATAATTAGCAAGCAAATGCGTAACTTCAGAAAAACATATATGCACTATGGTTTTCTGTGGCGTATTTATTTCTTAAGGTTGAATAATTTCTATGTGTGGGCATGGCATATGAAGGAAATAGGCCACTCTTCCATTTTCCTCGTAAGTTGTGCAATATCACTGGCATTTGTCAGCTGACCCCTATATACTTTTAGGACTAGTGAAGTGCGATACAATATTCTAGGACTAAATGCTAGTCACACTCATCCTGAGAATAATCACCTCCCTCTAGATGTCCGAAAAAATCTGATCCTGAGGATGATCAACAAAATCTGCACAAATCGACAGAATCGACCGACATGTCCTGTTACTCCAGGTGCGCGCGAAATAACTTGAATAACAGTCAAAATCTACACCATCCAGAGGGCACAGTGAAGTTAGTTATAGCCATTCCGATTTTCTGCATCCTAAATAGTGCAGCCACCTATGAAATAAATTATAAACAATTTATTTTTCTAATTCATAGTTGTTTCACTAAGAATTGTCCAGTTCTTCAACTGGAAACAATTTAGCTGGAGACAATTCAGCTAAGAAAAAATTACTTTATAAGTGAGTGAATCTGAGAGTCTGTTATCCTCAACACAAAGCTAACTGGCCTGATTTCTATTCGTCTAAAACAAGCTAAAACAGGGAGAACGACCTCCGGCTTGTAGTCAAATGTAGTACACACCATTTGTTATATCCGTGCTGTGATATTATTGGAATTTTTTTAAAACCAATCCGCGTCAAAGCTGCCACAGAAAGAAAGTTGAAACTTCTTAGCAAAGCAAGAGAGAGGGTCAAAGAATTTTGTATGTGCATATGTTTCAAGCCATCGCTCGGTTTTGTGCCTTGTTTCGGACACAAAATAAGTAAAGAAGTAATAAAAAGAAGGTCGAACGGATTCAGCAAAACAAGAAAATATACTTATCTAACGGTCCTACTATTTGCAAATGATCGTCGGAAATGTTCATCTTTTGTCACCTATATTCTTGGCATCCTTCCCTGCATAATCCCCATCTAGGAAACGTTCCCCAGTTTTGCTTCCAGTAAGCGTTAGTCTTGTGATCTTACAAGTCAACAGTTTGCATTATTTTTTCAGACCACGTGACACTGTTCAGCCCACCTAGAAGGAAAAACCCATTATGATATAGGTGAGGTTGCATGTGACTTAAAACTGGTCCGACCTTCTGATGCCCGCCTTTCTACTAGTTGATTACATACAATATCCATTATGAAAACTTGTCATTCACATGAGTGAAGCTGGCTTTTGTTGTACGAATAACTGAATTCTCAAAATATGTTGGTTGAGGGGAAGCCGAATTTCCGATCAAATTCTATCTAGGATGATTTTTATGTAATTCACTGTTACACTTATGATGATTGTCCTACGATAACCATTTGGCCGTTTGCCCAAATATAAATGTTTTGAGAAAAGCTGACTCTGATAGCTTACCAAGCGGAGGTGCTTATGCACAGACAATTTTTTCCACATCGTCCAACAGCTACCAATTATGGTATTTTTAAGATAACATATACACCTAGTAACAGCACTGACATCAACCGTCTGACAAATCTTCCTGTTGGTCACATTTAGAAGTGCGAATATTCAGTTGAAGTGAGCTCTAGTAGGCCGCCTGCCTTCTGTTGAATAACTTATAATCTGATAAAAGAACTCACGATAAATTTAGGAGGCTTACCCTTTGCGGATCCCGATATACCACTACATTTACTACCATCTTCATTCAGCACTGCACAGGCTGAATGGAGTTCACAGATATGCTTCTGCATGATGGGTTGCTCAATGCCGGTACTCCAACCGTGTGATTCTTCTGAAGGCAAACAACGGCTTGTAAGGTTCAAATTCTGATTCACACCAGCAAGAAGCCTGCGGAGAGCATTTATGTAGGCAATAGCTCCTCGTAAAATGTCCACTTTTGCGCTGCCAGCGCTAGGTGACTTCGACTTCCACTCTGACCAATCGGACAGGGCTAGATCATCTTCATGCATGCTGTCGGGAAAGAAATCTTGTTGTATACCGTTTGAGCGCGAGTAAATTTCGCTAAGCCAACCCGGTGGTAGACGCGCACGTAGCCCATCAAAGGCAGTGTTGATCATTTTCATGCGTCTTCGTTCTCGGATGTTTGCAACGTATCGACGGTGTGATCTGGTTGTCGGTCGCTGCCTGTTACTTCCGTCAAATTCGGCCGATTGCTGTTTTATGAAACTTACCGTTTGCTGGTCTTGTATGAAACATGCAAATGATGAAGCGTGACCGACTGGGAAGTCCAACAATTCTAGTGGTACTGAAATGTCCGTTGATAAACAGAAGGACATGTTTAATAATTCCATCCAAACAGCAGAAGCCTTCCGTTCTTATATGTGTTACTCAGCTGATGCATCACACAGCTTTTTGCCCAAATCTAACTAGTCTACTCCACTTGTTCTTCTCACACCGAGGCCATGTCAACACAAACCACCGTATTAGTTGGCATGACTATTGGCCCAGACTGCGATTGCGTTAGAGGACAGGGAGAGAGAGCAGCAGGACCGATTGAGTCCGAGGGGTGACGGACTATTTAAATGGTGTCGGATAGGTATGAATCCTATTGGTTGCTTTTGTAGCCCAGACGTGGGCGAAAAATTAATTTGTGGCTATCAGACCTTACGATTCTGAACAAACCTAACGTGCAGAAAGAAGCTTGTTTTGGGACTAAAGAGACCTGATGGTGGATTTACTGCAGGAAACACATGCAAACAGCATTTCTTTGCGCAATGATTTGGCCTATGGACGCCAGATGAGAGGAAAAGCTCACAGCCAGCCCAACCGAATTTGACCGTAGCAATATGCTATTTCACCTACAACTGGATAAACTATATGATACCGTTACCTGAAAAGTACGGCTTTTATGGTATTAGTGTACCAATGCGACTTTAAATGAGGGAATTGTAACTACAGGTGTATGAATAATCACTGAAAGTACAGGAGTTATTTAAATAGCAGATCGATATCCTGCTGATCTGTTCTCATAGCAGATATTGATGCTATTCATATCAGTGATAAGTATGTAGCCCTACCGAAAAAGCGGAGACATTAAGGACGGTTAACCTCAGTAGAACAGCCCAAATAGCAGTGGAACCGTAGGATGGAAATGTACTCTGAGTGGCCATCGTTAGAGCTGTGCAGCTAGCGCTCAATGTACTAACAACTGTCCGGGTGGTTTACTTTATTCTGTCCGCCTAGTCATAAGACAGAAGTGGATAAGCAAAGAAATTCGGGCAAATGTGGTAGGATTATTGTTTTTAGGAGAGGCGATCAACCATGTGTGCACCAAAGGCATACTCGAAATCAGTCAGTCAGCGTACAAGATAGTGCGGAGTGTGTGTACCAACTATTGGGCCACAATTAACCCTCGAATTTTATGTTATTGCCTGAAATTAGATCCAGCCGAAGAATTACCATGAATGGTCATAGGGAAAAAAGATCGTTTTTATCCGAATAAAACCAGTTTCAACGCCCTTGACAACCACAACAGTAGCAAACATACAAGCCTGCGACTCGCTATTAGAAATTCAAAATTTAAATTCTAACTGGAGCAGAAAATGTACAACCAGGTCATGTGGGTCAGGATGGAAGCAACATCTGACTCAGTTCTTTTTGTGAATAGAGGCCGGGCCTAAATCGCGCAATCAGTGAAGCTTCAGAATGGGTAAACAAAAAGGGTGACTATTGTTAATAAGGAGTTTGGCGATAAAAAAGTAAAACCTAGAATTGCGGTTATCAAATTGCTGCTTTCAGCGGTTCAAGGTGCTCTTAGGGGTGCGTTCATTCAACCGAGTTGCATTCCAGTTACCCCTGTCACAGCTACCTAGCCAGACTAAGGAAGAAAGCACAAATGTGGTGAGGTTGGCTGAATACTCCCTGAACCTGGGAACATCTGCTGTACATTAGAACGATCAATAGAGCAAGGAACCAATTACAGAAACAGACTGCATGCTCAGTAGGAACTACCAAATGCCACTGTGGGCCGACTGACCACATAGACACATAAGACATTTTGCTACATGAGAAACGTCTTAAAAACATTTCGGCAATCAAATGTATGCTTTAAAACTAGAATTGACAATATTTTTTCTGACAGGTGGCCTGCAGCTTAAGAACTGTGGCATCTGGGGATGATATGGAACAGCCTCGGCTTCAGTGGATTGCTCCGTATCGTCTAGTCTCCCCAATCAAAAAATAGCTGAGAATGATATGGGCTGAAGTGATGCTATTGAATGGCTCTGTCTCGGAATGAAATGGCAGGTGCAGATGAATTCTGTGGCCCAAATCTTATGCGTATGGGTATGCATCCCATACTTTGCACGAATATTTATTCTATCAGTCAATGGTCACTCCGAAAGGAAAACTTGTACGAAAACCTTCCGTCAGTGAACTTGAGCAGTGTCACATCCTTGGGGTGCGGTAGTACAATCCCAACGTAATCCCAGCCATCATTCAAGGCAACATACTTTGGTGTAAGAAATTTAGGTTCTGTAACCTGTACGTTCATAGGATTGGACCTGGACAGCAGTTTTCTCCTGGTACACCGTTCACCATGTGAATCTCCGGGTTGCATTAAACCTAAATTTATGCCAGACTGATTTGCTCATTATTGAATTAACGAACGAAACTGTCGAGTCAGTAAGGGAAATGAGTGCGACAGCCACCGGGAACGAATTGTTTCATCTTTTTAATACAAATACCTTTGTTCGAAAATAATATTTTCTGATACTTGATTATATAAATAACCAGCATGAACTGTGATAAGATAGGTGCTTTGTATCATATCTCAGCTTGATACTGCGAATCTGTCCCAAAATATCAACCGATATGCACATGTTTTCAGTCCCTTTGAATTGGATCACAAAAGCACTTTTCTTGCACTCGGAAGCACACAGAGGCGTCTGTTTGTAAGTGTATCCCGTGGTTTAGTAAAATAACTTGCAGTCATACGTAGATCTACAGTGTTCGTATTATTAACTATACTGAGCCCGTCAACTTAAAAGATAGGAACAACGTGCGATTTCGTTCACTGCCTGCTTTAAGTTAGTGTGTGTTCGGTGAACTTCAAAATAATCCTATTAGGGTGCCTTACTGAATGTTTTTTTTGCTTGTGGATCGAATTTTTCAATATTTTGTTCGAGTGTATATAGATGTCCACAATCTTTCATTGAGCATCCGTCATAAGTTCAGCTGAAACTCACGTTCTATGAAGCATTCCTGATGGAGAAGAACGAATGTTAAATATCGATGCACCTGAATCTAGAGGCAATGTTTGCTTTGCACAGTTGCATGGAAACAACCGAAGCCAAATAATTCACTCGCGTCTCAGCTAAATCTTCCGTCTAAACATGACATTTACTCAACATCGTTGATCGTCCGAACAGTCCTTGAGCAAACTGAGATCATATGCCCAATCTGCATGCGGGTTCTACATCCAGTTTTACCGCGTTATTTGGATGAGCGAGCCTCAAGTCGAACCCACGCATTGGAGGTACCAGAGGGGAAAAACACTCTTCATCAAACAAAACAAGGTCATTTAATCAGACGCAGCACACATTCATCCGGTAACCTGAGAACTTAACACTCGATTCCTTCCGACTTATGCATCACGGGCACTGGGTGAGGAGATCATCCAAGCGATCATCTCAATGGCACAAAATAGGCCCTTCACATATTCTTACGACAGTGTTTTGTGATTGGTGAATGGAGGCCGAATTTTTCAGGCCATTATTCTGGAAGCTGGGCTGATCATTCGGCTATTTCATCACTTGATTGAAAGTTAGCGGGGCTGCCCAACCGATGACGCACCTAGTCCCCAATGCCATCGGTGACCAGTGAAAACACGTCCATCTTGCGTTATTCGGACTATTCGACTGAGCTTAAGTACGCATGATCAGTGTCTGCTTCGTCAAGTATGGGCGCATGATTACCACCGGCGTAGTGTACATTCATTTCTGTTTTGAGTACAGGTCAGTACGACATCGATTGCTTAGAAATGCCACGGGTCCGTTCTAATGGACGCTTCTGACAAATAAGAACAACTAAGTTAGGCATCAGCTACACGAAAGACGGTCTCCGGATCTAAACAGAAAGCAGAATACCAGGTTGGTTTACCTAATTTTCTGCATTACGAAATTCACCTGGTTGTTCTAATTGGGAAGTGCTCTCTCCTGCATATTTGCCTACCGTGGGCACAATTGAAGCGGCCACCACATGTATTCCTCAGGTGTGGCAGAAGCCCCGTACAACCTTGTTGGCTAGATGTGTTTGAACGATACTACTGGCTACCAGTCCCGTCGTTCAAACGAAAGATTCGGGTCAAATCAGCATACTCCAGTTGTTTAAATGAAAAAAGCACCCAAGGTCTTGTAATAAAACAAATGCACCCATTTCACACATCTGCCATTGCAGTTTGACTACAGCTTAATGGAGACAATATCAACGTGGCTTTACAGCACCTTTAAACAACCGCCAACTGATGCAGATATTACCGGACCAGAAATTCATTCAGCCACGATTGTAGGTGAATTCCACTCCCACTGGCCAAATCGGCATCGACTGATACATCTGTTTGGTTAACAGGATGCGTAGTCCTTCAAGCTTCAGTTAACCAAATACACTCATTTGCAAATCAGTTTGGCTTTCACAGAATACTCAACTACACCGCTCGTTTATGATACTCTTTAACTGAATGTGCTGCACAAAGGCTGCCGCTTGTGTTTCAGTTGGTACGCCACTCGAGATATCGCAGTATATTTTCACAAAGGAAATTACATACAAGGTTGCTGAAAACTCTTGGACAACCCACTACCGGTTTCGCTCTTCCAGGGGTTCATGAGGTAGACGCAGCCCCCGAGTTTCCGTCAACCTTATGTTCCGCTTGAAACCAGAGTGAACAAATCTCGACAAATACACTAATTTGCACATCACCTTTAACTGCGCCCAGAAATCAAACTGAAATGTACAACTTACACTCAAAATTGCAGCGTATATATGTTGTAGAAACCCATGACTGATAATTCGTCCACTTATTTGGGTTAGAATGCAGTTCCTCGAGATAATAACTGTAACTGTCTCCGAAAGTCACTAATCACTACTGACGTTTATAAAATTTTAGCTGGGTTCTTCTCCCACCACTACCTACTGCGCTTTCCGTATTTCTGATTAAACGTATTGGTCAGGCTAATCAACTAGGTTTGTGCCGTATGCAACTTCGATTATTTGTCCGCTCACAACATTTTGCCACTTTATCAATGACGGTCGTGCGGCTATTGTTCTGTGACTACCTTATGCACTCATTAAAAAGGAATTCCTAGGGAATTAATGAGATACCACATTTACTGGCTTCAAATCTTAAATTTCAAAGTACTTCATCAGGGGAAATCGCTCTCTTGACAACTAGCGTATAAGCCAACTTTTCAAAAAGAGACTTAGGAACCCGTGCTTCCACTGTGAACCGATTAGAACTTTCAAAAGTTTGCAAATAGTGTATTTCGCTAATTTCAAAAGTCCATTTTTCAACTTATTGTATGTCTTCTCAACGGGGTCGTTTGTTTTATGAGGGTGTTAGACTGATAGTTCCATCACGGTTGGTTGTTACTGTAATTAACGAGCCACAATGTCTCGTCACTCTCTTGTCACTTGCTGGATTGGTGTTTGGTACGACTGGCTATGTCACGCAATTGCGTGATATTTGGCTTTTGTAACATAGTTTGGCGCAGCAACATTGCTTCATAAGTTCCTATTCGTTACTTCATATCAGTTAAAAAGATAGTACATCAGTGACGTCAGTGTGACATTTAATTTTGCCATTGTTTCGGCCATGTACTCAAAAAGCAAGTTTAGTTACCAACAGATAAACGAACCAAGAAAATCCACCGTGGTTGCTGTGTCTAATTACATGACTCTGAAGAGTCGCTTGTATCCCACATCCACATGTACCCTGAGTAAACATGGTTAAGCGCTAAGCAATCAGTCAGTACTGTCCACCTCTTCAACGGCTTTCGGCCCTCCGCCTTATGCAGCTGGAGATGTCACTAATGAGACTCGGATACAGATATTCGGTTGTGAGGGTAACGCTTCCCCATCACCCGATCTTCAGCCTGTGACCTCAGTTCAAACAATGGCAGACACAAAGAACAAATCGCAAACTGGGTAGGAAGTAAACACAAGTTGTTAAATGTCACCCCCACAAGCACATGGGCGCGTAGCGAAGCTGGCCACAAGACGGTTGTCTAGCTGCACAGGGTGTCGGTCTAGGATAATTTACTTTGCCAGGCACGTGCCACCGGAGTTGGCCGCAAGTTTACTCTGTTCTCGTTGTTGTCACGGTGACTAAATGGGCACAGTTCTTTCGTATTAAAAAAGCTCGTGATCTCCCTGAGCATAAGTAAGGGCTGTAAAAAATATCGCATCGGTTGCAGTCGTCTGTGTGAAGATGACCACAGGAAACAGACTTGTGGGTTTTGAAGTGCATCACCAAAGTAAAATGTCTACTCGGAATTGATAAAATAACAATGTTTTCTGGCTTGTTACGGTGAGTGCCGTAAGCCTCCAAAGTGGTAGGGGATCAGTGACCATCCAGCTGTAAGATGTTAACCGCATTTAACTGCTCGTGCATAACACCAAGTGTATCAGCGTCACGGTTAAGGAAGCTGTTCTTAACCAAGGCGGATATGGCACAATAATTCTCTTGTCCTTCTGATTCATGGTATTTGTACTTGGGTTTCTCGTTTATCATATAGCTTCATTTGAAAAATTCACAGGTGGCTGCGGTAGACTCCGATTATATTATTTATTCAGCTGAGGTGGCTGGAATAGGTCATTTGGGCGAAAAGGTAATAGTTCATCTAGGTACTGAAATTTGCGTTGTGGATTTGATCATCACCACTCCAGCCGTGTAAACAATCCTGGCTTTAAAAAACAAGCCGTAAAATTAGGCTAGCAGCCGCCAGATGTGTGCCGGGAATTCTGTGTCAGGGGTTATTTTCTTAGCTTCCCGTAGCCAAACTTTATAGAAGAGCTTCACTGCGCTATCCCACAGAGACAGGCGGGATTTAAAAAACGTATACGAGGAATGCGACGAGGAACGTAAAATTTTTGTTATAGTGTTAGCAACCTACATCTGGTACAATGTACCTTCCGTTGATCTGCACGAGATGCACGTCTGACGGTTCTAGAGTGTCTCTTTCTGAGTAGTTTGCTGACTGTATCAACTCAAAATGGCAAGTCGGTGTTGATAGGCTCTGGGCTCTCTCGATTAAGCCATTGGGATAACTAAATTTCCTCTTACTCTCCAAAGCATAAAACCAGCAGGAATCGTAAATGACCGGTCAGAGAGGACTTCGGAGGTACAGTTTGTTGCATTTTGCTGGTAACTAGGTGAGTGCAACCTGATTTCATTCACTTCCAGTTTACCAACTGCAATTTATAGCCGGATGATTATCCTACAGGATTTCGGATCACTACAGATTATTTGGTTGCGCCAAAAGAGGATCCTGTCGGAATTACGAGTACTCAAATCGTCTCATCACCAAGGGTGAGTTATGGCGCATTAGCTGTTGCCCAAAATACCATTTCGTTCGCTTTTTACACTGATACCTCAGAGTTTGAAAATCATCATGGTTCATTTAACAAATTTGCTGACGTCATTCATGTTGGTGGAATACTAGCAAAAGCTTGCTAATTCGAAATGGATACACGGGCTCCACGGTAATGGCTGCATGACCTCACACTAAATCGTTCTAAATACCTCTGGCATGTGTTCCCACTAAGATGTAATCATCAGAGGATACATCATAAATTCTTGCCCTAACTACTTCATCATCCCGATGTGTGTGCATGAAATATTTTTTTAGCATTATGATCGTCAACATTTTGGTGTGGGATGTTCCCCAATTACAATCTGTGGTCTGCGTTTATTTTATTCGGTCGTTTTCCTCTCTGATTAGTGCCAACTCACTCGTCCAAGCTTGTATACGTTATGGTTTAATTTATGGTGTTTGCCTGTCGTTTGCAGCTGGTTACTAGACAAGGGCCGTATCAACATAAAACGGCACATTCAGTTTTATCTGCAACTGCACGATCGATATTCCAGGTAGAAAAAAGTATGCTGGTACCTACTCTCCCATTAACAGATTCCTCCTCAAACAGCTACTGAAGTGCATTTGTGTCTATCTATAAGAAAGTGTATTTGTATGTTAGAAAGACTCTGTCTCATTCATACACTGACCTCAGCGAAATCCCTTAGATCTGTTCGCTTTCATAAAAGTTTCTTATTCCCGAAGCTCGTTGACTCAGGTTTTCGCCAGTTTTGTTTTCGTTCTTTGCACAACTATTCCCCATATACGCCATCCTATCCTACGTAATCGGTATGCCCAAAACTGTGAAGAAATTGACGGGCAAAGAACACCTCACTTTTTTCTCTGTGTCATATGGCCTGATCGGTGTTTGACAAGACAGTGTGAGGGGCAAATGCTCCAAGGGCAGTCATGTCATAGCTGCATGTAAATGTTCGGAAGTGGATAGTAACGCAAACTCACCATATACAGGTCAGTTAAAAAAATTGAAACAGCCCAGTTTGCTATCTGTCCGCAGGTATTCAGCATCAAACAGTTCACCCCCAATACCCAACTGTTCTTCTATAAAATGTAGCAAGCACATGCCTCACTCATCGATGGCTTATTGGAAAAGTGCGGTGCTAATAGTACGTAGAGTGTTCCGCGTTACGGTACACAGCCTAAAACTGTCCATTTTCCTCGTCAGTGGAGGTATGCTAGGCCTGCCATAAGTAATGGCTTTGGTATCAACATTTTGACAGTGGTCAGGCCGCGGTCTGCGTGCCATTTCATACCGACCATCATAAATGTGGGTGTTCCAAACAATTTCAGCATGAAGTTGGTGGATATGTGGGCGCAGCGTTACAGAGATGTTTGACTGTGTGCCGCGATAGGCTGGAATCAGTACCCTGACCGGCCTGTCACATCGAAAGGCATTACTGGATCCCTGCCCCCAATGGGTAAGGCTAAGTGGGCTGAGCCACGTATGCAAGTTGCTTTACTCGGTTTGAACTGGAAGGAATAGGAGTGGAACTTGAGAATGATGGAGCATTTATAAAGTGCTTGACGTGTCATTGGCCCATGCTGATAAGCTTACACACTGATTTGGCAGTTTCTGAACTAATGGACGTTTCGGATGATCTGGCTGGAGATAAGCTTAAATATTTTGGCCCCAAACGCAGTGCCTTGGCTGACGCTCACAGCCAAACTTAGAGAAGTCGTCACTGAATTAAATGTAATAACGCAGACTGGATACAGAACTATTCACCAGAAAGCCCTAGAAAGTGGTTGTGAATTTCCCGACAACAATACGCGAACTGATATCTGATCGACCGTAACCAAGAATGACCCAAGGAATAGAGAAAACTGATTGGGAAACACCAGCGATGAGCACTTCACGAAACTCTGAGTTTAGGACTCTCGACCACCGGGGGCTGTGATTAGCTCTGATAGAAAGTTACCCCTTCTAATTGCATAATGCAGACTAACTGATTTCTTGTCGCACGCCGGTTTATCTATTGGCAACTTTAAACTGAGCTCCAGGCAGCTCAGTGTTTACGGCGCAAAATCACTGACCGGAAGGTCGCCGTTCGAACTCAACACAGGTACCTTGACTGCTCTGGGCTAGACCTGGGCAACCTGGCAGTATCAGTCCTCGTGTTTCTTTCGGGGGGGGGGTATGCCAGCTATGCACCAAAAGGGCATTATGGCTAAGGGATGGTAATGATGATGATGGTGAACTTTACGCAAGATATTTGTCTAATGCATTAGTTAGCAAATCATGCCAAATCAGGTTAGGTGTATTAGCTACATTGTTCCTTTTGTGTATTCCTGCAACAAGAAGGAAATCAAAGTAAAAAATAACCAAATGTTTTCACAGTTCAAACAGCAAACCAACGCTTGATCAGCAATACTCTGCAAGGCAGAATGCCACAGGTTTTGTTGTTGCAAACAGAAAAAATAGCTTCACCAATAGAGAAGGCGATTTCTTCGTGGAGCTGTGGATGAAGGAATAACGGAAAAAGGGATGTGTATCATCACTGGGATGCCGGATGTGCAGATGGATATAAATGTCAAAATAAAAAGGGCACTCTCACTAAAAATTTAAACCTCAAAATATATGTTCGCAAGATCAATCGACAAAGTCCGCATAGCTAAAAGTTGGCTGCAGGTTAATACCTCGAATCTTATGCATACTATGTCAGTCAACCCCTAACAATTCACCCACAAATCGTTGCATTTCACTGTATGGTCATAAAGTATGTCTCCTTTTGTGCCTGTATAAGTTGCCGGCATCGTGTTACGTAGTTAAACACTGTTACCGCCGTTTGCTGAAAAAGTTACTTGAGATGGTTTACTTATCGTGCACATATATAATAAGCTTGATGACACTATAATTGTGTACTGCCCTCCTCTTATCCACCGTATCAATAAGAAAAGCAGTTCGTCAGATTTCCTCCGCCATCCCACACCTATTCCCATTCCTTTGCAAAGAATGCTATAACGGTAGAACGAATTGACGATATAAAAGCACATAGAGGGACGTGAGGCGTACACCACAACAAGTATTTACAGTAGTCATGCAAAAGTCAAAAAATGTAAAAGATTAAACTGTGAAACTACACTGTCTGTCATCAAGTCCTTGCCTCAAAATTATCTTCATTTTCAGTGCTGCTACGCAACTAGAAGCCAAATTGTTGCCCACTTATGTCTTTTTGACAAATGTTTCTCAGCCAGGTGTTTGTGCACAAGTTTTGAACTAAATCATCTGGTTGCCGTAGTCCTGATACCCTGACACCTGATAGACAGTGAGGGCCAATTTTGGCCCGGATTACTTCAAGTTCTTCAATTAAGTCAATCGTTCAACAGACCTACAAACACTTTTATAAATCCATTATTCAAGCAGCTACCCCAATTTTATTGCACCTTGCTGGAAGCATCTACTCTATTCGAAATTCGTTGGATCCGAATTAACAAACAGGTGGGCGATAGTTTACCATTTTTCCCGAGATTTTACATGATTAAGATTTCTATCAAAAAGTTACAAACAGCTTCCTTTGCTTTTTTCACACCGTCAAACCCACCAATAATAGACCCAAACTGATTCCTGGCCTCTAAGTAAGTGAGTGGCAAATACTAATTCAACTATGCCAGTGGTCAAACATCAGACAAACCAATGTCAGTGCATACTCAGCTAATAGAGTTAGGGTTCGTATCCATCTTAGCTTGCTGCACATGTCCACCCCGCAACAATGTTATCGCCCGCGAGGATAGCAGTGAGCATTTACTCGCGAATGAACAAGTGGGCAACTCTACTACATGCTCCTACCGCCTTCCTTGCTCGACCGAATTCGACCGGCGTTTTTGAAGCCAACAGAGAATGTGTAAGTTGTTTCTACGCGACTCTTCATACTGCTATTGAGCCAAAATAAAGTTAATCTGGTGAAATGCCTTTGATTAATCAGTGTTGAATCAGTGCAGAATCAGTGTAACTAGGAGTACGTGGCTGACAATGAACTGAGCACCTCGCAGTAAATTAAATTTTCACATGAGAATGGACGGCACTGGATTTTATATCATAGCGTCCGCCTATAAACCATTCGTCACAAAACATTAGCTTACTATAGTATTATTAAGGTAAATTATACATTTATACGAAGCGACTGGTTTTGAGGTACAGCATAATCGAAACTTACCAGCCACATACACCACATCCATGGATCTTACAGGTTGCACATATCGATAGGTTGGTTCTGTTTTGAAGAGAGCAACGACTATAAGTTACTTGTGGTCCGTACTATCATCAAGTAAAATGTAAAACCGGATAAAAATAGAAGCGGTGAAAAATTATGGATATGTGCTACTGGAAATAGTCATCCATGGTGATTGTTAAGTTTGAAAATAACTATGCTTCTGACGTGTTTTTTCGCGAGTAATCAACCCTAAGGTATGCATCATCTACGAGAACACAAGTCTTTAATAACAGGAGAAGTTCACTCGAGAAGGAAACACAGTTCAGACGAAATCTTATTTACTTTCTTCCCCCCAAGTAAAAATTTTCAGGGCCGAAGCTTTATTTGTAAAACTAGTTGGTTAGCCATCAAAATGAATCATCCTAAACAAAGGGACATAGAAAGGCGAATGAGACTTGAGCCCTTGTTGTTTGATAACTAGGAAGTTGAAGGACGATGAAGTGACCCTTAATATGATCAGAATTAAGGCCAGTTGAATCTCCGTGTCCAATGGAGTTTTACTCCTGACTCCATTCTGTGTGAATCGTGAGTCACTGCTTAGGCCGTCAGGCATCTGATTAATACCGGAGTTGTTTCAAGTTATTGAACCAGTTCAGCGGATTACCTAAGTATCCACGGTACAGTTTTACACTACATCGGTTGGGACTTCTTCACTCTGCCTGATTCAGCTTGACCAGCAGTTAGGCATAAGCTGCGCACATAATGCTGGGCGAGTCCAGGTATTTCGGCAATGTAGATTGAGGTCGAATAGGCTGTGCTAGAATCACCCACAGTCGGATTTATCTGCCTACAACTACTAAAACCCAAGGTGCCAACGGCGTTTGCATACAATTCACATACTACGCGATTTTTCAGTTCAGACTTATGTATTCTTTATTCTGTGGGACCGGGCGATGCGCCGACACCCAGGTTAATGTAAACAGGGAGAGGACAAGAAGTGTGTTAGCTAATTTCAGATGATCAACAAACACAACTCACATTCTCACACCCGGCTTCAACCCAAAGTCTCGGTAACTCAGTAAACCCAGTGAATATCTTCAGAGAGAACATATACTGAAGCAACCGTGGCCACCGGTGGGAAGTTGATCGCGCTGCAGATAGTGTCATTTTACGTCCGTAATCGAGTTCACTATTATACTGACTGTTCAGATGTATCGTACGTCGTCAGAAATACATCCGACACATCCTCCTCCTTAGACTAGTTGGGTAATAGCCCTGTGCATGATACAGTTAGATAGGGTGACAGTCTAGTCCCACCCCCACAACTATGGGAGTGTTAATGGATTTGATACAACAACTGGGACAACAACAAGAGTAAAGACGAAAACAACAGCAAGAAACTTCTCAACACCCTTGTGAGTGCACTAAGAAAAGGGCCGTCAAGGCATTCAGGTTCAAACGGCTATTCACTAATATCGTCGTCAGGCACGCGGGCACAATTTGCCAACGGTTTCAACGATGCACTCGATGATGACTCTTGACGTTGGGTACAGGCGGTATGGACGATGCATCTCTGGTTCGTTTGCTTCGAATCACTTCGAATCAACATAAAATGTGTTGTAACTATATCCTCCAGAAAAATCCCCAGGACCGTGCATTCACGCTAAAAGTGGAACAACTGATAAGTATGTTTGGACATAACTTAACCAGTGCTTTTCCGGAAGATACGTGCTGTGAATGACTGTCTGCAGAACGCCGAAATCGTAAATCATATAAATGAGCGATTTGCTTCGGAATAACTCAGGCCAGACCGTTCTAGCGTCCAACGTTTGTTTGTGGCCCCTTACGAAGATGCTGAAATACGACAGAAGTTTCGTTATAAGATCGAATTGCAACCGATATCATCCTTCAAGCTCTGATAAACATAAAGCAGAGGATACGGAATCCTGCGCATGAGACCACAAGACCGAGATCGTTCATTGATGTTCAGTGTTAACACAATATCTCACAATACGTGTATCCCGTTTCTTCTCCCAGGTGAAACCAGTTCACAATATACGAATACGACATATCTCCCTTTCAAAGTGCTGGAATGGTGGTGACTGACACCTTACTGCACTACGCCCATTCAGGATTTTTGGCATAATCGGTCATAAAATACCACTGCCTTTCAAAAATGAACCAGTCAAAAGAGCGAATTCCAGAAGCTACCCGCCTCGACGTTGTGCATGCAACTACCTCACCCAAATCACCTCAGACACGGAAGGGTTCAACGGTCAGTACCAGTGACCATGATGTTATTTTACAACTTGATACATCATAGAATATAACTGTCATTAAACCTGGATATTGGTCGGCTGACCTCTTTGTCTTCCAAACACTCATTTTGCCTGGAAGGCCGGTGGATATAAATGACCATTAATAGAGAAACTAAATCCGGGTTCTCATTCACTTTCCCTTCTGCACAAGGTGTTCGGATCGATTGGAAGGAAAAAACTGACTTTATGACTTTATCTTTCAACTAAGTTTGTTACGCAACATATGATGATAGCTTTCCATCGCCTTTCGCTGACTTTGTTGTAGGTAGCATGTCGACTCAGAATTTCAGCCGTTCCTGTTGATTAGCATCACACACTCCTTCCACTATTCTACGAACCCTGAGGTTTAATATCTGGAGATGTTTCTGGAAGGGTAGGGTTGACTTGCTAGTACTCAGAATTCTTTGTAACTTGAAACTCCAGGCAAGCCAAGTTCCCGCTCAGAAAGACCAGTATCCTATGCAGTGGTTCCACAAATGGAGGCAGAGCTTGGAAGTCTGGAACATGCCTGCACTGTACGTCCTGTGAATTATTCGGCTGGGGTCACTCCACAGGTGATATAAAAAAGGTCGATCGTTGTACAAGGGTATACGCAGCTTTTTCAACGCCTTTAAAACGATGCCCCAGAAATACATCAAAACCTGATCCTGTCAACCAAGGAACTTTTTGCTAGTGTCAGTTATAGCAGGTGTTTTTTCACAAATCGACTTCTCAGGTCATCATCATCGTAGACAGTTTAATATCAAAGTTCAAAACTGATGCTTCGCTGCCGTAAAATTATGATTTATTTGAAAGCCTCAATGTGAAGAAAAGAATAAAAATGGACGAGAAAGAGACTTAGTGCTAGTCTATCACAGTCAGTCCAAGTTGCATATACCTCCAAACACCCATTCAGGCAAGCTGGATATAAAATGATATGAACGCCACTGACATCGAGTGGCAGCTATTTCTTGCAGTGTCTCCAACCAGGCGCAATGGGGATCACGCGATCCCCTTCCTGGAAGGCGAAAGACTTCTCAGCTACCTATCTTCAAATAGAATCGCCAAACATTAACTGTGAACACACTGCGGTTTATACCAATATAACCTCTCCTCCTTTCAGTGTTAAATTTGCACCGCTCATCTTCCAAATTTTTTTATTTTATAATGCACACTGGTCAGTTACTGAAAACAGAGGATGAGACTTTATCCGGGGAAGTTATAGGCTATGGGGAACACGTCAGCACTCACCAAGCAATTGTGTTTGTAATCTCAGTTGCGGCAAGTTACTATATTAGTATCGTTACCCACTTACAGAGCACACGAACTCCTTTAAATATCTTGCTATCCAAGCAAACGGATCTGACCGCACGCTTGTCACAGTTTTTTCTAGTGTTAACCATGTATTAGTGTTTGACTGATGGGTAACCTACAGCAGTTCAGAAAATTTCCGATCATTGTCACACCTACTGCTTCATATTAATGCAGTCCTACCACATGTGTTTCCAAACGGCTCACTCCCGCTAACGAAGAAACACTACAGTCAGATTAACAAGAATGGGTTATCCCTGATAGCTGTAGTGACGTAATTGCACCAACTGCTGCATGGTCGTTAGTTTATCTCTTAA
>SJOL01008644.1:244562-256680 GCA_004794785.1 Opisthorchis felineus
CTAAATCAGGCAACACATCCCATTCAGATTGAAAAGAGAAGGACGAGAGCAGATTACTGATCAAGTATACACATACCTTTTGGATTGCGGGTCCAGTCCGAATAAGGCCCATTATAAGGATCATATTCGTATGCTGGTCTCAAAGGATACACCACTAATTAAAAAAAAAACAGGATTTGGAGTGACTGTTTATACTGACAGTATTTGTATGCTCTGGAACAATATCTAATCAAAACATAGTGCATCACGTCTCCGTCTCTCAAACTACTGGCAAGGGTCGCCAAATGAGCACCGGTTAGGCACTTTCGGGGAAAACGTAAGTGACGCCAAACATAGGCTGCCTAGGTTTAAAGCTACGGGGTTATGTAAAACCGCAAGTCGCATTCCTTCTCGATATAAAAGCACGCATGCACGAATGTACAAATGAATTGTAATGGATGTAGTGTTTGCTTGGAGATTCCACGGGCCCGTCACGGCTGGACCTGTGGGAACAACGGTTGTACATGGACTAATGGTGTCACTGAAAGTGGTGAATGGTCTCCTGCAGCCCAGTCCCAACAAGTCGTCGTGGGTCACAATGGCGGCACACTGACTTCCGGTCAGAACCCAGCACTACCAATTTAGAGCTAAAATATAACCGGAGATCATGGAACCCTGATACCCTGATGTCACACTTGGCTGTGCAGAAGCTGGAAGAGTGGACTCATACAAACACCAGATTCAGATTGCGTGGTTGAAACCAGTCCGTAATCCAAGTGCTCCGCTAATGCTTTTATTCTCCACAGTTTTCCAACCTAATTTAACCGTGCGAAAGCCGGAGGTGCAACCACAGACTAGAGTCGTGGGTTGCTTGAGATTTGGCCCGTTCAGAAATGTTCGCGTTAATCAATGAAAGTGTGAAAATGTCTCGCACACAAGGCTCTACTTATGCTGTTTATGCCAGCAAACAAAGCCAAATGTTGGAAAATGTCCAAACCTAGACTTATTCATTCCCTAAAAATCAGAAACGCACCAAATATATGGTTCTGGAAGGTTTATATTATCCTTGACGTAGGAAACTGCGGACTTTCAATGCGCTCTTGACGACCTCTCGTTGAATGGTGACGAAACAGATTAACCACCACCGGATCAACAACTGATTAACGTACCGAAGCTACCACTAATCCGACACGTTGCCGAATGCTGTGCTGGCGTCCGGTTTTCGATCAAACAAAACCGATGTAGCTCTCATACAGTGGATTATGCCATATGCGGTTCGCGCTGAACCGCATGTACATCTTTCCGGTTACCCTGTACCCGGTATAAATACAAAGGAAAAAGACCGGAGCGTGCACAGGAGAGGGGAGTTATAATGCTATTAGCGTGTCCAGCTGGCAACTCAACTGGTATACTATCAAGCTGAGTGAACATTTGATCCCCCACACTGCATTAAAAGATAAAAATACGCCTTTCAATAAACTTTGATGTCACTAGATCCTACTCATTTTCCTTCTTTCATCACCTGACGTTAAAAAGGTAGGCACTGCTGAACGCAATCATTAACTGACAAAATTTTGGTCAGAAAAATCGGATCTCGATTGTTTTTAACAAAGATAACAAATAACCCATGCGATCTAGCTAACCGTAGCTAAAGCATGTCGAAGAAGTTTAAATTCTCCATCCAACATCAAGAAACGTTTATGTAATATGCTGTAAATCAAATGTTCAAATGTTCTGGATTTCGACCTGATTTGGTGCAAGAAGCGTGATATAAGGCTGGAATATCTCAGGCGGCATCGGAAATTCACAATAGGGCCTACGTTGTCTGTGAATAATTTTCTTATTTCCTGGCCAAGGTTTGCATTACGCAAATGCCGCAAGATAAAAGCATTTGAACCTGTGCGTAATTCACGGTGGTGCTTGAGTGTCTGTGAAGCTTAAACTTGACATAGCTCACCAAAACCGGCCTTGATTCTGGTCGACCAGTAATTCTGCCTCTTTGAGAAGGTCCGTCCAATAAATTGTCTATTCCACATATGAGCTGATAATGAACTAATATTGCACTTATACGCACAGTAAGGGAGGACACGCCATCGATCTCCACACCATCATCATCCATCAACATCAGCTGTAAGAACCGCGCACTTGCCGTACAGTGGTTCTAGTTGCTACAGCTTCGTTCACCGATGGTTTGGGGAGGTGGGGTAGGTAGCTGCGTATTGACGGTGGGATCTGATATAATTGATGCGTAGACACAGGGTTATCAGCGATCTTTTAATTGGGGAGGCTGGGAGTGGAGCTACGCAATAAAGGCAATAGCCTGGGTGCAGGAGCGCCACTAAGGACGCGACCGGGCCATGTTTGACAATGTCTCTAACCATTGATGTGGCCAGTCTCGAGGTCCACATCCAGGGAGATGGCAATGGCCAACGCAACTGAGTCTGTTGGTACTGGCTTTCATACTTCGCTGGCTCGTTTCCATTCTTCACTTGGCTGCGCGGAAAAAGCCCTTCGTGGAATTCGGTCAACTGGCATACGGAGCTTGTGGCCAAGCCAGCGAAACTGGTGGAGTGTGATCAGTTCATCTGTCGCTGGCGAGTTATCTCTTCCAAAAACCATTCCACGTACTTCAGCATTGCTGACCCGGTGTTCCCACCAGACTCGGGCAGTGCTCCGAAGACATTGATGGCCAAACACTAAAAGTCTTTTGATGTCCTCGGCGCGCAGCGGCTAGGTTTATGATCCGCATAATAATATGGAGCGCACCGCAGCAGGCAGTCTCCACACGGCATCAATTCACCGCCCTCAGTGGCACAGTCTGTTAAAGGTCATTTTTCCTCCTACGCCATAGTGATACTTCGGCTTCTCTATCGGTCTAGCACTACTAGCAATTCCCAACTCGCAACAATCTGCACTTTTGTTTGCACTAACGAACTGATCCCGAAAAAGATGACTTTAAAAGACTATCATCAATAATAGGTTGTTGGCATTCATCCTCCCAATGAAATTCTCAATCAAAGTGAAGACGCCCTATTTGGTTTTCAGGCTGGACACTTTCACTCAGTTCACCTCCTCCATCAGGTTGCTCACTCGCGATAAATATTCTCTCCCATCAAACTGTATGTCAACTAGCAAGATACTGAGAATCTCCCGCGGTATAAACGCCAGCTTTTCAGCTGTCACTGGGCCAGTGGATTTTCCCTAGGCCCTATCAAATGTAAATCTTGACGATGAGCTCCGTACGATTCAGGAAGTGTGGTACGGATAATCTTGCACGATCACCGGAAAGGATGGCTGGTCACTGTCTGCTCCCATTATGGTTACCTTCAAGGGCTTCACCGCCTGCCGGAAGACGCATAGATTTCCAGAACCATGGATTCTTCCGCAGTAGCTCAATATGGTTTCATGGGGTCCTTTTGAACCGCGAACAGGACGGACAACGCTCAGCCCTGAAGAGGCACTCAGACCAGCAATATACCCAATCTTGTCCTCACCCAAACAACTTCAAGTTAATGTAAAGGAAGAAGTCTCGTAACACAAACAAGGCGGATATAAAGATAAATCACAACGGTGAAAAGATCAGTTGCATGAAGTTTCTGACAACTGCCCTGTTCTAAACTATTCTCGGCACTATTTGGAAGGCTCGAACAAAGCACGGAGGGAAGTTAAGCAAAACATCTGAACTCAGTTAATATCCACAGGTGTCAGGCTACTCAGGCGTTACTCGCAACCATCATAAGTAGCATACCAAAAAGACAGAAGTTAGAGACATCAAAGAAACACCGATTAATGCTTCTGCGCCAGAAAACATTTGATTTTCAATGGGGAAATATATGGGCTAAACTTAGTGACCTATTGCTAAACAACACAAGAAATATTTCGATCAACTATCAGCGGAAACTAACATTGAAGTTCACACGACCTACCTCTTTCACTTGTGTACCCAACGTTATCAGCAGAATATTCGGATGGTTCCCGCACAATCTCTATTGAGGACTGCCTGCCCACCCTGACAACTGAACGAATTTGTGGTTATTTAGAATAAGCGAAATGCAATTGAAATCGTAGGACATCGGTTACAGGGTACAGGTAACCTAATGAGGAAAATCGACTGAGCATCGGGTTAGAAATAGCAGATTCTGATTTATTCGTTTCCTAGCCTGCTTCTCTGAATAGCGGCACTTGACTTGAATTATGTTAGTTTGGCTTCTAAACAACTGGCAACCTCCAAAATTCTGCGCGTTGAAGTCAATCCTCAGATTCTGTCCGCATATGAGCAGTAAACGCACCCACAATTAGTCAATTCATCCAGTATGTTCTATATATGTATTCTTTTTGAACAATTTGGACAAGGCAGAAGGAATAACAAATTTGCGCGATGAGTTCATTTTACATGCTCTCCTTCGCTCTACACTACGTTCAAAGTTTCGTCCAGCATCCCATTGGGCTCGGACTGTTTTAACACGAAAGTAAGAATGTCATTTAAAGAAATAGTCACCTGATTTTTCCGGAATTGTGCGATATTCGCTAGAAACCACATAGGCAACCATAATCTGTTAGTCTGTGGACCAATGCAGAGATTTAAGTTTTTGTTAACTTATCAGCCGACAGCTTATTTTTCTTGTTCCTCTAAAGAGGTGACTCTCAGAAAAGTTTTTGCCTAATGTCAACCACAGAACATTCACTCAATTTAGAACAGCACAGCCTACCCAACAACTGTCAGGCTACAAGTGGACGGAAAGTTGTCAGTGAACGTTTTGGTTCCCGGGTCGTAAAAGACGCTTTGCAATTGTTAATGTAATTTTTAACCATGGGTTACCGAGCACCATAAAAGCAATCCTTTATTAAGAGCTAAAATAGCTCAGCATGTTTAGAATCGTCTGATTTAGGTTCGGTTGGACATGCAAACGACCAACCATTAACTAGCCGCTACAAAACCACCTAATTGTTTGCTACCGTGCTGAAACGGTAAGTTTTAAAGAGTAGCACATACAAAACCTAAAGCACCCATGAAGAATATCAGTAGTATAGCACAGATTCGTAACGTGTTTCAAGCATTCACCAATCCTAGTTATTGCTTGTGATTACTCATGACTGAACACCCGAGTTTAGTGCGATGAATGTAGTTTTGCAGTTCTACTAAGAGCATTTTACGGTGATTCAAGTCATTTGAATGAGAAGTTTGGGCTCCTCATAGGTAGTATCTTTTTCAGGTATAGCTCTGGAATGTACAGGCTGCTGTAGGCTTATTTTGGAAATCACGTGGAGACACTCTAGGTAAACTTAAAATAAGACTTTGGAAACAAACTTCACTTTTGAGTCCTGGTCAGAAGCTTTGCTGTCAATAACTAAATATGGTAATTTGGTAAATTTGATAAAACTGGCAACGGGAATCTTTGAGATAGGAAACTAAATTTCATGGTTTAGCAGGCGTTTTCAAAAAATTAAACGAACAGGTCATCTGAAGCTGTACACTCACCGCGTGTAAGATCAGAATTTCCCCTTTCCTCATGTGTGTTATCAGGCGGCCATCTGCCCCTAGGTTTGTCGGAAACCGATATATCTGAAAAGATTGAAAAATTAGTTACATGCGACGGTTATACCGATAAAACATAAGTAAATTCTAGGCTAGTTGGCGACCACAGCAACTGCGAGACAAGGCTCCAACATGTCTCCGAGTTTCGGAAGTGTTCTGACTAGCTGGAAACTACCCTTCATTTCCAATTTCAAACTGTTCCAGAACTCAGCATGTAGGTTAACACGTAAGCAAAATAATACATTTCACCTTCATGGACCTTTGTACAGCTAAGTCCTCACAACCTTCAGGTACCTTGAGAATAATTCTCTGCAAACAAATTCCCGTCTTCGTCGCTGTTTGACAGGAAAAGTTCTAAACCGAGGGTGTGCTTTCACAGAATTGGAACAAACATACTCGGTATGAACCAAAAGTCAAAACTTGGAAGTCTTTGAGTGAGAAGATGTGATAATGCACACAACTGGAAATTCTAGCGCACTCCCTGTTGAAGAGGAAAGCGCAACCGCGACACGGATAAGCTGATCAGAAATTCGTAAACGGAACAAAACTATCACTCGGAGGGATTCAGATTGACTTAAACGAAATCAGGTCAAGTGCCCGGACACTTTTCAGTTTGAGCACCACAAGTCATGCTATGTACCAACAAAAGTCACAATGTTGACGGTCTATGGGGAACTACGTGCTGTACAATAAGATTGCCCACCAATCAATGAATCCGCCCACTAGGATGCTTTTCATTTTCTCACTTTCTCTGAAAAGTATTCCAGTTAGACCCTCCAAGTTAGACCATGGTTCAGAGAAGTTTACGTGAGCCGAAAACCTGATCCATTTTAGGCGTGCTGATTTGATCGCGATTGGTCCTTTGGTTGGACGATTCTGTTGGCTGGTCTGTTATCCCACGTCCTGAGCATGGCCTTTCCTGCTTACGTCCACTAATCGGTCCTGGAATAACCTCTGTCCTAGACCCCTCTGAGTTCCACTTTTTAAAGTTTGTTGACGTGACTCCTTTTTCTTGGTTTATTAATCCGATATTAAGCTCTATTTCGGTATTCCGGTTGAGATGTTCTTCCTTTGCATTTCGGGAATCACCAACGGAGGCCACGCCCAAAGATCACGTGGTCGCTGGCCAATAAGGACACAGGATAACGGACCCACCGATAGAACCGTCCGACCGAAAAACCTATCGTGATTGACTAGCTTCAAGTATATGGACACATTTGCATCACTACTCAACGCAACCTACTGACTCACTGGTAGCTCCAACCCGCTGCCTAACAAGGCGGCGATGACGGCATTTCGGTTGGTGATGAGACGTTTACAATCGAATTGCTCAGCTCATCATCATCATTATCGAAGAGAGAAACATCAGTGCTGACACTGATGCTTCACTGCTTCATTGCTCAGCTCAACAAACAAACAACTCAACATCTAGGCTACCAGCTAAATGAGTTTCTTCAGAAACAACAGGTGAGTTTTTCGACCTGCAGATGAGCTTGCCGAATGGCACGCTTTGTCCAGCAGGCAGGCTGTGAGCAGCTCCAATATGCTCTTCACACAGCCATCAAATGAAGCAACCTGGATGCAGCAGTGTGTTGATCAACCTCATCGATGGCCTCAACGGCTACACGTGGCCGAAATCGTCATCCAGATGTCTTGTCACATGTCATATGTCTTATTAAAGCTAACGGAACACAGCATCGAAGCGCGCCAAAAAATCTTACCAACGATCTTGACTGTGGTTGTTCCAGTTTGGAAAAAAGATCAAGCTCTTATGAACAAATTAAATCAGTACCCTAAACATGAATCCTGCTTGGCAGGAGTTTGCTTCTTAGGATTAGCCTGATCTTAGTAGGATATCATAGATATACCTCAAGAACAAATTATATGAACTCTCAGTTTTTGAACATGGAATATACATAAATTCAATTTTCCAAGTTAACGGGTATGTTGATGCAATAAAAATAACCCACATTTTCTTACTACCATGTGATTTTATCGCTGCTGATAGTATAGTACCAGCGCTGAGTAAGCGCTACACTCATTCAGCTCTGGGTGAATCGACTAAAAACGAAAAATCAATGGCTTTGTATATTTTTGCATGTCATTCACTAAATTACCTAGATATATGCCCCCAACACTGCGTTGAAACCTTGACAGTGTCTCGGATAATATCTATCTAAACGGTCAAAGCCGGTAGCTCAAAGTCCAGCCCCATAAAATGTTGGAGACCTAGGGTACCAAATTGGAACTCCGTGTCCCATAACAACAAAATGACCCTTTATGAAGCAAGAGCAGTTCAGAATCTGAACGCAAGCACTACTGAGTCGCACGAACCAAAGTAAACCAACTACACTGTTTTACCTATAGGAACGATACACCACCAAATCGTTCTCTTCTGCAGACTCTTAATGCCATGCAAAAGACTGTGCCCGAAACACAGCAGAGGCTTTCCGCTTCTGGAGGGTGCATCCCAGAGAATGACTAAGAGCCAAGGCTGCCAAGTAAAAAGGATATCTTGAATCAGTGAAATTAACGGTCTGTGATAAAACAGGTAGGAATCAAATGGTGATATCCGAATTTGGAGGTGGAAAGAAAAAAATGGAGAACGCGAGAGAAAAAATTACAAAATCTCTAATCTTATATTGAAGCAACTGTTCGGTACAACCCTCCATCAATTGTGTTGTTTGCGGCACTTGAAGACCAGCATTATCTAGGTCTACCTCCAAGATATTTCCAGGCATGGGGAGATGCGACATCATCCACTCCAGGCAAGCCCGGAAATAGGACAACCAATCCCGAATGCACGTACATTATGACAACCAGCTATAACAACATCACACACTCTATCTTTGTATTCCTTCCAGGAGGATAGAAGTTTTTCCACAGAAAAAACTTTGGGAATATGTTAACGTTTAATGGAATAAATCAAAAGTGACTGCGCAAAAATTCTAAATGCCCAAAACGACAGGTCCAGGACAAACAAGGTTAGAATTCAGCCCACCGTTTGATGGACGTGAAAATCCAGGCTGTCGAGCACCAGATACACGGTCCGGACTCTGGACATCTGCAAGAGAGATAACAGTAGTAAAAATGGTCAAACCAGATTATTTCTGAAATAACCAGTAAACTATCTAACGCATTCCGGTTGATTAGAGATCAAGACAAGTGGTCAGTTCAAGGTAAAAATTGGGAGCTTTTGCCACAAAAGGAACAAGGAAATATAAACATAACTGTGTAGGATTCATAGAAATATATGTGACCAAAGCTGTTGAAATGACTACCGCTGGTAATATATGGAGATGAAGTAACGAAAATCAGACGATAACAAGGTTCCAAGATAATTTTTCTCACTTTCAAAAAAGACCACCGCAGCAATCCACTTAACGTTGTGGGAAGTTTCTATACAATTCAGGGGTGTGTTATTTTGGCAATGCGTACGTCCGAAGCGCACAAAAATTTAACATTTGTATCTAGGAGTTGAAGCAATTTCACAATAAAGAAATCGACATATAGGGACTATTAAAATATCCCCGGTCTTTAAGCAACTAAACAACTGTAACTGCCTTAATCGAAAAACATTATTCTTGGTCATTCTGTTTTGTGTAACAATCAGTGGCTATCCAATTTAAGATTAGGATGCCTGCAGTTTACAAACTGTGAAAAGGGTCTAAGGTGCCGAACACCGTTTACATTAAGACCACATTCGGATGACTACTTCCAACTACCGAAACTTAGAAGCCAACTGTCTTCAAACTGAACATACCTCTCAATTACAGTTGTTTTATAAGAATGTCATACAACTGAAAATTGGTGAATTCGGATGCCGCGATGAGGTATATTAAAACACTCATCTTGCGTCGGGCAAGAGGTGCAGACACTACGCAAATGAACTTGTTAGCAGCATTCTTTCAAATGAATTTATGTATTGTCAACAAATTTCTCCCAATCTCTTCAGACTTTTAAAATGAAAAACAATAATGGCTTGCTCAGTGACAAATTTTCTCCTGCACACTCGACTGAAAAGCATCGTGCGTTACGGCTTAGTTAAATCACATTCCTACCAAATCAATATGTATATGAGATACAAATAGAGTACATATGAGTGGTAGCGTTCAAAGTGAAAATCAGCATAAAACCCCTCAAATTGTTGTTGTAACTTGCTTCGAATGGCTGCTTAGCGCTGATTATTGTTTGCTTCTGTTTTGCTCCACTATCTAAGATCACAAGATTTTTCAGGTATCATCTCATTGCCGAACTCGTTCCCCGTTGAGAAGTTGCGCAAAATCCTCGTCCCTGCTTGGTTCACTGCCGCCCAGATTTTCATCCTGCGCACGGGATGTATTCTTGAACGAACTTCATTTCAATTTTGCGCCTAACATCACTGATAAGCTCTTTGGAATAGCCCATCCCTTAGCGGCAAGCCTGAAAGCATTTCCTGTTTCGGATAACCAGCCGATCAGCAGTAGAGTTTAGCTGGATAATTCAGTCGTTGAAATCTCTGGACATGTATTGCAAAATCCAGCCAATATCTTTTTGGAAAGCTGATGTATGTCCACTAGTATGACTTTCTATTCACTCTTACGAGACCTTTTGTCCATAAACGTCGTATCACATTTTTGAAAACCGATACAAACTACTTCATTATTCTAGACGTACGTTGACTTCCAGACTCTATACTGTGAATACTTTTTCTATGAAAACAATGTTTTAGTTACAAAGAAAACCACTCACAGGTTTGTTAGAATCTCTTCAGCAGCCCACGACCGGTTTTGCTCTTCTTGGAGTTCATCTGATAGGCGCGGTTGCAGAGTCTCTGTCAACCTTATGTCTTACTTGAAACCAAATTGGACAGATTTCGACAAATGCATTCATTTGCACATCAATTCGGTTTTCAAGGGAAACTCATTCAGTTAAAAAACATCATAAACGAGAGATTCAGTTGATTCCCTTCGTGAAAACCAAAGTGACGTGCAAATGAGTGTATTTGGCAAAATCTGTCCAGTCTGTTTTCAAGTGGAACATAAGGTTGACGGTAAGTAGGGGACTGCACCTACCTGAGGAGCCCGAGGAAGGGTGAAATCGGTCGTGGCCTGTCGAAGAGTTTTCAGCAACCTTGTGAACAGTTTCGTTTATTAAAAATACTGCGATATCTCGAATATCGTACCAACTGCAACATGAGGCGGCCTTTGTGCAGCACATTTAGTTGAAGAACATCGTAAACGAGAGATTCAGTTGAGTCTCCCGTGAGAACCAAACTGATATGCAAATGAGTGTATTTGTCGAAACGTTTTATCTAGATTTCACTCACAACCTAATGCGACGGCTTGCGCATCCTTATGTTTACTTCTATCTCCTAATGCTTTCTATTGAATTTGCCGACCAACTTGAGAAAGAATTTCATACATCTAGATGACCCATGCTGCACTCCAAATGTTCTGTTCTGTCCGCTCACAAATCTGTCCATCTGTGCATCCAGTGGCCATCCCAGTTCGATAAGGCAGTTAAACTAAAAATGCATTCAAAAATGTGCACACTCATAGCTACCGTGCAAAAGTCTACCTAGTTCACTGGCTCAACTTTGTTAGACGAACTGCGAAAAAATTCTACATAGTATATTTGTGATTTGTCCCAAACAACCGATGGTAGACATCCGAGCCTGAGTTTACGAAGACTTGGAATGGGTTTAAAAGTAAACTCATGTCCGGGCAAACAAGTACAACCTAATGGAGAGCTAAAGATAGCACACTTGAATAGCCATTGGAACTTACAACTATTTGTCTTTGGATAAGGTGCTAAAGAGACGGAGAAAACAAAAAACAAGCATGGTAACCTGCTTGCCTCTCAGCTAAATTCTTTAAGGGTGTGTTCAGGAAGGCAGTGTCACCAAAGCAAAAATAGAGCAAAAAGAACTCAGTACCGCTAGTAACCGGAGAGGGAACTGTATATGGGGAGAATTCACAGCGTACCTCAATGAAGATTCCATCATTCGGTAATAATATTAGGGTTGGACAAAGTGCGAGTAAAAATGAGTAATTAACAATATTTTCTCGTGATTGGGATACAAATGTCTTATTTAAACTACTTTGACTTTTCAGTTTTTAAAACAATTGCTTTCACTTACTTCGTAACACCAGTAACCCATTCTACTGACACTTCCCTAATTGGAAGACTAACATTTGTCGATCAGCTGGTATCCATCAGTAGCATAATCGTACAGTCTTAGCAGAAACTGAGCAGTTAGAACTCGGAAGATGTTTTATCAAACAAAATACTACAATGTTACGCAAGGTAAATTATTCAACCGCAAATTTACGCTGTCCTACAGAGTAACCAAACAAAAACATATCTTTTCTCGTCTATTCACTATTAGACTAGTCAGTTACTAGAATGGCCTCACAACTGTATTGCCAAATCCTACTCTTTCGTGGAAATGTAAGGAGCATGAATTATGAAAAAAACATGCCTGATTCGAATCGATTGAGGCTACGGATGTTGGCAGGCAAGGAAAGTGCTTGAGAGTTTCAAAGTATCAAGCCAAACCGTTTCGATTCTGGAATAATGCTCAGGTAAATAGCGTGTAATTGTTCATAGCCCGGCACCCCC
>SJOL01008644.1:257281-268024 GCA_004794785.1 Opisthorchis felineus
ATGCTTCACTGCTTCATTGCTCAGCTCAACAAACAAACAACTCAACATCTAGGCTACCAGCTAAATGAGTTTCTTCAGAAACAACAGGTGAGTTTTTCGACCTGCAGATGAGCTTGCCGAATGGCACGCTTTGTCCAGCAGGCAGGCTGTGAGCAGCTCCAATATGCTCTTCACACAGCCATCAAATGAAGCATCCTGGATGCAGCAGTGTGTTGATCAACCTCATCAATGGCCTCAACGGCTACACGTGGCCGAAATCGCCATCCAGATGTCTTGTCACACGTCATATGTCTTATTAAAGCAAACGGAACACAACATCGAAGCGCGCCAAAAAATCTTACCAACGATCTTGACTGTGGTTGTTCCAGTTTGGAAAAAAGATCAAGCACTTATGAACAAATTAAATTAGTATCCTAAACATGAATCCTGCTTGGCAGGAGTTTGCTTCTTAGATTAGCCTGATCTTAATAGGATATCATAGATATACCTCAAGCACAAATCATATGAACTCTCAGTTTTTGAACATGGAATATACACAAATTCAATTTTCCAAGTTAACGGGTATGTTGATGCAATAAAAATAACCCACATTTTCTTACTACCATGTGATTTTATCGCTGCTGATAATATGGTACCAGCGCTGAGTAAGCGCTACACTCATTCAGCTCTGGGTGAATCGACTAAAAACGAAAAATCAATGGCTTTGTATATTTTTGCATGTCATTCACTAAATTGCCTAGATATATGCCCCCAACACTGCGTTGAAACCTTGACAGTATCTCGGATAATATCTATCTAAACGGTCAAAGCCGGTAGCTCAAAGTCCAGCCCCATAAAATGTTGGAGACTTAGGGTACCAAATTGGAACTCCGTGTCCCATAGCAACAAAATGACCCTTTATGCAGCAAGAGTAGTTCAAAATCCTAACGCAAGTACTACTGAGTCGCACGAACCAAAGTAAACGAACTAATTTGTTTTTACCTACAGGAGCGATACACCACTAAATCGATCCACCGAACTGACAAAGAATTTCAAGGTGATTTGCTGACCGGATAGCTGTGGTGCCACGAATTGCGGTTGAACCAAAGTCACAGGATCGTCTGTAACATTCACTCCTGAACATTCTGTTTCACAGAAAGGAACTGCCGGACCGACAAGTCTAAATGTCTCTATGTAAGAGACAGCATTGCGAAAATCAGGGAAGTTTTGCGGTCTGTTCAATTTTTGGTAGGATGATGACGTTTTTGGACAGAAACTTAATGAAATACTGTTCTCTTCTGCAGTCTCTTAATGCCATGCAAAAGACTGTGCCCGAAACACAGCAGAGGCTTTCCGCTTCTGAAGGGTGCATCCCAGAGAATGACTAAGCGCCAGAGCTGCCAAGTAAAAAGGATATCTTGAATCAGTGGAATTAACGGTCTGTGATAAAACGGGTAGGAATCAAATGGTGATATCCGAATTTGGAGGTGGAAAGAAAAAAATGGAGTACGCGAGAGAAAATTACAAATCTCTTATCTTATATTGAAGCAACTGTTCGGTACAACCCTCCATCAATTGTGTTGCTTGCGGCGCTTGAAGACCAGCATTATCTAGGTCTACCTCCAAGATATTTCCAGGCATGGGGAGATGCGACATCATCCACTCCAGACAAGCCCGGAAATAGGATAACCAATCCCGAATGCACGTACATTATGACAACCAGCTATAACAACACCAGACACTCTATCTTTATCGAAAAGATGCAGCAGTTCGCTTTACTAATCAGGGGCGTCAACTTATCTCCAATCAAAATTATAGTGAACACTTTGAGATTACATTTCAGCATCCTCATGATGATACAACTACCAACAGCCGTCCCGGGTGGATCGAGCTTTCCGTTTCACGAAAACACACTTTTTACCGAAACAGTACATATCAAGTCGGTTTGAACATTCATAACGAGCAAAAGGGAATTAAACAGATCAAATGGTGTCCATGAAACTGGATGCCGTGGGACCTACACAACCAAATGCTCAGCAGTAGACCGAACGATCAACCGACGCCCATCGTTCGAATATGATTGTCGACGGTTGCGAGCTTTTGTTCGAGGTTGCACAACAAAGGTAGCATTTAGGATTTGGTTAACAAGCACAAATAAAACTGTCTCTAAGTTACAGCATAAATGAACCAGTTTGTATTCCTTCCAGGAGGATAGACGTTTTTCCACAGAAAAACTTCGGAAATATGTTAACGTCTAATGGAATAAATCAAAAGGGACTGCGCAAAAATTCTAAATGCCCAAAACGACAGGTCCAGGACAAACAAGGTTAGAATTCAGCCCACCGTTTGATGGACGAGAAAATCCAGGCTGTCGAGCACCAGATACACGGTCCGGACTCTGGACATCTGCAACAGAGATAACAGTAGTAAAAATGGTAAAACCAGATTATTTCTGAAATAACCAGTAAACTATCTAACGCATTCCGGTTGATTAGAGATCAAGACAGGTAGTCAGTTCAAGGTAAAATATTGGGAGCTTTTACCACAGAAGGAACAAGGAAATACAAACGTGTCACTGTGTATGATTCATAGAAATATATGTGACCAAAGCTGTTAAAATGACTATCGCTGGTAATATATGGAGATGAAGTAACGAAAATCGGACGATAACAAGGTTCCAAGATAATTTTTCTCACTTTCAAAAAAGACCACCGCAGCAATCCACTTAACGTTGTGGGAAGTTTCTATACAATTCAGGGGTGTGTTATTTTGGCAATGCGTACGTCCGAAGCGCACAAAAATTTAACATTTGTATCTAGGAGTTGAAGCAATTTCATATTAAAGAACTCGACATATAGGGACTTTTAAATTATCCCCGGTCTTTAAGCACCTAAACAACTGTAACTGCCTTAATCGAAAAACATTATTCTTGGTCATTCTGTTTTGTGTAACAATCAGTGGCTATCCAATTTAAGATTAGGATGCCTGCAGTTTACAAACTGTGAAAAGGGTCTAAGGTGCCGAACACCGTTTACATTAAGACCACATTCGGATGACTACTTCCAACTACCGAAACTTAGAAGCCAACTGTCTTCAAACTGAACATACCTCTCAATTACAGTTGTTTTATAAGAATGTCATACAACTGAAAATTGGTGAATTCGGATGCCGCGATGAGGTATATTAAAACACTCATCTTGCGTCGGGCAAGAGGTGCAGACACTACGCAAATGAACTTGTTAGCAGCATTCTTTCAAATGAATTTATGTATTGTCAACAAATTTCTCCCAATCTCTTCAGACTTTTAAAATGAAAAACAATAATGGCTTGCTCAGTGACAAATTTTCTCCTGCACACTCGACTGAAAAGCATCGTGCGTTACGGCTTAGTTAAATCACATTCCTACCAAATCAATATGTATATGAGATACAAATAGAGTACATATGAGTGGTAGCGTTCAAAGTGAAAATCAGCATAAAACCCCTCAAATTGTTGTTGTAACTTGCTTCGAATGGCTGCTTAGCGCTGATTATTGTTTGCTTCTGTTTTGCTCCACTATCTAAGATCACAAGATTTTTCAGGTATCATCTCATTGCCGAACTCGTTCCCCGTTGAGAAGTTGCGCAAAATCCTCGTCCCTGCTTGGTTCANGACAGATATCCGAGCCTGAGTTTACGAAGAATTAGAATGGGTTTAAAAGTAAACTCATGTCCGGGCAAACAAGTACAACCTAATGGAGAGCTAAAGATAGCACACTTGAATAGCCATAGGAACTTACAACTATTTGTCTTTGGATAAGGTGCTAAAGAGACGGAGAAAACAAAAAACAAGCATGGTAACCTGCTTGCCTCTCAGCTAAATTCTTTAAGGGTGTGTTCAGGAAGGCAGTGTCACCAAAGCAAAAATAGAGCAAAAAGAACTCAGTACCGCTAGTAACCGGAGAGGGAACTGTATATGGGGAGAATTCACAGCGTACCTCAATGAAGATTCCATCATTCGGTAATAATATTAGGGTTGGACAAAGTGCGAGTAAAAATGAGTAATTAACAATATTTTCTCGTGATTGGGATACAAATGTCTTATTTAAACTACTTTGACTTTTCAGTTTTTAAAACAATTGCTTTCACTAACTTCGTAACACCAGTAACCCATTCTACTGACACTTCCCTAATTGAAAGACTAACATTTGTCGATCAACTGGTATCCATCAGTAGCATAATCGTACAGTCTTAGCAGAAACTGAGCAGTTAGAACTCGGAAGATGTTTTATCAAACAAAATACTACAATGTTACGAAAGGTAAATTATTCAACCGCAAATTTACGCTGTCCTACAGAGTAACCAAACAAAAACATATCTTTTCTCGTCTATTCACTATTAGACTAGTCAGTTACTAGAATGGCCTCACAACTGTATTGCCAAATCCTACTCTTTCGTGGAAATGTAAGGAGCATGAATTATGAAAAAACGTGCCTACACACCGCGGCTGATTGATTCGAATCGATTGGGGCTACGGATGTTGGCAGGCAAGGAAAGTGCTTGAGAGTTTCAAAGTATCAAGCCAAACCGTTTCGATTCTGGAATAATGCTCAGGTAAATAGCGTGTAATTGTTCATAGCCCGGCACCCCCCCACACACACCCGAAAATCTGCCTTCGTGTATAGCAACACGTTTTAGCTTTTGCGCTCAAAATATGCTGTCGGAATCAGCAATGGCTTTGGGTTGAATTCTCAGGCTTTTCGGTGGATCACCAAACTGTTTTTTCTGGCAGGGAACGTGCTGACAAAAGTAACTCAAGATATAAATTTCGTCAGTATTTTTGAGCAGCTGTTGGAGTGGTGCAGACATTACTCGTGTTGACAATAATGGAATACAGCCAAGGTCATATGACAGCTGATTTATTGTTGCCCGACAAGTATTTGCATGTTCCATCGAATAAACCAAGTACCTAATCTGGATGGGACAACGGCGTTAACCCCTAGAGTTCTAGTTGAACTCTAACACAAGGCCGTTTGATTGACCGAACAATACGGCGCCGCACTTTATCAGGCATATGCAGTATTCTTCAAAACCGCAGTGCAGATAGGGAAGACTTTCACCAAACAATTTAGCATTTCTATGTACGTAAGCTCAAGCCAGAAAAGTCTATTTTGTTAAAATTTGTTTGGACTGATCTTCATTCATATTCATTTGGTGCGCATTTTAACTTTACAGTTGCATGTCTACCGTCATGACTCGTCAAGCTGATGGTTCAACTCCAGCAGATATTTTTGTTTCGAAACTGTTTTCTAGAGGGTTTTCATCCCCCACAACCTTTTGTTTACTTTACAAGAAACATTATCAACCCCAATTTAACTTCTTCAAAGGTCTGCACAGTCCTTCTATTCGAACTTCTTGGAATTCATATTTCACGGTTAACGATATCCTGTGACTAACTGATGCCAACTTGTGAATCAAACTGAATCTCTGTGTTTCACCCTATGATATCAACTGGTGTATGCATTTAAACTGCAGACAACGTCTACGTAAGATCTAACAATTTTGCACATTTATTTTTTCACCAGCAACAATAAGTTAAGCAGCAGTTGTTCAGCCTTGGCGGAGACTGTGATTGGAAGCAAGCCGAGGGTTTTAGTCAGAAAGCTGTAAAAGTCTCAAGATGCGTATTGCGAATTCACCTTCACTGAGGCACATGGACAGGTTGCCTCTTCCAAAAAATAAAGATAAGCAATTCTTTTGAGGACCGAAACATAGCCATTTTTCTTCAAGCTCATTCACCACATTTCGGACCATTCTGTAGCTAATCCGAAAGTTAGTTCTGATTCAGTGAATAAGCCTTCAGCTGCATTCGACCGAAAACTGTACTTTTTTCAGTGTTTGCAGTATTGAGTGTCACACTTTGCTCTAATACAAGACTCATAAAACGGGGAAGTAAAAATCAAATGTTGTCAATTATATATCTCGTAGATTTTAGTTTGTTTTTCAGAAGCAAAACTGAAGGCGGCCATTGTTTTTGAGATCACCGCGGCCGGTACCTTCAACGCTCTAAAATGAGTAGGTGTGACCTCGCGACCAGCTGGCCGCGCCAGCTCAGCCAGCCGCGCCAGCTCAGCCAGCCGCGCCAGCTCAGCCAGCCGCGCCAGCCCAGCCAGCCGCGCCAGCTCAGCCAGCCGCGCCAGCCCAGCCAGCCGTGTGCAATTAAATGTCGGTGTATAGGTAGAGTACACCGGGTCGTTCGGACTTATCCAAGGTCCACTGTACGTAAGCGGTACTCTAGTAGGCGAACGATGGACGAGCAAGTGACCGACGATTCACTATTGACTGTTAGGTGGAGGTGATTTCATTGTTCGAGGAACTAATACAGGCATGTGCATAAACGTCCCCACTCAACTGATGTAGCAGCGCACAGAATGCAATCAAGAAGCCACCGAAATATTGCCGTTTGATTATTCCTGTTTCCAGGGCTTTGAACGATACGATGTTGTAGTCATTCGCAAAGACCGCCAAGTCACTTCTCGACAGTGAAATGAAAAGAAGAAACCACAGGTATAGCAGGAGTATCCAAATTTTCAAAGTATAATCTGTTGAGCTGGTAGAATAGGTTACGGGTGATATGGTCGTTGGTTTGTTCGCTGAGCTACCAGCATTCTCCTCTATTACGGGTGATATGTTTGCTGCAAAATCTCTGCACCTTTCATCACTTTAAGACCTTCCGGAGTCGCATTGAGCCAACCTGAGATTATTTTGAGGCACCACGGAAGCAATTTCATATCAAAGGCACTGTTAAGATATTCTGCTGGTATATTTATCATCGTTCATTATAAATTAAGATTTTCTAAGAAATCAAAGCTTCCCGCATGTGCAAAACAGCATGCACATCTCTTTCGAATCCCAGTTATCAGGATTCACAGTAGATTCGTTTCACAGATATACATACATTCAATCATTCCGTATTTGAAACAGGATGATCCTGTATCGGATGGACAATGGATCCAAGGAATAAACCTCTTTTACGGAATGTTCAAGCGATGGAATAGTAACCCGAAATCCCGGAAGTCTCACTGGAAAGAAGTGGGACTGTCGCCTAAATCGGGCAGTGTACCAGCAAGATGTGACAAGCGTGGTGAAATCGTCAAATAAAACGAAGTAAGCGTAAGTACGACCAACCATTGAGTCTAATTTGATCGCTAGTAGTCAAATTACTGCTGTAAAAAGCAATGGAAGCTCCGTTTTGTCCTTTTAATGCAAAGTAAGTCACCGCACTGATGTTTGTGTAAAAATCAATGACCTATTCCGGTTTGCTTGTCCTTACTTCGCATGTCCCCATATCCGGAGGCCTACACCTCAAATCCTAGCTAAGTGATTGCACTGTACGAACCGATTGTGGAAGATAGAAATAGGGTTTTTAGCTTTCTGGCCAGAAGATTCTTCTGAAGTACATCCATTACCGTTGGTTATATTCTCAATATAAAATCCTGGACAAAGCACCGCTAATAAAGAAACCTGCATTAGGGAAAAGTATTACATATCAGTAATATCTACTTCTTCAGTACGTAAACAAAATATTAAAAAATTGGTCACTTCACTGTTTCCCTAAAGGATTACACTTGAGGCGAAATCTAGAAGAGGATGCAATGGATAAACACAACAGGCGGAAAGTACTGGACCTGCCATTGTTAGGAGGTTGCAGAAAAACCTTCTACAGCCCACGACCGGTTTCGCACTTCTTGTGGCCCATCGGATGGGCATAGCTCCGAGCTTCTATCAGTCTTATGTCCCATCTGAATACCAAGCTGTATGTAATTGACATCCTCATGTGATTTTATGACTTCGACTAAACGTTGTAACCCAACAGTTATTTAAAAGTATAACAATACCTGTAGAAGCAGTAGGTGGCAGAACAGTCCCGGCTATAGTGCTATCAAACGCAATTCTTCACTAAAGCAAAAGACGGTGAAACAACGCTCTAGTAGTCTCCGAAAATGAATTTACGAATGGAGATAGCGTTCTTGGTACAGACTATGGGGATATTTTCAGAAACTGGTGCGTGACTTTTCTCCAAAGATATGAAAACCTAGGAAAAATCAACGACTTTCTCTTCATAGTGGTCTTTCTTGGATGAACCACCCAACATTATCCAGTAACTGTGTCATAACCAAATAGGATGTAAAATCTGGCAGCAGATAAGAGCAAACAAAGACACTAACCACAGTGTTTCTTAATGCATCCCGTGAAGTCAACAGCTGATCACACTTTAGGCGTCAGAATTTGCAGAATTTAGTGTTAGGATACTCAACTGGCGGACGGTTCTAACACGTTATACCAAACTGTAACATAGTGATGGTCGCTCATGCGGGCTAGCCTTAATATCGGATGTTACTGTGCTGTGGTTTAACCACACTCGCGGTCAATACCAACACCGTGTTAGATCAAACCCTTACCATCTTTTTGATGTCTGGCTGCTGCATGGATCACACGAGAGAAAAAATGTAACTTGGCGGTTATTCAGAAAACCAGATGTCGTTATACTGATGGCAAATATGGACTCACCTTCCTAGGGGTTATATGTACGGGTATATATCCTAAAGGTTCATAAAGTTTATTTTGCTCTCATTGACCACAGTTACAGCTACATCAACTGAGCCAGGTAGGGATAATGAGCGAGATACATCTAGGAAGCGCAAGAAGAATGTTAGTAATACTCTCTTCATGTCTGTTAAATGTCTGTGGCTCACATTCAATGATAATTGCCACTCATGGGCGATAACAGAAGAGAAGCTCGGGCTCAGTGCTTCACCACCTTGGTGGAGACGAATCGACTTCATCGTACCGCAACGGGTGACTGTTAGAAATGTCCTTTTTCTGTGATGTCTCCCGGGTTTCCACAGCGTGGAGGTTATCATCAGGACCATGTTCGTACATTTTGCAACGTACATATTATTGAACTGGAGACGACATTGTGAAGGAGGTTTCAGATCAAGCAGGGAATTCTTTTATGTCCATGTCCAAAGCTAGAAATCCTTGACAAGAGGAGCGTCGCTCATGTTAATGAAGTCACTCTGTTTCCGAAAAAAGCAACCTTTTAAACAAGCTTTTCACAAAAAACACAAACAAAACAAAATGGGGTTAGTGCACTTTGAATACCGGGACCTCAAATGGCACCACATCCAAAAAATCAACCTTACTAGGTATTCCTTTATCTCTCTTGAATATAATGTTTGAGCGCACACTTACACAGTGGTATTTACTACATGGAGTAAATCATTCACTTGCAAAATGAGCCCCCATTATTTGGAAGCTCAGTCCAACCGCATAGTTTTCATAACGGCTTGCTGCAAATTTTTGGCTCCAACACAGCGCGAACGCGGTCTAATAAAGTTTTCGGTCCCAGTATCTATATTACATCATCCCACCAAAATGGTTTTAGTAGGATGGTGTCAATGGAGAGACTTTTATTTTTCTTAGGTTCTAGATGCTGGAAAGCGGACCTGTAACTTTTCCAAATGGCTTCTTTAATTAGGCTACCAATGGAGGTCATGCGATTGTTCTGGCCTTTTCTTGAAGCTGAGAACCACATGGTCAAGATGTGGCGCACTATGGAGTCCCAGGAAGTAACTTCTTCCAACGCGTGGATTCATCACTTTTTCTCATGGAAACGATATCATGGTGACCTCTTGAAGATACTGCGTGCTATTTTAAGGCGGGGGGCTCCATCGAACCATGGTAGCGACTTCTGGAACCACCAAACTCACTAACAAAATCTTTCGTAAATCTAGGGCTCCAGTGAGTCCGATTCAAATGACACATAGCTAATAATTCTTTGGATGAATGTCTGTGGTTATCTATTATTTACAGTACGGGGCAGGTTTTGAACCCATGGAAGAAATCTTTGCTCAAAATATGTTCAATAAAGCAGAACTTAAGTACACATTTCCGGAAACTAAGAAGGATAGGTGGTGATTAACTTGCAGGAAACAAGCAAGTAACAAAGTGAATTCTAGAAACAATATTTGTTTATTTGAAAATTTAATTAGGTCCGAAAACGCACAGCAGTTTAGGATATTTTCGCCTTATTGGGACACACAGGTTTGGTGTGCTGGTATTAGTGACTTAACTCGCTGCTGTACACTTATATACTGTTATTTCCCCGGCGGATCACGCGTTTTCCGGCCGGCTTGCACAGCCAGTGATTTGACTTAGCGTAAATCCCGTCAGAAAGCGACTTCATCGTTTCAGAGAGGTTTGGTAAACAATCGGTGGATTTATTGCTTACCAAACCTCTTTGAAACGATGACTACCCAATCGGTCCCAAACACTTTCCACTTGATTGACTTCATCGTTTGTTTTACGAAGGTAAAACGTCTGATTCATCAGGCACAGAAGTTAATTTGCAGGCTAGTTGAAGTAAGTTTCAGTGATCTCCGTTTGACCTAAACAGCGGTTGTATAAAAAGTCATACCTGTGAATAACGGAAGATTGGAAGCTTTGCTTTTGTGTATTGTGTAATGGCTTCTTTAATTTATAAGCATTTAACAATTAGCAAAGAATAAAATGTGTTGTTTCAAGCGAAAGTCCGTTCTGAAAGTTAAGTCAGGACGTCGAACCCACAAGAACAAAACCATTAAGGCGAGATATTTTGTGTTAAAATACAACTACTTGTTTAGCGATTAAGTAGGCATGAGCCATTAGAAAATACTCTTGTGTTTTGAAGGACGGAGAAATTTTAACGAAAAGCGGATTGTTAATTATCGTTCTTACCATGGAA
>SJOL01008644.1:268299-292784 GCA_004794785.1 Opisthorchis felineus
GATGAAGTGTTGTTGTTTTCTGGAAAACCGACTTGCTCTATCATAATTGTTGAAGAGATCAGTTCTGAAATTTATCACTCCTTATATCCAATGTCATTCAAAAAAGAGCATTCTATCACGTCGTTCTGAGGTTCTTGAACTAAATGACGATGAACATTTATGCACGGATGAATTGCTCTACAAGGTCAGGCTGTTAATTTTCCATAGCTTCTGACAGAAACTCGAAACTCGGAAAGACTGCCTTCATCTTGTGAATACTGAGCAACGCAAAGTGCCACCTTGAGTGATGCTAAATGAGCTGGAGATTTCGCAGCGGTTAAGGCGTGACCTTATTGACCGGGAGGTCAATAAGATTCCTGCTTCAAATCCAACCCTGGCATCTCCACTGCTCCTCTCTAGACTTGGGCAACCTGGCAGTATCAAAGCCCTCATGCTCCATTTGGGTGGCATGACAGCTATGGGACGACGGGGTGTGACAGCTGAACGACTATTTTTTATTACATTGGCTATTTTAAAAATTCGTAGCCTAGTGTGGTTATCACAGTATTTTCATTTCAAAGACGGAACCCATCTGATCTGGTGACTCTAGGTAAAACTGTCAGCTCGAACCGCAGTATGATCGTGCATAATCGCCCTGCAACGAACTTTTAGAAAATAGAATATCCCTTGTTTTACCTGCCATCTACTTTCACCAAAAATGCAGGTATCCACAATAACAATACTTTCCAACCTGGAATATTCAGGCTGTTATTTAGGTGACACAGCTATTGCTGCAACTCGTCTTCACCGATTCCAGCTCTCCGGAAAAACTCACGCCAGGGGTATTGTCTTGAGATGTCCACCAGCTCAAAGCCAACTTTTAATTAGTAAAGACGAAGATGCACTCTGTAGACTGTTCAGTTTGGAGGGCGGACATGCACTCAGTATGCCTAGTTTGTCGAAATCTTTGAAATACATTATGATGAAAACGAACTGATATGTTCTTTTGCACTATCGCTGGCAGCAGAAGAGTGTTTATCATTCACCACATTTTCTAGTCCCGCAGCTGCCCATTACCCGCAGTAAAGTTCTGTTCCATAAATTGCTCCTGGTCTTAAAGACCTGGTCCCTAATTGGTGTTCCGATGGGGTGCAACGTTCAATACCAAATGTGTTCTTTTTCAATAAGAGATCTAAGATGGCTTTTAGTTTTCAGCCACTATTTTATCAACTAGCTTCAAAATATGCATGTTTTTCTTTAAAAAATATTTGCACGAGTTGTGCAATGTCAGAAAATAATTCCAATTATGGCTCCCTCCTGTATGGTCTTTGGCATTACAACTGAGACCAGAAACACACAAGCGAGACTATTTGAAATCTCACTTGCTCTAGATGCCATTTAGAATATTTAAGATAGCCACATGCAACTCAACCCCAGAATTTAGTTCACCTGGTCCGCTTTATTTCTCCCTACCTTTGGTATTTTTGAATGTAGCCATCATAACATACGAAAATTATGTGCAGAACCTAAACAGCTGGAGTTAATACAGAAAGATTTCATTAACTTTAGCTAAACTAACAATGACTCCCATAAAGTATCATCACTGTTTCATTATTTCTGAAAAACGTGGTAATACATGAAAATTGACAGGATGTAAGCTATTAAAACATTTGGGTTTGAATCAACTGGTGACATCCTTACTTCTTGAGTAGAAAGGGAAGACCCATTTGGGATTATTCTATCGGGGGTACCTCTGTAGGGCATAAATAATAACAATAATAATAAATACCTGTTTAGTTGTTGCCTTCCTGCCGTGCCCTCCGAAGGAATCATGTGGGCTGAGATATGGCCAGGTTGCCCGACCTAGGTACGGGTAGTCGAGACGGAGTTGCTAGGTTCGAAAAACGGACCTTCCTGCCATTAAGTTTGAGTTGGGCTATTTTGATCTCACCTCTGTATAGTGGCCACTGAAAAATAATGCTTTCTGAATCCGTAGTTTCATCGTTTTCTAGAAAACCCTGAATATGTGGATGAATCTAAAAAACACCACTCGAGTTATTTGTCCAAGTATGTTTTTCATTGATCAGCCAACCAGGACATCTTGTGGGTTTAAACAGCCAACTGAAAATTAATATGATGCTAAAAAGAGAATTGACTTAGTTCGTAATTTGTAATATAAATTACCTAACTGGACCACACAAAAACCACCTCATATTTCACTTTGAACTGTATTCACGATATCCAAGTTCTTGCATGGAATCACGTCACTTTCAAGTTTGACGAAATTCTTGGACACCCCACCAGCAAGCCGACACCTGACCACTGGGTTAAACGTCTCAAGCTATTATTGACCGCTGGTCTTTGGGATCTCACTATATCTTTGTTGCCAATATTCTGTCGTGTCCACATGTACATCTTTTAAATTAGGAGATTCTATGGGATAAAACGAGTACGCTAAAACATTGCTACTACTGATTAGTACTTGAATGCTTAACTTAGTAAATCAACAGCTGATTTACAACTTTCATACCTAAGGAACAATCTGCTTTACTGTATTTTCACTCTGGCACCTAAACACTTGGCAATCCTTTATTTGGTATTATTGCAGAGTTGCGGTGTACGAACTTTAACTAATAAGGCTGCTCCGATCATACGGCTGACTATTCGGAGACTTCACATGGATAAAATGCAGGTGTTGGCAATCAGATGCGTGATTTACAGAGCAGTGACATTGGTAATTATTGTAGGCAGTGTAGTACCGCCTCCTGTCACTTTTTCTTCGAAATTCTCGGGGGCTACACAGGTTTGTATAATTCTATGTTGTCCTGCTGCCTTAAAAGGCGAAATGAAACTTGACCTGGCGGCTTTTACAAAGCCAAAACCTTGTGCACCTAATGCGACGTTCAATACACCGATTACGATGTAACTGATTTGCTCTATATGGTACATTATATATTCGTCCCATGAACAGACAGGGTTCACAATTTGAACGGTTTCCACCTCTAGTTTCACTAACACCTCAACTGAGATTTCAAAATCTCGGTGCACCACTTTGAACACTATTCAAACACTGACGAATTTGTAAAATTCCATGCGCGTTTTCCCTCTCTTTTGCATAAATCAGCATGTTAACTACTGTTCTGCTCAAAAGTGGAATCGGATTTTTCAAAGCAATTTGGTGATAAATACATTAATTGTGAAAGCCTGCTGGTTATCTAATTTTGACGGTCGTCGATGTGAAGGTAATCGTCTTTTCCACAAGTGGACGTTAGTCTGACACCCGTTGGGGATCAGGTGTGAAGTGCTCCAGACCACATCCAGAAACGATTGCCAAAAGCCATGAAATATGATGAATTTTTTCGTGCAAACTATGCTTCTAGTTTTTCACCTCTCTAGCCACCAAAATTATTCGCTGACTGTTTGACGACAAATCCTGGGTACTTTTTACAAAAACCTCATCTACGAACCAGACCTTCACAGTTTTAACAGAGTTCAATATTTCATGCTGGTTGCGCTCAAACCGTCCAAAATCCTGGAGCACTGGAGTTCCTGTAAGCAAACCAACATTCTTACACAAATGGCTCAACAACTACTTTCCCAAAAAATGACAAAATTGGGACTCACTTTGAATTTACGACGTGCGTTAAACTGTTTCAGGTGGATGACGGCTTCCCGAAGATGGATATCTGAAGCAACTCTCGCTCGTTCCTGTCAGTTTTGGGCAAACAAGGGTAATATAATAAAAAAGATTACCACTGAGTTGGTAAAGTAAATCCCAAACAGTGTGAAAAAGCAATATTCTATTGAGGATGAAATTACAGACTGACTGATGTCGTTCGAAAGTGACAGCCGATGCATCGCGTGCCCTGAATCACTCACGACAGTTAAAAGGAAATCGCGTAAATGACTATGTATTCAAAGATATGTTGTCGGTCTTGGCTATCTATCTTCGTTACAATTCATTATGTTGTACAATAATTTGTTTCTAACTGGAAGACAATTGTCCTTCGTACCCGGCAAGACAAATTTGTGCATTTGTGATAAATCGAACTTTCAGAAGAGTGCATTTCACTACTTTTTTCGGTAAGACTATATTGTTTGCAGCGTTTTCCGGCATAAAAAAACTGAACCAATTAAGGCATGCATCACAAAATCAGATGGTATTTTTCATCCTTTTAAAAGTACATTTACATCCCTTCAGAAGCGGCCACCGACCCTTGTACATAATACTGAAACGTTTTTTTCAAAACACACGTACCCGCAGCCAAGGGTGTTGAAGAGCCGCAGCTGCTGAAATTCGTCTGGATAAATCCCGTTCCAACATTTGATCAATCAGGTCTTTCGCTGCCCGAGTAATGAGGCTCCATTCACTGGATGGGTACTGACACATACATGAAAGACATCAATACATCAAACAGCGCAATAAAATGTAACCAAAAACCCGTGCGATATCCATCAGTTGAAGTTACCCGGTATTAGGATGTATGGAATAAAGTGCTGTTATTTTAAACAATCACAAGAAGACTCTTTCTGGTACTGTTCAGATACAAGTAGTATAAATTCAGTTTAATCACAAAGCCAAAATGTGTAGTAAGGCATGTATGACTGATAATCTAGACTAATGTCAGTTCACCACTGGTGTACATATGGAAGGTGGATGTATGTTTCTACGGTGAGTCGAATATATGTCCACTCGTTTAGTTCACTAGCTCACTAAATCTCTGCTACTACCATGTCACGCTAGGCAGCTTGTAACGTGGATAGCCGGCCAAGTTGCGCAATGCTACCATCCGATTGGACTTTGATCGAGCCAGTTGCAGGTGAGGAAGTCGGTCGTACCATCCGTTTAATGGGTAATTCGTCCCCAGGTCTGGACAAGCTCACATCCAGGATGCTTCGTCGGTTCACTGCCTACGCGCTAGCTGAGTATATCGACTTACTCTTATTATCTGGGGGTTATTCGCCACATCTATGTCGCGCTCATATTACCCTAGTTCCGAAGGTCCTAAATCCGATTTCACGGGACCAACTGAGACCGATCTCCGTGTCATCTATTCTAATCTGCTGCTTTCATAAGGTGCTTGCTGACCAATGCAGCCGTATATTGCAACTGCCCTCACTTCAGCTTGCATTTCTACATGCCCTGCTTCGTCACCCTTCAGCGACTGCTTCTAACCTCAGCTTGGCGTTTGTTGATATCTCGAAAGCGTTTGATTCGGTTTCGCATGACAAAATCGTATGATCTGCCGAGGCGTTTGGAGCAACGTCACCTCTAATTCGATACATCGCACAGTCCTATGAGAATGCTGTAGCTGTTTTCCCCAATTCCGAGGTTCACTGCCACAGAGGTGAGGCAAGGAGATCTACTCTCCCCATTATTGTTCATCATGGCAAAGGATGAGGTTCTTGGATTGTCGATGCCGCAGATAGGATACCAGCTCCATGACACCTTAGTGGATTGTTTTACCTTCGCTGACGACTGGGTCGTGTGTGCAAAAAGTCAGGCTCGCCTAAAGAGAAGCTTGAAGCTGCTGCGGTTGAGTTGGAAAAAGCTGGTATGAAGATCAACGCCCGAAAGATGAAAGCGATGGTGATTTGTGGGGATAGGAAACCTTGGGCGACAGCGGTCTCAGTCGAACCATTTTGCTTCACCAGGGAACTCATCAATCCTCTGGGTCCGACAGACACCATGACATATTTCGGCATTCCATTTATTTTCAAGGGGAAAAGGGTCTGAGTGCAACAATCCCGATGCAGCGGAGAGCGCATATGGAAAAGCTTCTGTTTACCCAGTGCCGAGTATTACGCAATGTGTGCAACGATTCCGCATTTGGCAAGATTTTTCGGGATCTCAGCCTTCCGATCCGATTCCATGGTGCTTGCGTAAACACCAAGGAAGAGCAGGGGGAGATAGTCTACACAACAGCGTTATTGGTCGCGGTTGACGAGAGTTGGTCTCTTTGCCTCTTTCGAATCGATGGCTTGTATTTCCAGAACGAGTGTTTCCTCGGGCATAAACCCACGGTATCCAGCTCCAATGTAGCCTGCTTAGGACGAGAGTTAGAAGCACTCATTGCGTGATAATGGTGGCCAGACGATCTTCTGTGGCAAACCGGAGAGTTTGGTGCACCTCTTGCAGTTCTGTTGGATCACGCATGATGTTAGATGTGCTCGTCATAATCGGGTTGCAAGGAAACTCGCGAAATGTCTCCGCCGCCTGGGATACACCGACTTCTAGGAGTTAAGAGCACCTATGTCGACGTCTCTCACCTGACCTAATCGCTGTTTGGGAGCGTCGAGCAACTGTGAGAGACGTAGGCATAGTCTCGGATGTTTGCGGAGTGACTGTGTGGTACGAGGGGAAGCAGAACTGTGGCGCCGATGAATATTCCCTTATCATAATCTCAGCCCTACGTGAAATCGATTTTGATGTAGACCTTTTGGTTCACCAACTGATGACCACTTCTTATCGAGGGATCAGCTTTCCTCAATCCGCGAAGACTGTTATTGGACCAGGACTTCCTATGGTCACAGTCAGTGACTTGTGTTTGCTTGCCATTTTGGGGTCTCTACGTACTTACGAGACTGGTATGCGTGGTACATGGCGCTGAGTGTACATTCTTGTCACCGACTCTTACACCAGACTCCGTATGACGGACACTTTGTGCCTGGTGTGCGAATATTGACTGTGCTAGCGCTTATTGCACCTTGAAGAGCATTCAGCATTGTTTTTTTTTCGGTTGTTGGTCTTTACACGCGCGTTTCCATACCAAACATTCTTACATACGTCGGGAATCAGCTTGTCTGACTGGTACTGTTGGTGTTAAATGGGGTGCTTTTCTCTTTTTATCTAATTTTCCCCGGTAGCCCTTCCACATCCGTCGCTTGAATTTACTTTTTATGTTCATGACCATGCTCTTCAAAAATAAATGATAATTGTATGAAATTTAACTGATAAAGTCATTTCGGTGCTAAATGACCAAAATTTTACAACTAATTTCAAATGGAGCGGTGTTTATTTTGCTCAGTCTTCATTCACACACTGATAGACATAAATAGGTTTCTATTGCTATAAGAGGTTACCCACCGAAGCAAGTTGCAGATGACTACGTGGATCACAATGGCACAGATAACAAATCATTGTTTTGTGACATCCTAGAGCCTCTCAAAAGCAGTACCGACGGAGTTATGAATCACATGTCATTCAATTGTACATTTTAAAGGTAATAGGCTACAAACTCATGATGAATTTTATTCATTTATATATTATTCGCTATCGGACCGGCGAGGCTTTTGTCAAGAACTGGGTGTTACCCAGCGGTCAACCCAACTTTTTGAGATGGTTCCGTTTGCAGTACTTCTCAGTTTAAGTGCCACAATTCACACTGAATCACCACTGTGAATATGGATCTACTCCCATGAACTACTATACCTTCACCTTCAGCTGAAGATAGCTCAGCGGTTAGGGCGCCAACTTACTGACTGGAATTTTCGTGGTTCGAACTCAACCCCAACCTGTCGACTGATCCTGCCTAGGCATGGACAACCTGGCAGAATCTTAGTCCTTCTGCTTCCTTCGGGCAGCGCGGCAGCTAGATGCCGAAAGGGTGCTACAGCTGAACCATTATTAATGCTATATTATTATCATAACTTCATCGCTACCTCCTTCGTCTATGTGGTGGAAAGGCTTAATGAAATTGTTGCTCTCAGGACATGATATGTATTCTAATGTGCCAAAAAGTATCTTAGTAATATGGGAGAGTCTTACACACAAGACTTACAGTGTGTCGAGTGGTAAGAATTTTCCTTTGTAAACGATCGTCGTCTCTGTCCATAAACGGTGGATAGCCAGCCAGCAACAGATACAGGATGACGCCTAGGTACACAGACGTGAAAAGATCCAGTCATCAGCTGTACATTTATTGTCAGAATTTGGATAACACAGTTGTCGTCTGTTTTTAACATTCAAAAACAGTTTGCATTATATTCACAGCAAAATGGTTGGCCAGTGGCTACAGAAATTCTGTGTAGATTAGCCATATCCAGAAACAATGTAATCAGTTCGGTTCTGAGGTGAGTCAGCCACGCAATACAAACCGCCAAATATCACTACGTTTTGCTGAAACAGAATTATAAATTGCCAAACAATAGTAGAGGTAATCATTTCATAGGACTACTTATTTTAGGTTAACCCATCTATAAGTCTGCACATTCCTTATTTGAACAGTAAGCATACAAGACGAGAGTCTCGGCGGGGAGGGGTCATCATAACAATCCGGCCTGGTACTTTGCGATTTTGTGAACACATTCACACGTTCAAAACTATACAACTATTTGGGGACCGTCATTTATGATATTAACGTGCATGCTTTGATCAAGGTAAACAGGGCCGATTTGCTGAGATTTTGCTAAGTTACGCCCACAGACGGCTTTAAGATAATGATACCGTATCGTTTTTCTCGGTCGTTTTGTTGTACAAATTGAAAGGTATGTGCCGTGTTTCGGAAACTTCTCACCTTTCCAGCTCGTCGTCCGAACATGTTGTCATAAATCGGGCTTGGTACATTTGGAGCAAACTTCCAAATGATGCCTTACCTTTATTGTGCATAACACCAGACCCGCGGTAGGGTGTTGGACTTTAAAGTACCCAAGTTGGAAAACGTGAGTACCAGTGCGTAGTACAAAGCTGTAGACCACATCCGTTAACGCCAACCAATGTAGCCCATTCAGCTTGGATTAGAGTGCTGCTAGCGTTCACCAGCAAAGTGAAAGAACTGACAAGACAGTGAGATCTCCTGAAATCACAGACCCTAGAAAAAGGTTTCTGTCACCAGAAGCAAACGTGTTTGCTGACTGAAACCATAAGGTTTACACTAGTCGGATGTTACGTGTTGCTGTGAACTGAACGTGTAACTAAATGACCTTCTTGTACCAGAGACATCAGCGGAGCCAGCTAGTCCCTATGTAGCAAGAGGCGGACTCAATAATGTCGTCATGTTGTGTGTCGATAAGTTGCTACTGGCGACTACAATTTCATCTGGTTGGACGCAGCTCTATCAGCCGTAATTAGCGCCAGAAATAGGCATATTGTGTCATGCATTAAACAATCGCCCTGATATAGCAACTTCTACGATCCCCAGGAGCAAAAATCCATTTCTGTGGCATCATATTTCAGCAAACCCAAGTGAACCGCCTAAGCTGTTGTATTTACAAATTTCGTTCGGGTAATGAAATCCACATTAACTTAACGACATTTGCTTATCCCTGTATCGTTCGGAGTTTGCGCGACTTCAGTGTCCCGTACTTATCCGAAAATATTCACGCAGTAGACCAGTAGTCCCACCGAATCTCCGTTAAAAACCTCAAACAAGTTTATTTACAAAATCGATCATAATCAGTCAGCTGATACAAATTTCTGTATCGCGGAAAGCTTCACCGTCATAGGGTGTCATTTTCCACGCACTATGGAATGTCAGTGGCTGCTTCAGAACGAAAGGTTTATGGTCCATGAATCCTACTTAGCATTGGCGAGGTGCAAAATAACTAGACTTACCACATGACCACACATCAACTGCATTGTTGTACGGACTTTCACTTATCACTTCTGGCGCCATGTATACATATGTGCCAGCTAAACCTATAATTTTGAAAAATGATATTTTGAGGGAGGCAGAGAATAGCATATGAACAAAATCTAGTGCACCACTTAATGAGGTGTTCAAACACCCCCACTTCCCACAAATGATAAACTGGCAAAGTAATTCTTAGAAGAAGAAGAAAAATATCAAGTCAGTAAATTCATAGACCATTGACATTGACACATACAGCGTTCTCTCCCACTGAAACATCCTGATGGGTTCCATCTTGAAATTTGAAGATTTCTGAAGCTCGGCTTGTCGGAAGAGAATAGGGCGGACCCTGTAATGAGTCTTTCAAACTGTGTTCGGTGTGCTTTACTTCATTGTCACTTTGGAAGCCAGCCGTTTCCAGTGTCCTAATGCGAACAGGGATTTTCATGACAGTATGGGCATTTAGACATTCTGCCTTTCCTCTAGCATCCTATAGGTTATTTAGACTAGATATACATCGTTCCAACTTCATGACACTCAAAGTCATGTGTAGCTGTTTGTCCTTCGCAACGAACTTCTCTTTTGCTGAAACTAAGCAAAAAATCACCTTAGAGTTTCGCTAACTGCCTGTGGTAAATTCTTTAACAGGCTCGGAGAGACATGACTATATGACAGTTAAGCAAACAGTGTTGTTTTGTCTCTCTCCATGGTGGTGATGGTGCTGGTGACGATAGTCCGGTTCACAGACAGATTTCGTCAAGGATAAAATCATTTTAACCACCCACTCCACTTATCGAATGCTGTTTAGTTTCATTTTGATTCAGGTGAACTGTGGTGACCTAAAACGTAGCCACATTGCCAGTCTACCCACATAGCAACAAACTGTTGTTGACTTCGGGATTGTTGATATTCGGAATTGTCGAACCTACGCGTCACTCGAAGTTCCGTATCGGGAACTTCAACAACTGTAATCTGGGCTCCAAATCTGCGTATGCACCACGTTCGTGGGTGTCGAGCTGGTTATTTTATTACCAGCGATTTTCTGGTTAACTGCAAGTAATATCACCTTTGAGAATCATAATCTGAGTTGGTACTTATATCAAATTGCTGGTGATTAGTTTACCGTCCTTTCAGATGGAAATGACTTCAAACTGTACCACATCCATTAGTTAGTATTGGTGATCATCCAAATTAACTGGTGTTATTTCTAGGTAATAAATAGTGACTTGATCAAGACGGAAAACATGACTATATACGTGCACAACTAACCGTGTCGTCTTGGCTGATTATCCGATGTCTGCAAAGCTAAGCCGAAGTCTGCTATTTTGATGGGCGCGTCTCTTGAACGACTGGCAAGAAGTAGATTTTCCGGCTGGACATAAAAAGCAGACGCTATGTTTTGTCGAATGTGTTCGGAAGGTTTCTGAACAACAGATAAACCTAGGTACCAGTTAGGTTAGGGTGGTTTTAGTGAGGATGCAAGTTTAAAATAAGTGAAAATAAAAATCACGTGTTTATAAGTAAACCAATATCTGCTGAACAAATCGCATACAGCTATTTACCTCACGATTATACAAAAGCGCTTAGGTACAACCAGGCGCACCAAAAATATACCACGCACAATTCACCGAATAACTTGTGGAATGATGGGTCAGTTGTATCGGTTAGAATGAATACGAACAGAACATCAGAAGTGGCTTCTCATTCTGAGAATACTACAGACTTAGTCTATCGATTCCTATCATCTTCAGCCACGTCTGTTTTCTTCCTCTTTAAAATATGAATGTCCAACTATGATAATCCTAATTAGCGGAAAGTTCAATGTCACTACTCACATCAGAACTTACTTATTATGGGGTTTGGTGTGTGTCTATTCCACTTTCACAATATTTAAACTAACTTCTCAAGATTCCGTTCGCCTCATTTTCATTACTTTCTAGCCTTAGATTATCCCGGTTGGTCACAAACCATCTCCACCATGCATATTGGCCGCCCAATGAAAGTGAGATCACTCAACTTGTCCAGCATTTGAGTGTCAACTACGACGACATCTTAGAATCCCATCAAACTGTTTAAACTTGTATCCTCGACAATTTTAGTGTCCCCAACTGTGCCCATCTTCATCGACGTACGTGGGTCCCGCGGGTCTTAAAGCAGAATTACTAGCAACAACCAACTCTTTAGCCCACACCGTTTACCTTTCCACGCAAATTCCGGTGCCAACAACTCAATTGAGATCTTGGGACTCACATTAAGCATTGGCCTCTCATTATATTCGGCTGAGTCCTCTCCTTCATCCACTCTTTAGACCATTGTTCCATTACTTGTACCCTCACACACCTTAGTGTTAGCGCAATTCGTATAATGACTGGGAAGGCCGCACCTACAAGGCTACTACTATCTTCCCTATATACTTTATTAAAAAGCGATCTCTTTTTTGCCCGATTTTGCAGCACAAGACAAATCCTAAACTACAAAGCGGTTTAAACTGGAATTTCTTCATACTGCCTGAGTTACACCGTCGTCCCATTCTGGCTCCACAACTGCCATCGAGTCCTACGCTGACATTTGGACCAAACTGAAGGCCTGATCCTTAGTGGCAAGCACGATCAATCTTCTCATAAGTCTGCCGTAATTCGCAGTCCCTTTCTCGCCTTGCGACTTTCATTTAGTCCCGAATTGGCCTATTCAAGATAAGGGAATATTCGTTTGCTTAACTTTATTGTGCAGATTTCTTCCATTTCTTCCCAAGCTTCCATTTACTTCTACGCAGGAGCTCCAAGCTGTTTTCCACTGGCAATTTTATAAGTCGGGACTATGGCTCGGTAACTTTTGTCACCAAACACCATTTAACATCGATAACGTCCGCTTTACTTTGTTCAGAAGCTGCGCCCTGAAAGTCGCTCCAAACATTTTTCGTCTTTTCAGTCTTCTATTGTAGTTTCCCAAGCCTGAAAATATCCCCACGCAACCCACACTCGCAAGCCAAACTTTTTTATAGCCCTATCGACTACCACTGACATACTGAAGGCGCTGTTTCACCCAAAGTTCCAGAGTTACCCATGAATGAAGTGCTCACAAATGACCTGAAAGACGACAGTCCACTGAACAAGCATCCGTATAGGCTAAGGAGCCAGTGATCCTGAGATCCAGAGAAAAGCGTATTACGCGACGTTCGGGTGAGCTCACTTAGCATTCCCTACAGCATCGAAGATCTCCGACTGGTTACGGTGATACCAAAATGTCAAGTAAAGACTATGCTCCGCCTTGATAGACTGCAACGCGAACTTCTTAAGAGCATTCTTGTTATTTCTGTCTTTGCAGTACACACTCTTTTCCCGATGATGTAACTAGGTTTTAGAGCCCTCAAATTCTTAAGACTCGAATTAAGTTTCGTCTGTTCAAACGTCCACGATTCTCTACTCACATGCACCGCTCGTATGTCGCTGACCTTCTTTTTTCTGGTGTTTCACAGTCTTTTTCATATTTTTTAAACGATTTAATACGTAGCATTCTTACGGATGTGCCTGAATTTCGTTCCTCCTTTTCTCCTGGCAACGCGGTTGAGAGCAGTAAAATGGTTAATTTTGACAGGTTTACTATGCATAGTTTAACTGGGACTTTAGTCAACAGGTTAGTGAACCACCTTAAGATCACGATGAATGACACCATTGCGATGGCAGTAGGCTAAGGCATCCAGAACCAAATAGATGCATGCGCTGTAAATCAAAATACCAAAGGAGGTTGGGGGAGAGAGAAACCAACATGTAATCGTTTTAAGAAACTCTGTCAAACAAAATCACGAAATTGCAAGGAAAAGTATACGCTCATTGTAAAGCATGAATATCTACTTGAGTTTGTGGAGTGAAAAAAATCAACCAAGTGATTTTTAGTCAGTCACATGCTCTAATTGTCAAGAGATTCACACGAGACGTAACCTTTTGTATGAACGTGCAACCGGATTACACGTTTCTAAGGGTATTCTCACATACGTCTGGCTAGTTCCAGCGACAACTTGAGTGTTTAACTCTTGACTTTCAAAGTCTTATGCCTCCAGGCTTTTCTCCGTGAGAACCCCCTGGATGAACCATACGTGATCTCTCCATGACAGTCACATGGCTAACGTGCTGAACCATCTTCAGCTGACTTCAGTAGCAACCTGAACCGAATGAGTTGGCATTCATGCCAACTAATGCAGGTGACTGTGATAGTCTTAGAAGTTAGTGTCCTTGGGCGGCAAGATGTGGAAGGTCGTAGTACCCTGGGTTGAAAGGATTGATTGGAGGACATCGCGCGAATGCTTTTGTGTGCTGCAGGGCTCTCAGCCGAAAGTACAATCTGTTTGACTCGAAGAGGTCACGAGAGGTTTCATTGAATAAAACAGGTGAAATAATCTACCAGATACCAATTCAAGTCCTCGAGGGACCATGCAGGTCACTTTTATGCACATAAAAATGGTAAACAGTCAGTGTTGCTTTTGATGAACTGTGCAGATATACTTTAATTGTGGCATCAGTCACGCCGTGACACCACCTAACCGACGATAACTCTTTGTGTTTCAGGCAGCGTTTACGAAAGAATGCAGCACAGTTTGATGGAGACGGAGTGTCGCTTTACGCAGTAGTTCATTAAATAAACCCCTAAAAGTCTACCTGAAAGAAAGACCACTCCTAATGGGGTTTACAAGTGCGTTCAGAACCAAATACCTCCTTCCAGGCTCCACATGTGGAGCCATCTTTGGAGAATTGTGCAGTTTATTTTATGACACTTATGAGGCCCATGTTGAACAAACAGATATTTGTGAGTATTCGCCCAGTGATTTCTATGTTCCTTACAGTTCTGTCGAAGAATCTTGTCGGGACTGCTCCAGCAGCTCAAAACCCCTAAACCCAATTAAATTCATGTGCGGGTCCCAATATTGCTTAACCAACGCTGCCTAAGGCCATGTACTAATCCCATTTGTGAGCTATTTCAATATAGCTAGTTAAGGGATATCAAAGCATCGAGAAGAACTTCGAATATTCCTTTCAAATGGAGAACAACTCGGAACCTAAACAAATGTACTGTTATATGAGGATCACTCCTTGAGTGAGTCCCGTGGTTTTAATTCTGCTCCAGTGAGCGGGAAAGAAGAAGAAGAAGCTTGACGATGTTGTGAATACAATTAGTCTGGGTACGCTGCTTGGCTGCTGGTCTTTTCAACGAGCCCGGTAACTGGATTGAAAACCTTTCGCCAATAATCGGTGTAACATCGCCGTTGCGTGGTTGGGTGGGTAACTTCCTCCCCTCCCCCTAAACATATCTAGTAGCTTTAAGTGTTTGGTAATTTTTGCTTGGTCACCTCTAAATCTGGGTTTAGTTGTTCCTTTGTTTCTATGCATCTGGTTGATTCTCTAAATGTCTTCAATTCGGCGTAATTAGCCGTTTCCTTCATGTATTTCCGTTTGTTTTTTTCCTTTGATTTGATTGATTTGTCGGCTACTGTTAGTTTGTTTGATTACTCCGTAGTTCAAAGCCCAGTAAATGCATAATCCTTCCGCTTGTCCCGAATGACAGACTGGGTCGATCTTGATTTGTTTATTGATTACTTACTCTGTGGAGCATCACACCTTGGCAAACTACCGCTCCCGTTTTGTTCCTGCATGATTAATTATTTGGACACCATCCCAAATGAACTGACGTCGTTCTCTGTCCTTGCAGATTGAAATAAGTAACACTGGCTAACGTCTTCTGCTGGCAAGGTTGTTTTCGTGTATTCTGGTGGCAAGTTTTCTTCAAGTCTGACCAAAATAATGCTTTCCACAGCCGTTACATTAAGATATGTACATCAGGTTTGCCTTCTTCCTTGCATCCAGCCTGCCTTTTGGTTTCGAAAGGGATCTCTTCAACATGTTTGCGGGCTTCAAAGCAACCACTGCCGTAAGTGTCTTGCAGTCATTTCCAATGAAATCTGAACTACTTGAGACATAAACCAAACTAATAACAAAAAACGGACAAATCAGATGGAGAGAAAACCACTCTAGTGGAGTAGAACCCGACCACCAAGCAAAAAGGCAACGAACTAATCGCAACGAAGGAATAGAACTGTCGAATTGAAGGAATTCAACGAACCAATCAGATGCAGGGAAACGAGACCACAAAGCAACTCAGTTCCTACGTTGACCAAAAAATTAAGCAAAAGCCATCCCGTAACCAACCTGTCGTGTTTAAGTTTTCAGATACTATAACTATATAAACGCAGGTAAAAGAGGAGGAAATTACTCAGCCAAACCCTCAGTGATGACGTCCATTCGGTTAGTGACTGAATACTCCCATTCCAGTTGCCAATGTCACCGAGCAGACCAACAACGGAGAAAAACGTCTCGCGCAACAAGTTATTGCGAGGTAAGACCCATATCACTCGAAAGTCTGAAGCAGCTTTAATGAACATTCGCCACTGACTCAAACCTCAACTTTGCGTCTGTCGTCCCTGTGGAGGTGGCTCGTACATGCAAGCTAGTGAATGGGCAAGTCAATCAATTTTACCATGAACAGTCAACTGCTTCTCATAACTAGGCCCAGCCTAAAGAATTTCCTGTTGTCCTGCATCTGGAAGATGCAGGCAGATCTCATCGAGAGAAATTCGGCTACGTGACGAAGAACTTCGCGGATCTGACTCTGCCCTTCTTAGATATCGGAAAAGTGACTCTCACTGCTGGCCCATGGGTCGAAAGGTCCGTGGCCCAACTGATTGGAAGCTGGTCCGCGGATGAAATGTTGATCCAAGTTATACGTCGAACCCGGTTTAAAATATTCCCCTTGACAGCGACCGTTTCTGGCGGCTTCCATCATCGTGCACACTTTTAAAGTGTTGAGTGGGATTTGACCAAAATAAAAGGGGAATCTGCCTTTTATACGGCAATGTTTTCCTTAAAACAGACTGTTTGTTCACTTTCTACCACAGAATTCCTCACCAGACAATGTCTTGTTATAAACCGCTGAAGGGACACTAAGATGTACCCCTAAATGGGACTTTCTCCACTGATTTTTTCCTTAGAATTAGTTGATGTGTGTCAGTATATTCCAAAAAATATCGAAAGATGTAGCCCACATAACGCAGGGGATCTAGTCTGTTAGGTTCCAGTTCATATTGATTTTGGCTGGGGTGTCTTTTGCACAAAACACTGATAGCTTGAACCCTTATTTAATAGTCCAGTTACGTGCCCATACACAAGCATGTCTGACAACCGTTCAGTTCATCGGAGTGAGCATTCGAACACCAATGTATTAACTGAGTTGCAAGCAACTACCGAAATACCGGCGTTTCATCTACTCAAGACAGCTTTAAAGTAGTCGAAAGGGTGAGGTTATGATATGAAATTTGATAAGCTTATGAGTAACTGCAACACTATGAAATCGCTCAGAAAAATTCTAGATTAAAGCCCCTAGTTTCACAAGGGCCTGAGCTTAGTCCAAGCCAAAGAGAAATCAATAGCAGCCTGGATCCTGAAAGTTTGCAGTTATAACTCATATTTCTTAAACCTCTGTAACATACGAGCCTCATTGCGCTGCAAATTTTTCACTCTGAAAACACATTAGAAGAGTAGACTACAAGGTTTTGCCAACTCATGTCAGTTTTTTAAATATGCCAGGGGTAGAAAACTTCACCACCAGCCCAGGTGACGGCATCAGTGCTCTGTGTGTGAACGTGCGCGACTCCAGTGACAGCAAACTGATGACGTGACGTCGAACTGTGATGAAATTTTTGAAGCCAAATCGAACATATCTACATAAATAGACAGAATTTAAGAAAAAATTTGTCACTCTCGAGCGACCAAATGTAACCACTTGGGTACACCTTGGGTACACTTTGCAGCAAATGTTCCACCAAGATTTTTGTGTGACTGGTGAGACATGCCACGTTTTCCAACTGCAGCATACATATAGGACCAAAAACCAGTCATTTATGTTACTTATGTTGCTTACGACAAGAAGGCCAGCTTCTGTTTTATTCAATCCATCTATGCACTGTCTTCAGTGGGGCTGCGGTAGTATCAGAAAGCCGCGCAGGACTCTGATGGTGAATCAGAGATGCCCCGATCACACGTCAAACGAGCAATCGTTTTTCTCGCATGCCCCTGACTTCAGTGGTCTGTTTGAAACAGTACATCCGTGTTCAGGTTACGGACCAACTCACAGTTATATGTGGCAACAGAATACCCCGTCATGTAGGTAATCTTTTGAGGAAGTCAACTGGTTGCTTGTAATTCAGAGCCTCTTCCTTTATTATACTCCGTTTGAGAATGTACTCATCTCACAACAGGACGAAATTTAGGCATCCAGTTGAGGCTGGAAAGTTCATCTTGTTCTCCGAGGCTCAGTATTTGTGCGAAATGTCCGCATTCTTGAAACCAATATCATCGTCATTGACAGCAATATTAGAGAATAGCATTGGTGCATCAACTTTGACAGCATACTTGATTAATGTCCAGCGATAAAAGAAGGACAACTTGAAAGGAAATCGTCTTAGCTCACCGTAACAGCAAGGGGTGCGTACATCTCTAACACTGTGGAGTAGTCTGGATAGGAACCGACGGCATGGATGCAACTGACACCTGTCAGCGCCATGCCGTAGTGTCTCCAGCCGAGCACAAGGAGGGTAAAGTGGGCGCCATTCTGGAAAGTGAACAGCATGAGCAACAACCCATCCCTTCGTAGCACACTCCAATCCCTTCTGCCTTGTCAGATTTTGCCCATCCATGGGTTTCCGCCATTACGATTAAGACGCAGAGAGCCACGCTCATCTCGACGAATGGTAACTCAGCACGCACAACATATATTTTAGTCACCTTAGCTTGGAGAGCTGAATACATTATTTGAGGGAAGTACCCTCTGCTTCAACAAAACCCGTCTTCTGGTCACCTTACTGCAAATTCGCTGGTTCCCGATTATTCCCGCCATAGTTCTGGGGCATCAAAGGTTGAAGAACTGCCGAAGTCAGATATTTTTCATCCGAAGTGACCAAGTCTCACGCTCGTACAACAATACAGCCACCACTGTATTCTGGTAGCCACTTCCTTTGAGACCCAGCGACATGCCTTTTTCATGCCACAAGTGGAGCAAACTGGCATAAGCAATTCTGGCCTTTGAAATTCACGCGTCCAATTCGTCTGTCACGCCAATGCCAGAGGTAAATCGATTTCTGAGATAAGTAACGTTTCGCGCCACCTTTGGTCTCTCCATGGATTCTTAGAGGCATGTTCAAAGACTATAATCCTACAGAATAACTTTGCACTTTATGGGCGCGGAGCAAATACCGCAGAATTGGGCGACATTGGTTAGCCATCTTGGTAACCTTTGAGCTCCTGTACTTATTCAAAAATGACAACAACATTGTCTTTATAGTCTAGGTTGTCATAGTTCTCACTCGGAAATATCTGAACACCGGTATTTTGGAGATCTACCATTTTTCACCACATTACTTCATCCATGAGGAAATTAAACAAAAGTGGAGACAGTGGACACACCTGTCTGACACCAGTGCTTGTGGGGAAGCTTAAAGAGAGCACCACGTACTCTCACACTGCCACAAGTAGGCGAATACAAACGGTGCATTGTATTCGCGAACCTTCCGGTCCCTAAATCAGTCTGCTATGATTGACCGTCCCGCTTATCTGGTCCGTTTAGTTGGTAGTCCTCAGATTTTGCTCAACAGAACATTTGGGACCCATATTTCATGATGTCCGGTGTTGACACTGTCATATATATACCCCGCAAACAAACGCAGTTCAACAGTAAGGAAATTAGAAGAGAGTGGTGAGGAAAAATCAGTGCCAGCATGTGCATGTTTTCACTTATGCAACCAGTAATGTTGATGTCGTCACACGACGGCGGATATGGTATGAAGATACATTTGTTTGTACAGTCCATGCTTGTACGTATACTAAGATACCGCCAAGATGTCCAAACCTAGACAGGAGGACGATTAAGTTTCTCGACCAAAGCCTTTGGTTAAAAAGTCTGACCGTAGATGGGCGGTGGCTGGTGGGAGACCACCACAGTAGCTGGACGTTTGAGGGACAGGCCGACATACGTGCTCCTACCAACCAACCTAGAGCGTCAGTAACTCTGCTTGGCGGACCTTCATTCATCGGCTATCCTAGCAGAAGAGACTCTAAGAATGCTGCACGGGCATTCTCAAGAGAATGCTGACAAACGGAAAATGACATAGCACGATTAGACTAGGTCGCTTGTTGATGAGATCTGTGTTTAGAATAAGAATGATAGGAATATCCCCTTTTTCATGACAGGCTCATATAAGGACTTAAGTCAGTGCAGGAGAACTAACGGACAGACAAATGAGCCCGTAAGCTAGCGATTCGGTTCAGCATTTAATTGGTCCTAATGGTTTCGAGAACAGCTAGACTAATTAAAGTTGAGGACACATCCCCTGGTACAATTCATGATTTGGTACAGTGCACATGTCTTATGACTGGCTCTAGTCGAATAGGTTCCATGGTGTCCGGTTACTTGAGCCCCGGACATAATCCTTATGGCTAAACTAGGCTGCTAAACCTCCCGGTTCACTACAGCCACGCAGGAAGTAATTGCCTTGACAAAAAATAGCCAAATTCCTTGATTCCTTGATTATTGCCACTTATGTGATTTGTGGGCCGAAAAGATCAAGCTTTCCCACACCCTTTCGAAGGCTTCCATTGGTAATCCACCATTTTGTTAGCAAATTTTTCGAGACTTGATCCAATTTGCCCATTTGAAGAGCTAACATCTACTTCGAACTACTGTTCTCCTAAATAGACCGATGTTTCGTTTCCAGGAGCCCTACTGCTGAATAAATGGCCACAAACTGATCCTTCCAATAGAGAGCAGAAATTATTTGTCGATTTCGACCTTTCTACCCCACAAAGGTGGCAGCTACCTTCATGACTCGGAAAACAGTGATACCAGCAAGCACGGAACGTTGAGCATGCTTAACTAGGATGATCTTGAATGTTCTAATAACAAATTTATAATTATTGTCTACCTCCCATGCGTTATCCTCATACTGGTTTATCAGCTTGGCAAATAAACCAAAACAGTAGTGGTCAGATGACTTGTGTTTATCACAGTAAACCGTGAGACAAATCACTGAACGTGAGCTGAATGTAAGTTATCCAAAAGATTCCCATGATAAAATGAGAAAGGTCGTGCCCACGAGGGTGGACTCGGTATATCTTCTACCGGCCCAGACATAAAAAATTGAACATATTTTATCGAAAGTGTTAGTGAACGTCAATCTAATCGAAATCGATAACCAGTGGTTATTATCGATAAAAACTAGTATGAGTTCTGCAAGCCACCTGAGACTGATAAGTAATTGTCCTGCCAGGTGAGATTCAGCACACACAATGTAGGCCTAGGATACGGATGTCAGTTGGTTCTGCGATTGAGACATGCCTAGTTCTTATAAAACTTGACAGTTGGGCTAGCATATCCTAACCACCCAAAAACGAGTAAAACTTCACTTTGAACACAGTTTACGTTTTGGTCAGCGCATCTGCTGTTGAATTGCGTTTTGCCGTAGAAGGATGTTCTTTCCAAGCCGGGTAACTCTGAGAACAGCCAATCAAATAACAATCGATCACAGAGTCGCAAACTGCTACCAGGGTCGAGTAAAAAGTCTTACACCAAACTTGTTCTAATTAGTGAACTTTGGAAAAAACTTCTTCACCCTTTGAAAAGTATCCTACATTCATTTCTCGCTCGTATCAGACTGTTTATTTAGTTTGTCCACCGGGTATGGTACAAGCCGCCAGGCATGTGACCTCGGAATGGTTCTTTTCCGTTATGCCTCCGAGACAGTTTAGCGTGGTTACGCGGTAGACCTAAATGAGAATTCAGGTGAATCGAAACCAAGATGTACAGAATAACTACCAAGGACAATGGCAAATAAAACGTAAGAGAGGAGTTTTAGTGTTAAGTGATAAACCTCGGAAACTTTCAGTTCGGAAGTATCTTATGAGAGAGAATCCGCACAAACCGGCTCCCTTCCGATTTTCTGACGTAACGGGGCTGGTCACCAGTAGTAGTAAATAAAATTAAACTCTCTAAACCTACTTACTACCTGCAGTGAGACTCACCTTGCACTTGACTCAGAATAGTGTTCTCGAGCAACAATGTCTTCAAACAATTCACCCCCGACAACTCTACAAATCAATAATTTGCTCAGTTAGTTGAAGTGAAAGCTCAAAATATGCACTATATATCTATTTACATGATACATATATATATTTGCATTTATATAATATATATAATTTATTCTCCCTCGGCGAATCATCCAATGGGGAACACATGCATTGAGTAGATGATCTGAAGGGCACGGAATTATATTCATTGCAACCTCTCTCCGGGCAGTCGAAAAGGAGACACTTTCTGCTTGTCCAGCTAACTCGTTTACCCTCAAGAGAAGGAACCACCATGGGAGTGTTCCATCCAAGGCCGATCACAAACCCCGGATGTTTAAAGAATTTGAGTTCAGAAGGGACCAGAATAAAAGGTGGATGCGGTGGTGATTGAGCATCCAAAGCTGCCACTTTAGTGGTTTTCAACAAAACCTACCAACCTAGGCAAACCGAACCCTCCTCCGCTGTGTACTTTTTCAGTGTACTTGGGGAAGAACTACGATACTATTATCTATAGTGATTTCTAAGCACGTCCTAAAGAATTTGGTACTTAATAGTTTAAAAGTTTTGTCCAGTGCAACCGTCTTTCGCTTGTTGCATTGCAGCCAGTGGAAAATTCAAGACAGTCATTCAAAGTCATAAACTGTCGCTCTTTACTGAAGCGGTGCCGATTCTTTACTACAATTGCAACTTGTGTAAAAAAGTGGAATTTGTGGCTGGCCTTACCTAGGTAATACCGGCAATGAATCACATCTACAGCCGCATTACGTTTATATGCGCATATACCTGGTAATTTTCCGCCCTATCAGCCTGGATATTTCTGAGTGATAAGCCTACATGGAAAATAGGGTACCCTCTGTGACTAGTCCCAGATGAACAACGGATAGCAGAGGATACCCATATGTCTATGTTTTGTGTGCTTCCTGGAGGTGACACAGGTCACCAGCTGACATTTGGCATACCACGCGGGTCTCGCGTATTTTCTCCAACCACTTGAATTAAAAATCAGTGACCAAAATTTGGGCAAGCTTGGCACTGTCCCCTTGTTTAAACTTTGATTTTATTTCTTTGGGTTTGCACCGGGGAAAACGCTTTTAGCTGCTTGTAAATTATGCTCAGCAGAAATCCCATGTAGAGTGGACCTGTTTTGCACGCGTGTCCACCGACGTAGTCGGATATGACAGACCGATCCGCAAATGAGTGTCAGACCATTGCGCGAATTAGGTTAGATTAGGAAAACCCCAGTTTTCTATGACTTAGGTGGTAGGGCTGACAGCTATTTAATAGGATTACCATGTTTCATTAGAGTGTGTGAACAGATGCTCCCTTGGAAGGAGACTAACGTGAAGAAAAGGGACGACTAGAGTTGTCTTAATGACAGGTTTGGTCTGTCTGGGATGAACCGATTTTTGAACATACAAGTAAACAGTGCTATGGGGAATTACGTTAACAAAAGTGTGGAAAGCACTTTAAGAAGGTTATGTTGAGGTTCCAAAAACAAAGACCACCCTCTGAACAAGACCACTTTTATCATCCAAGAAAATTATCGTCAAAGAAAACGATGGAATACCTTGACTGAGTGTTTACTTTTGCACAAATATTACTGACATCTTAAATTTTAGTTTGTACTTACAAGTTGTCTACCTTTAGTGCTCTTGTCCTCTTACCAAGACATTGCCGTTGTGTTCAGTGTAAATTTGCGTGCATGCTTCAGCGTAAGAAAAACAAAACATACCGGAGTAGCATCATAAAACCAATTTTCGTCTTCTCCTTAGATCAATGACCTGTCACCTAACTCACGTCACCCAAAATTTATTCAGTAAATGCGGTATTGATACGGAGAATTAGATTCTTCTCACCCCGAGAAATGTTTATAAGCTCGGTGAACAAACCAACTACCGCAGAATTAAAGGGAATGATGCAGCTTATTGAGAAGTTGCATGGTTCGACTTCCAAAAAGACGCAGACTAGTCGTCGCTGCAATGATGCCTCATACCTCTGCAGCATTGGTAGAAATTACGGGTACTTCAAACAACCGCATGTTGGTGGACTGGCTTTTTGTCATCGATAAATTCGATATTTCTGGCATCGACATTATGGGCGTTCTGAGTCTATCGCGTTATGTTTCGTGGCAGTTAGCTGTCTGGATTTTCACCCTTCATTGACTACATTCATGATTTTGTCTCTAAATAGAGCAAGCACAGCTCCACGTTTATTAATGCCGTGTGCAAATCGATAGTCTTCTGAAATGGTATCTCTCGCAATAATATGTCGAGATACGCTCCACTTAATGATATTTTCTCTCTATATGGAGATCGGAAATACCAGTCACTTCTAAAAGGTATTCTATTCTGGGAAATATCTAACCACCAAAAGAACATTTGTCAACTCTGTGCATAAGCACGTCTTACAACGGTTCCATGAAGTTTATTTTAAGACAGTTAGCTTCCTTTGGAGAGTGGGCTTAAAAAGACCAAATCGAAGCAGGCTTCTCCTTGAAGGAAGTAACTACGGAAATCTGCTTCAAAGAAACAATCCAACTTGGGGTTGGTTTCTTGTAAACATCTTCATATAGGACAATAGCTATATCACTAACAGTCAGTATACTGTTGAATCGGAGAGGAAGTCAACTCACAATGGCAGAAATAATCATTTTCAGTTTTTGTCAGAACATGATGATATTGCCCAAATCATGGTGTGTATGATTCCATCCTATCCTTCTGTTTGATCATTGAAGGCTTCTATCGATCTTCTTATCCGCTTAGGGGAAAACATTTCT
>SJOL01008644.1:293177-318260 GCA_004794785.1 Opisthorchis felineus
AGTCTTTCTTTGATGATGTGAATTTTCCCCTAAATGACAATTAATACACCGACAATGTCTTCAGTAAATAGAAGTAAAGGATGGATGACCATAGCTCTTTCCTCAATGCAGTGCTGCTCAAAATGAGTTTACTTCAAGAGATAGACTCTCCTACAATAGATGCACTTCCAAGAAGAGAATGATCTGGTCGGCCAGACTGAAACGCTTCTTTTGTGCACATACAACTATGTCTCCACAAACTGTGATTGTGTTGCAAGCAGCAAGTTTTGATTAAGTTCGATAGCAATAACACATATATCAATGGATCAATGCTAGAGCTCTCTTGGAATTAGAGCTCTTGCATTTTTGTTTATTGGCGACAAAAACTGACCATTGCGGGGCGCTTACATACCCGCAAACATGATCAGGTTTGTTCTCTTTGATAGAACTCTGCACTACATGTAAGTGTTTCATGGTCGAATAGTTGGACTGAACCCTAATAGACGTGCCTCTGTCATCCTCTGGATGCCATCTCAGTTAGCGCCGCATAGGGGTTGATTTGATAGATACGAGATCACCGTATCCAGTTCCATATAACATGAAGGTCGACTAATAAATAGGATCCAGTAGGTTTTCGGTTACTGTCTGATGAGCCTGTTTTCCCAATCACGGAACAGTTGAGTAGAAATTAGTGCTCAGCTGAGAATTTCCGCAGAAATAGGAGACAAGTTAGAAATCATTACCAAACGAGGAAAACCGTACAGCATAAATGTTTCATACTCTTCTTCATCTGTTTGTTTCTCGAATGCATGTATCATCATGACAGCGAAACGTAGTTGTTGTTATTTTTCCTACATGACAGCAATATCCACTATTATTCGGACTACTGGGCTTTTCAAGCTTTTAGCTTCGAAAGGAATATCTGTACAAGATTGGTAGGAGAGACAGCAAAATTAGACGATCTAAACCCACAAAAATGGCAAACTTATGCAGGAAATTTCAAATTCAGGTTAACTCGTGAGCCGTCACATGTCTGACCTAACACATGCTACAAAGTGAGGAGGACCATCACCTAACATATTGTGAAATGATTAGCCAAGCTAGCAACATTCCGGAATAATCATATGCCATTAATATTTCGAATTCAGTCTTAACCATGTCACAGAAACGTAGTAACCTGAACGCGTTAATCTGCAGATCACCCCACGTGATTTCACACTACCCCTCAATGCGGCATCCTGAAGCAGCTGACTTGAAAAGCTCGGGTGTTCCAACATAATTCTCACAAGTTGCTAAAAGTATGCATAGGGTCGAAGAATACTTAATCAGTTTAGAAACGTCCTACGCCGGTAAGAAAATCAGACGGAGGAAAACTGTTGTCAACTTACAGATCGAATATCATGAAGAAACTTCCGCTGGTGTGGAAGCTGTCGTGAAGTTGGACTGTTGGGGGTGAGAGTGAGGTGACGTGCGAAATGTACTGTCTGTAGTGGGAGTAGCAACTGTGATCATAGAACCAAAATGAGGCAAACACAAATGAGACACATTGGACAAAATTGAACCAGTCACTAATTAGGACCCAAGTAAGAGCTATGTTGTCTCGCTGTGGTATATATATATCTCTTTTCCTAACTTCCTATTTCGTAAAAATCGCAAACCACTATTATTTAGAGCCCTACTTTTGCATTTGGTATGGTTTTGTTCATACTGACCGTTCATTTCTAAGTAGTGCTCAGGTACTGTCAAACCGTGGTATCACGGTTTGTCTGCCTCCGTGACCCGCGGGGTGTCCGCGCGGCACTCACTTTTTTCATAAAAGGTTGGGCAGATGTCTGAGCAATACAATCTCACGGACCTCCAGGTTGGGAGATGGAACGTGCGTGGCCGCTCGTCCTCCAAAAATGGCAATGCACTAGTATTTCTCGCCAAACAACACTGTCTTGTGGTCAGGCTTTTGAGCCAAAGGCTTTGGTCGAGGACCCTAATCGTCCTCTTGTATAGGTGTGGGTGCCTTGGCAATATCCTAGCCCACGTACACCCACGATACCTTAAAACTAACAATACTGCCATACCACATCAGCCGTCGCATGGAGTCATCAGCCGGGTCGCCTTAATTGCTGTATACAGTAGGGCTGGTAAACGGAGGCAAGCTACTGCTGTTATCTCTCTTCCTTCTCTTTCCCAAACTCTTTCTTCCCTACCCACTGCCAACACTCTTCTCGTAGGTCGACCCTTCAGGACTGACGACTTCTTTCATCTCGCATCGGTTTTGGACGCAAAATCTGCGCTCCAGCCAGCGCCACCTGCCTCATTTATCTCGCAATGAGAGTTCAAGATTCGACGCCCCATCTAACAGCTGCTTTCAACACTCGCACTATGAAACAAACAGGACAACAAACCAATTTTGCCCTTTTTGCATGGCAACGAAGACTCGGTGTTGGAAACTGTTATTATGCCTTCGACGACGACGATGATTTTGATGATGATGATCATGATGAGAAGTACTCAAAGACCAGATGGCTGCTGATTTACTGGTCGATCCTGAGCATATGTATGCAAACGCTTCACCACCATTCCGGGGAGATCATTACCGCGCGCACTTGACCTGCAGAGAACTAAAGTACTCGGACTAACAATATGTACAAATATTCCCAAATACTCAAAGAAGTTTCAAATATTTTACCTACTGCCCTATGTTGACGATATTCTCCAAGCACTGCCTCACCGTCGAGATGTGATCCCTCTCGAGCTCACAGTTACTACCAAAGAAATTACCACCTCAAAAGAAATGGGTCCTACATTTCACTCTTGCTCCACCTTTTGCTACGTGCTGCCAAATAGCATAACATCAGTGTGAATTATGATGTCAATCTGGTGATCAGGACTAATGTCTAACCTCCTTTAGCCTCATGCGGACAACAGCTTTCGTGTGCGAACAAACCGCGAAAGTTTACAACCTGTATTCCTGTTTGTGTGAGTGATATTCATTTCTGTGGGATAGGCCAGATTATCCAGGCCCTTTACGTAGCACTATCGTTGATCAGGTCAAGGCTGATTAGGAGGTAAACCCTTGGAAATTCTGCACGGAAGCGAGCTCATTTTATTCAGTGGAAGAAGGGTTTATCTAAACGCACTTATCAGTTTTTGAGCTTTACACAATCTATTGAGATACGGATGAAAATCACGATTTTTATGCAAAACTTGTTGTTTTTGTTTCTGTTTTTATAGAAGGAAATCTTATTCTTGCTGATTATCCCTTCGGTTTGCCCAGTCAAAAAACGAATTGCTGGTACTCCACCAAGATGTGTTATTTAAAAGATCAGAAAGGCCTAAGAATGAGCTATTCAACACGGTAATGCTAATGCAAAAATGACTTTTCCTTTTCCGTAATTCCAGCTTCTCGAGTATGCCCTGGTTAGGACTCCACTGTTTTTGGGAAAACTGAACTGAATTCTTGGGGGGCACTGGTCCTCAAACAAATTCAAATGCTGAAATTATTCTCTTCTAAACCAGCTTGTGGAATAGTCATAATCACCGCAAATTGGACGTTTCCGTCCGCTGTTCCGAGGAGAAAGCGGCTTGTAAGAAGGCTTGTGAAGTACGTAATATCAACCAAACCATAGCTCTTCACTGCGAACCTTACCAATGTTTTCATGCTTCAATAAACGGCAAATATCGGCCTCTCGTTCAACTTTTTGCAGAGCTGAAAGAGAGGGGTAAAAAATTAAGCGGACAGTGTGTCGGTAATCTATAAGTAAGGTCATCAATAAGCTGAGTAATTGAGTTTAGTTTACTTTATGGAATTAACACAACCTGCCTCTGCTGGGAATCCGTCTAGTATCTATAATTTTTGCAGCAAATTCCTTCCCGGTAGAAAGTTGGATACATCGGCATACAACCCCAAAAGCTCCACTACAATAATTGCGTCAGTCATATCTGATCGCAACAAAATTCAATCCTTACCGACCCAGTTCCTCGCATAGTTTATACTGCTGTTCCTTGGCCATTCATCAAGAGCACAGGGCTGAAACGATGGATAGAGCTAGCAAAAATGAACGTGTAGAGTCTGGAGTCGATTGATGCGAGTGTAGGCTACAGAAGAAACAACATATCTTTTTCTAGACAAAACACCTGGGGAAAAGCTTGTAGAAAAAACGTCAAAGTCTTCGGTTTCTAGGTAAAATCGCAGTGAAATCTTTGTGATATTTTGCTGAGTTCTAAAGTATAATGAGTCCAAATCACGAGGCTGGTTTTCGGTCTCTCGTTTAGATGTTGAGCTGCATGCTAAACGTTATTCTGTGCTCGGAATTTTCACATCACGCCTTAAATGAATGAGAACTTCGTACAGTGTAACTTAGAACTGTGTAGAAAAAGTTTGGATTTGCATACTGTTCGGTTAATTGTTCCCGGCTAGTAACGATGGTCACTGCTAATGCGCCATTCGGCTTTCTATAAGTTATGATTATTTTTTACTCAACAGCTGGGTGAGACCATTCGCGTTCGGCGTCTACGGCTTCACACACGACCAGTCTTGCTGATTTTATTTGACTAGGGGTTTTGGCATGACTATAAGTCTGGGTGGTGATAGGTGTAAGCTAGTCTTCGCCTGTCGCGGTCTCTCTAGCAAGCAACCATCTGACCCGATTATACAGATATTCAACGTCTACGGCGATATGAAGTTCTCCCTCAGATTTCATAATATGCGTTCAAAATTGCAGTGGAATCATGGAGCGTAGCTCTGATCGAAACGTTCATGGATTGAATCTACACCTTACCTATCGACCGTTTCTGTTTCGGCCTGGTCAGACTGGTGATAACTCAGCTCCCATACTTGTCATCCGTTTGATGTCACACATAAGCTCTTCAAAATATATCAAGACTAGCTGTTAAACAAAGCTGATATTCTCATTACTAAGGCAACAAAAGCTACTTGGATAAACTTGTGTCTGTGTATTTACAAATGCTCCAATATATATTCGATATGAGTAAAAAAGTTCAACACTAATTAATAGACATGTAGATGAAAACAAAACAGCCTAACGAAGCACTTCGCCGCAACATTAAGACTGGGCAAGACAGGAACTAAGTCTGCTTTCAAAAATGGGTAATACAGGGTCATGTAAACCAGTGAAGTTTTCCAAATTACAAGCCACCAAACGGATAAGCGCAGCTGGCAATTTCCTAAACTGGTCTCGTAGTGTAGAGCGATATTTTTTGAGTCAGTCTTCTCAAATTTCTATTGCATAGCCAAGTAGCCATCTTAAAACAAAAAGAACGGCTTCAGTGACCATGCAAAATCGTGAGCTCAACCAACTATCTTACATCTCAATTGCCTGGCTCATCTATTTCACCTGAGACAAACCTTGTGACAACAATAAATTTGGGAGTTAGTTGTGAGGTGTGAAAAACGTTTTTATGAAATAATTCAGAATTTAATTAGCAAATGCATTTGAAAGTTCATTTTTAGTGGTCCTTTTGTTAAATCAGTTGGTTTTCTTTTTGGGTCCGCCATTCCCAAGTGGAGACATCCGGGCTGTAAAATTCTTTTTCCGTTGCGGATTATCAATTGTCATTCACAACTTTAATGATTGTGAATTAGTTAACATTCATTACTTGGTGACCACGAAAAAGCGTTCACTGGATCCTGTTTGATGCTGATGCAGGAGAGTTGGACAAGTTGAACGGTATTTAAAAAATATATAACTTTAAAAAGTCCGTTTCCAAAATAAAGCAATGGTATTTTCCTTTCTCAAAAAATTTGACTGAACTTGAGCAGTTTTTAATATCTCGCTTGTATCGAGTGTTGACTACTGAACTTTTATCTGTCCTCTTGGGTTTCGTTAGTGACTCGCCTGCAACCTAAAGCTGACCAGTCAGTGCGTGTTTCAGTTCACTGATGTGTTTGCGAAACGATGACATGTCAAATGTCCCTGGTTTATTTCGCGCGAATCTGACAGTGTATTCACCATCAGCCAACGCTTAGTAAGAGTGATTAAGTTCGGTCATACATCTTCTCCAGCTGAGCCACTGGCTGAGGGAAAAACGCTCTATTCATTTGACTTGAGGAGTTACCTGAAAACCAGAGAACAGCTGGCAGTAGTTGGGGTGGAGCTGAGGAAGAATAATCAGTTGTCCTCCATCTAACCGTCCAGAGATGGAAGAGTTTTGCAAAGCAGATCATCGGAAAAGGAGTGGTGTTTCCGAAAATAGAAGTAACAATTAGAGGTACCATAAGTCTCGGGCTTATTCGTCAGTATGACATTTTATGTAGGAAGGGCTTTTTGCGGTTCTTTTGGCGAGATTAGGAACAATACTCAGAAATGGTACTGGCAACGCGTAAATCCAATTGCTGCATTTCCTGATGGTAGTAAAAACGCCGGATTGTTTCTTTTAGCGCACTTGCGGCGTCATCCCCGGTGTCCTTGAATAAATGACTTTCACTGCCAAGTCATGAGATCATCTATATCCGGGAAGTTATCTACTAAGGATCAGGGTGGTAAATAAGCTTTGTTGAAAATGGAGGTAATGTTGAATTTACAGAATGGCAACAAATAATACGAAATAATCGTTCAGCTGTAACACTCTTTCCGCGCCTAGCTGTTGTGGAACCCGTAGGAAGCACGAGGGCTGAGCTACTGTTGGGTTGCAGAAACCTATCAGGAGCAGGGTTCGAACCACGGACCTTCAAGTCAGTAAGTTCACGCCCTAACCACTGAACTACCTCTGACTCAAAATGACAGCGTCGCAATAAAAGTGTTAAAAGTGATGTAAACCAAATATTTATAACACAGTTGTGAGTTGTGGCTCATTGTGAAGCCTAGGAGTGCATCAGATGTATGGGGTCCGCAAACAGTCAAATAATAGTAAAATATTTGGGATGCTTGGGAGGAAACTAACGTTATTCGGTCGAAAGGTTTCCAAAGATGCCCTTTTCTGAGCATCTTTTGACTAATAACTCAGGAGAACAAGCTTAGGATCTCCACAAAAACGCTGTGGCTGTCTCATCTTTTTTCACTGGTTTGACTTTGCTTGGAGCCTGAACTCACAAGGTTGGACACGCAATCTGCAGTATATTAAACACATCCTGGTAAATGTGAAGCGGTGTTGCTTGGGTAATATTTGAAGGTCAGAATTGTTTTTGTAGGCATTTATGTGGGCATATCATATCAGGTCTATAAATGGACAGGGCTTTATTATTTTGAACTTCATTGTCGAGGTGGAACCAACCCATGACGTGCTTTTAAGCTTTCACGTAATTTCGGCCGTAAATTACCTTGGGGACCGTTTGCACCACCAATGTGACCTTTGATTATACATGGTGTGGAACCCCGAAGTCATCCTTTGGAGCTTAAGTGATTTAAAAACACTCTGTGGAAGTGCCCATAAAGTTAGAGTGTAGTTTTCCTCGATGAGGGATATACCGGGAGCAACCCTGAACCCTACTGACCAAGTAGGCTACTAGAAAACGCCAATACTCGTCTTACCTTCTTCACACCTCACACAGATACGTACGTTTCAGCCACATGTGATCACCTTTTTGCCTTATTCAAGATTTGGGAACTTGAAATTTTCATTGTTGGTGATCTATTGCATTTAAATTCCAAACCATGTCTTAGTAACCCATACTTGATGCTGGTGTATAGAAACCTGACCACAAAATCCTGACCTGATTCTCCTTTGTTGATGTAGGTTCATGCTAGACTTATTGGAAGGGGAAATAAATTGTGCGCTCTAGCTAGGCTGCCTAGTTCCCATTTGGTGAATTCTTGCCGGTTGTTCTTTAATCTGATTACCCATAGTAAAAACGTGACGAATAGATAAGTTTAACAACTATGTGGTGAACTCTTGCACATATGCACACCAAAAATAGCACCGATATTCACCTATATGCTTCCAGTATCTACTTTTTCAAAGTGGTTGTGTGTCAACCTGTTTGCATAGCGGAGCACTGAACCAACTTATTGTACTGAACTCTCCTGTGTTTGCTAGAAATCGTTCCTCCCAAATGATGCTTGTTTCATCTGGTCACGGTGGCACGGAGACACAATAGGATTCACGTTAACATTCGTCGTATATTTAGGACGTGTAGGCGCAAAAAATGCATACGTCGTCCGACAGCTAAGCTACAACTAGCCTACAACACGCAGAAAACGGTGATGATTGGTCCCATGTCCTTATTTAAGTGAAAAAGGCTTGGGTTAGAACTTGCTGCGCACAAATCGATGGGTTTGTGGTCGTGTTCAACGTACTCTAACTGAATACCGTCCTCGGTGTGCAGGCTGCCCGCTTAGATTGCAAAGGACTTGTTGGAATCAAATGAAGAGCTCGAAAATCAGTCATTCCAACAGTCAGTACCAGTGGCTCCGATTATCTTATTCCTGGGTGCCTCCGAGTTTCTGTGGCAAACAGAATGAAAAACAGTGGCTCGTGGCATAGTTCTTGCTTTAAGAATTTGAAGAGCACTCCAAATACGCTCAGCCAAATAAAGCTCAATTTTTTTGTTAGGTAAGTAATTCACAAATACGTTAATTATAAAATTGATGTTCAGGATGAGAAAGGGACTGGCCAAACGTATTAATCTCTCCAGCAAGACGAAACTCTCAGTAGGCTATCGGTAAGCTGTTGTCATCTTTAGCGTACCAATAACAAGAACTAGTGACAACGCAAGTAATCCACAAGGTTATCAATTTATTGTTCATACAGTTAGTAATACCCGTAGGTTATGGGTTCACTCGAAGCTAGCCCGGGTTTTCGCTGGCTTTACTACATACAAAACGGAATCGTTAATTCAGTACCCACAAGACTTGGAGCTGACGAGGCTTAAAAGCCTCAAAATGAGCAAACCCAGCAGCAAACAGTGAGTTTTATTCCTTTTAGCCACACCACTAACCTGATGTAAAAGTTTGCACCGCTATCCACATGTATTGGACCCTGTTTACATGCTACTAACGTCAGTCTCCTTGCTGTGTTCTGCACGGAGACCGCAGTGTTCCGATCACCATATATTCTCGTGGAGATGAAGCAGATTTTGTTTCGGTGATTTGAGCCCAGAAGCTTGTTTTGTATGCCTCAAGTATGGTCATGGCCCAATTTGTTCCCAGTTGAGACTGACATGTACAAGTAGGCTCCTTGCGGAAGCTGAATAATCTCGACGCTCCTTGCAAGAGAGCATCTGACAGGTGACGAAGGTTTCACCGCGACAACACTTATCTCCAGACTGTTTCAAGGTGTTGATCTAGATGGCGGCGAACGAATAATGTTCTCAGCTACCTGGTTTTTATGCCCTAAAACTGCTTTCTCTGTTTACAGTATACACCGTTTTCACCATATCAGGTACCCCTAAAACCGTCTCTTTTGTAGGTCGAATGCTTTTTCTGCGAGGTCTTCTTGCTTATGTTGGATAGTGTGAAAGCCAACAAACATTTGTTTATCAGCACGTCAGCAAATTCGTCAGAAGTCCCGTGTGTTGCTGCTTTTAGCCGCTTTGAGGTAATTGACTATTGTGTTTGTCATCAAAAGCTATGTTTTTCGTTGAACACAGGAGATTTGCCTCTAAACACTTTGGACTTCCTCACGTTGCATGCCGAAATTTGCTGAGGACTGTTTTGGTGGCACTGCTCACCACGATCATTGGCCGTGATCATCGAGGATTCGTTTTCCTAAACTCTTCATAAACTGTTGGAATTAGTGAATGGAATTTTCGGTCATTCCACCTTTATACCATAGCCACAAGTACACCATCTATTTGACCATCGTTTCACAGGTTTCTAAAAGTAGGCACAAATGCACTAAACAGAAGCGCACATGGCGGCTCAGAATGTCCGCTATAGCCCGGGACAAAATAAATACTTTGTCCACTCCATAATGCCTCAAGCAGTACCAGACGCCCATAGAAATGTCATATGCTTCCAAGCTCTACCTACTCCAATCTTAGCTTTCGAGTCATCATGAAGCTGATAGGCGCAACTCCTCCAATTCTGAGCTGAACTTCACAATCCTCGGGGGTTTTGCGCTGATATAACCGTCACCAAGCAGGTACTTCAAGTCGTCCTAGAAGAGCCGGTCTATTTAATGTCTGAATTGGAACAGGTGTGTCGCACCAAGAATCATTAGTGATATTGTATTCTAAGAACTTTCACAAACAGTGCCATGGTCACACAGTAGGTTCCTTATACGCAACAGCCGTGCAAAAGATAGTCCTCCGCGTTCTACGTTTGACCTTTAAGGCATCTTTTCCACCGCATCCAAGTGGTGATGTGGCGTTACATCCTCCATACCACGGTTCAAGTAACTGACCAATTAAAAATGCAGTAGAGCTATATGTGGTGGAATGCTGATTTTTATTCAGTTTATTTAGTTATCGTCAAGTAAAATACATAAAACAGTGAACAAAACATGTCTTATTCGCATAATGACAAAATTTATTTGGGAATTTTAGTAAAACTTCTCTATGCGTGATGTCAAATGACCAACGGAGTTACATAGATTAAAACTGTGGTTTGTGGGTGCCCAACTGCAGACTTGATTTACGAAAGCAGCGTCTTTGTTTAAAACAGCTTAACCAAGCACCCCCCCGCAGAATATCCTTTGATGAGTGTTCTAAATTAAGTTCGCAACAGTTTTGGTTCATTTTCCTAGTGCAAAGTTTACTTGGAAAACTAGTCGACAACAATTACGATGCTGATTTTAGGAATACTAGGTAATGATCTTTACTATTTGTTCAAATGTTTGTGGATGTTTACCATTAACTCGCAGCTAAGAGTCTTTTTGATAGCTGAAACAAATTTTTTTCCGGATGGATGTTGCCAAACCTGGGTAGGACACCGCGCAGCCCTCTTGGTGAGTGAGGAATAATGGTGATCATTCGTACTCAGTGACCGCCAGTACGAATAGCAAATTCACTAACGTGCAAGAGCTGAATTTTATGCTATAATGGCTTGTTCGGGCCTCTGTAGACATGTCTACTGAGCACTGAGATCCTATTAACCAGCACGTTTAAGTTACTGTGGATTACAATACCAGATACCGAGTGGTTCCATTTTCTCTTAAGGTTCGCAGTACCGTATAAGTCGTGGTTATGCAGGCTGCATGAATTTTGTATTCACAAAAGTTCTTCTGCTGGAAAGACAATTTGTATCTAGTCGGAAGCGTTCTTCCTTGCCAAACATGCACCGTGTTCCAGCTAGTGAAAATTCCTGCACAACATTTAATTTCTATCATTCTTTTGAACTCCTGAAAACCACCACTAATTATGAATTCAAGTAGCTGTAACACCTTGAAGATACAGTTATTGTGCAAACGCCCTCAGCGCAATCATCCATCTATCACTTTAGTTCCACCAGTAGTTGCAAACGGCTGCTAAGTGGAAAGCGTCAGTCTGTATCAGTTCTACTACAAGTTGACGCGATGCTTGATTGCCTCGTGTTACGTGAAAGAAAAGAAAAGTAAACTGATGGACATCGCTGGTTGATTCATTGCCACTTCAAATTCGTTTACCATCCGTTTGAACAATACTGGCGTGGAACTGGTGGCACTTCGTGCAGCCTGTTTTACAAAAGGGCTTTACGATAGCCTTGATAAAAATTTTCATTACAAAAAAAATAAATGCTCCAGTTGATTGAAGATTCGGACTAAAATCCGAGGTGTGGAAAAGGGTGAAGTCCTTGTGAATGGTTTACTAATCTGTAGTTAACATGCTAAGCCAACCAGTTGAAAATTTTTAACCTCCCTGGCACCTGAGAAACCAATCCGAGGATGCTCGCTGCACGTCTCCGAAATTTCAGCCATTTTTCTCTGCTTTTTACATGAAAAATGTCCCTAAACCTCAATATAAAATCACTTTTACAGTAAAAGAATAAGCTTTAGGAGTTTTTGGGGGATTGCTTGACTTTTTTTACAACCATCCCGGTAGTATTCTTGGTCTAGTTTGCCAACTGCTCGCACTCTGAAATCGCGGACCGTTTCTTTCACCACTCATAAGGAGGCACCGAAATAGTATTCCATAAATTTACTCCAGTCAACTCAAAAATTTTAAAACTTCAACTAGGTTGCTGGTGACTTACCAGTTTTGACACATTGATTACTTTCTCTAAGCTTTGTACCACTTCCTTCTGTCATCTTTGTCTCTTATTTTTCTCTAAATTACAGGACTGTCTTTAAACTGTAAATCGTTCAAAGTTATGGCTTTTTTATTCTGATCTACTTTCAGATCTATTCACAGTGCTAATCTCACGACCGCCTCCACAGTTCAGCTAGTAACAAACTTACCAATCTCGTTCTGGTACACTGCACCTCTTGAATAAGAGATAAACAGAGTTTTAGCAACATCTACAGGATTTTTTGTTTAACACAGCTTTCAGACAGTTAATTCGGGCAGCATAAACCCACTTTTCTCTACTTCTTTTTTGGAATTTGCTTTCATCCCTCAGCCTCCAGTCAAAAAGGCGGCAGAAACATTAAAACTGCCTGATAATATTCGTTGTTTACTGTCCCACACTGTCTTTAGATGTCGTCCGTTTTCTAATTTTCTCCAGCCAATTCTGAAGAACGGTAACATTTTGCAGTAATTATACGATCATATGGGGTCAAAATCAAGCTTTTTACATCCCACATGATGTGACAGCTTTGGGCCGAGATTTTGGTGCTTGATATCACGAATGGACTCAACAAACAATGTAATTCTGCTCATAAAAGCATTTTTAGTTGGTTTGCAAAAACCACTGTGGCAAACTCAACGTATAAATTTGTGGAATTTTACGGAGAAGCAGCCGCGATGATCAAAATGTCTATGCTGAAAAGAAACCCTAATTTCAGTATCTCCCTGGAACAGTCAGCAAAGTTCCATACACTCGCTAGATAGCAGGTTCCGGAGCCTTTAGTCAGACTTGATGGCGCAGCATTGTGCACATTCTAGCATCTCTCGATAAAGTTCAAGCCACCAACTCCATACCCCGAAGGAATTTCTCAGGTGCAATATGATGTATTAGCCATAGGGTTGCAGTTACTGTATCCACTACCTTATGACAATGGGAAGCATTTTATGAGTCCTACTGTTGGAGCACCCCCAGATCCCTCTCCAATTTTGTTTGCTTATTTATACGCTGGCCCAAAAGATGGGATCAGAATATAGGACAACTTGAAAGAATCACTTGGCTCTTCTTACCGTTGAACGGTGAATGGGTTGCAATTGACCAGTTAGAAATTGTGTCTAGGTTTGCTTGCAGTAGCTTGTGGTCGGTCTTTTGCAAACAGGTGACACATGGATATCAACGTGGCAACTAGGACCCGCAAAACGTGCTGCGTAATTAAGGGCTTTCTGAGATTAACTTATCAGGTTGTAGAGGTACATTGGTTCTTGAGGCTCCCATGCCTTCACCAAGGGGCTTCTCTAGAGGTTTCGTCGTGGCCACAAGCCCTTCCCTGCTTGGCTTCCTTTTGTTTCTCATCTAGCCTTTATGGTTGGTGAAGACAGTGGACATCACAATTTGAAATGTTAAGAGGATAAACATCAAAAATCGGTCTGTGGAGTTTTCCTGTCTCAATCTGGTGATATTTGTTCTGTGGAGCTTCAGTCATTGGCTGCTACCAGACTTGATGGCAAAGGTGGGATAATCGGATATGGGGCACGAAATAGTTATGCCTTTCTGTGTGGGTCACATAAACAAAGACAACGGCTAGATAGTCAGTGCGTCCTAAAGGTACTTGGCCGTCACTGGCTTTAGCTATGAAATATTTGACGGTCAGGGTAAAACAACGTAGGGGGTCGTGCTGAATCCTTCTCATAAGGGTGAGTGTTCGGTAAGACTAAAAGTGGAACACAGTTAATAAGCCTAAGAATGCGGATTCTGATGGCCATACCGCTGGTGGGCTGTTCTGAATGGACATAATATTTGGGTTTCTCATAATAAAATGTGGGAGTGTCTGAGACAATCCGCGCCAAAAACAGCATCGAGTAAATGTTTGCCTAAGTTGTAGAAATTATTTGGAGGACAAAAAGAGCGTAACAGGAAAATTTGCTTGCGGTCAAGTGGAAGGCAGAAGAGCAGAGCATATCCAACTAGAGTGTTTAAGACGCTAATAAGTGTGAATGAAAATTTTCTGTTCAATAGAAGACTACACCTTCGCGTTTTGACTATCCGTGCCACTTAAATACTGGGAGACATGGAAGGGAGACCTCCGTGTCGTAGGTGTCCGCTTTGGGTCAGGTCGTCGTTACAGCTAGAGGTAGAAAATTTCTGCATGTCTGAGGTAGAAACCTTGGACGTGTGTGTAAAAGCAATGATGGATAAAATGACGAGGGCCCTCACTGCCACTATGTGAAAACGGATAGCCCGGCCTTGGCCGGCTGCTTGGAGACTTACTTTCTTTGGTTCAGAACACGTTGTCTTGGTTTGTTTGGCAAGCTCATTCTGAGCTGCGCAAACGCTTGGCACGAGGTGCTGTTATTTAGCCTCGAAGCTTTCATTGCTGCGGCTGGGCAGATCAAAAAGGTCAGACAGCGCAGGTTGCCGACTGGTGTACCAGAGGTCATTGGCTCGCTTAAACATTCGACAGGACATCAGTGTGACTTTAAAATTAGATGAATACTGTAGACAGGTGACTTATCCTGGTTTTGATGATTTGTTTCATTTCGGAGGACAGTCATATGTTTTTCTCATTCATTTTCTTGTTGAACTGTTTGGCTCCGAAACTTCATGGACTAAAACGAAATTTTGTTTTGGTTATTCTTGGCAAAGGAAGAGTTTGCTTCTCTATTTGGTACAATTCTCATCCCGCGGATGTTGGACAGATAATTCTCGGCGTAGATTCACGGAGGTGATGAGCCGCCGGAAGAGTTGTCTGAATATTGTAGATGGAGTTCTGTGTTGCATGGAGTAGTTCGAGATTCTGAGAATAGTTGGAGCTTCACCCTATTCAATGCGACATGTTTGGTAGAAACCTCACTTGTTGGCGCCGGCAGGTCTAGCGAGTTTATTCTCTTACATGAGGGCTCAGACGGCTTTGGTATATTTGAGCATGTAACAGTTGGAAGATCTGTATTTTTTATAGGATCCTGTCTGTGATACTGGCGGCGTAGTTGCTTGCTTCAGTACTGTCTGACCGATGGGCTGGCCTAGAGAGTGTGCACTGGATGGGTGTGAGTGGCCCACCTGCTAACTGGTGGATCATCAGTGAGGTTTAAAGGTTGTAATTTAGACCGTGTGATAAAATCTGACTGCCACCTGGGCTGAGGGAAGGTTGAAGCAGGATTCTGGATCATTTTGTTCTTTTGTAACTGATGACCTTGTTCAGCTTAGTAATGACAGCAGAACTCGTAACTGGCTGGCCACGCTGTCCAGAGTACTTAGATCTTCCTCAGAGTATGAGAAAACAGATGAAGCTCAGGATAATGTGGGTTGCGGTGAGTAAGACCAGGTTTCCTCTAGATTTTTGGTAATAATGGAATTCCATTGTGCTGAAGTCAGCACAGATTGTGTGGTGTCACTTCGTAAATTTCAAGCCACTGATTTACATTTTGAGTTCTTGTTGCAACAAGCTGGTCCGCAGTTGGCTTGAAGTGCTTGGTGGTCGTGGGCTGACAACCAAGCGGACGTTGAACATTGCAACTGTGAAGATCACACTCTTCCGACGGGACATGTGCCTAATTTTTGGCCGTCGTACTCTGTGTGGTGTGCCTGTGGAGCTTACTGAAATCCTCAAAACTCCCGGGATTTTCCCCGTCGTGAGGAACTGGGATAAGCGCACGGCCTGTAGGAATCAAAGCGGCGCATAACCAGAAGAAATAAAAGTTTTGATGTATTTAGTAGGTGGTTGAAGAGGTCTTGGTCCATTTTCATCTCACACGCTGACGCGATGTCCTCGTACGTGTGCATATTGTCTTGGAGAGGAAGACAGAAGCAAAACTCAAAGACCGTGTTACCGTCAGCTCCCATGAAGAGCACCACCTAACTTTACATGGAGTGATTCTGAAGTAGGACAGTAACAACCTGCAAATCGGCCGCAAAATACAAAATACTCCATTGCTTGGGTACAACTCTCGACGGAGACAACCCTCCCTCAGCTTTACAGTCAGATCTAGACGAATGTTGCTAAATAACGATAAATGTTTGTGAAAAGTTTTGACGAAGGCACTGATATGATGCTATAACGTCAAAGCCGTTCCTGTCGAATTTCTGGGTGTCAGGTTTAGAACCTAAGCATCTGGAATGGGGGCCAACGAAGCCTCTGTATTTCTGGATCCCTGCATACTACTGAGCAATTTAATCATCTGTGCTGCTTTCCCTGTATGAGTCCGTTGCCGTCGTTGCCGTTTCTGGAGAAAATAGACTGGCATATAGCTTATTCACTCGCTTTGTAAAACAAGTATGGGTCACTGTGAGTGTGAGGGTGACTTATTTTCAGTTCCTCCAAATCTTCAGAACCAAGCGGGTGCTTGATACAACCATGCTGAAATCAAGAGTGGCTGTGACTTGCTCCATCATCCTAGGATAGCACGACCCCAATTTGATTTTCGCAAGCCACTTTGATGATCTCATTTTTATTGGTTTCCAAGGTCTGACTTCACGATATCAGAGTGCGGGCATTAATGTATTTAAAATATCGCCAAATAAAGTGACCTTGAGAGAGCAAACACTCCATCAATTTCGGCAAGTTCGACATGTGTCCACGAATGGGAAACCGAATGACCGTAGTCGTCAATATGGTTGTGTTTTTTGCTACTCCCAAATCAGGGATGTGGCTGAAGGCGGTAGAAATGGAAACCTGACCAATGGTGGTGGCCGAGTGAGACTGTTGTTAACGTATGTACCCAGACCTTAGTAGGCAGTAATCGGTCGTTACTGTGTACTTAGGAAGTCAGCCTGGGCCACTTCCCACCAAGTTGCGTGTGTTTTCCGGTGGCCGCTGCCAAAAATGGTATCATATTTCTTCCAGGTACTCAGTCATTTTGCGGCTAAAAACAGTGCATTCAGCCTCTTTCGCCACGAGTGTGAGCAGTAACTCAGTAAAAAATCACCCGCAAGGGAAAACTGCAGCCAAGATCACATCGTGCACGCCGACTCCCGGAAACCAACCCGACAACGCTGGATCTTTCCGGCAGTCGCCAGTTGAAACTTTGATTTCGAAGTATTTCTTTAGTATTCGTGCTGCCGAACCGCGTGAAAACATCAAAGTTTTGTTCCTCCTGGCGCGCTGCAAAAATCAAAATCATTTGTGTTTTGACATTTTTTCAATAAATTAAAAATAAATTAAAGCACAGGATGAAACCATTCATACTTCTAGTGCGACGCAACAAGGGTGTACGCAGAAAATCTGAACACATGAGTGTACCAACACCTGCATCCTGTAGGAATTTTCTTGTTTACATGCTTAGAAGTTTTTTTTTGCTAGTGCATTTTTGTTGACGAATCCTCCACCTCATTGAGTCAAAGTGAGTCTTTTTTGGGGATGTTCCACACAAGAGAATGGTCCACGCCTACGAAACTTTCTGCGGGCTGAACTTGTTTTCACTACATGCCCACATATTCACAAACATAAACCAAATGGTCACAGACGCAATAATACTGTCGGCGGACCCGAAAATACATGTGCGTAACCGCCACTCATCGAAGGTAAAACATGAAAGCTTTGTCTGGCTTCCTGGACTTAGTGGCGCCCTCACCTGCGACGCGAGCAGCCGAAAGGCTATAGAGTGCTGACGCCGCCGTTGACGGTGGTGGGCACGGCGCGATAATTGTTATCTAATGTAAAGAATATGTCACTCAGCGTATTAAGTGGCGAATAAATATTTGGAGCTTGAGGTGCCGTATCTCGAATATATATACCGGTGAGTATCTGGTGGAAAGTCAACAATTAAACTTCACGGCCCAAGTTGATATCATGGTGAGATTAGACAACCAGTAGATGGCTAAAAAGCCAAGAAGATCTGAACCAGTTAACCCTCAGACCAATGCCAGGGGAACTAGGTGATATTGTGGGGGTGCCAGCCGAATGTATATGGAGTAAACTAGCAAGCAAGTCTATTTCAATGACAACGTCGATTAACAGCACAATCAAGGGATTGTACATTTATCGTACATGTAAATTAAGGTAGTTGGGGTTTGCTGCGGTTAGAAGGGTGCTACGGATAGTGGGAAGGTATATGGCAAGGACAAAAAGGCGAAAATGGTTAAGGACAGAAGCTGGAGTTCAGTCATTGGAGTAAAATAATTTGTGGAGTATATGTTCACGGTTTGTTCAAAGGTGTGATAACCTGTGGAGCGGTTTTTCACCTGGGGGAACCTGTTATTCCAATAGACCACGAGAAAGCACGACGGGGTAGGCTTGTGTACCTCCGACGTGAGGCTTCAAGTTTGTGGCCGTGGTGAGCGGCATTATAGATGAGGCCGAAGAACTTAAGGAAGGAGTCGTTCCGGAGGACCCGTAAGGTGTGAAAGAGGCAGGCACCATGGCCTGAGTATTTGATAACAAGTGCATTAGCTGAGATTTCTGGCGATGGGGATGTAGCTAACTAATTTTCCTTTTGCCCAAAATTTCTCACGTGTAGGATAGCATTCTAAAACAGGCACAAAACAAGTTAGGTGTAATGCTTGGCAGGTATGAGGGTCATGGGGTGAGATTCGGCGGGTTATGTGATGGACACGCGCGTGGCTTTAGTGGACTCGAGAAAGCAAATACATGTTCTAAGAAGATCAACGGAGATTTGGACGTTTAAATCTTTGCAGGATTCCTCAGAAAGTATTAGGATCTTCAACTTCTCACCTGTTGATGCAAACGGGTCAAAATGGCTGTAGTGGAATTAAGGTTCAGAGTCTTATCGGTAACTGTTCTCAAGTTCTGCCCAGCGGATATCAGTAGCTCTCTTCAGAAAGGCCGAAACACTGTCAGAGCTTGGGATCGTTTGCCTGCACCAACTCGGAGAGAGCCAAGATACCAGAGGAAAAACGAAGACTGTGAAGGATGAACGGTCAAGGACGGAACTCTTCCAAGTCGTTCAAACGTGTCAGAAGTAGAGCCACCGAGGAAGCACGGTCAAAAGAAGCGCATAGCTACGTGTCGCGGTTTTCCTTCTAAATGCTTTGGGGAGAAACCTGGAGAGGTATTTGTGTCTCTAAAATGTTCTTCAGAAAGTCAAATATATAACAGGATTGTCTTCTAAAAGTACGAATACTCAGTCAGACACGACCTAAGGGGAGAAGCAATATGCATTAGTGATTTATACATTGCAGTGGGCACAATGAATGCTTATAGAACACAGACGTGGCGGGCCCTGTGACCGCCAACGTGAGCGGCTTCTCCACTGTGGTCAGTCACGCTGGCAAGAAACAACCCGTCTGCAGAAATAATGTTGTTTGATTCCCTAGCGGGTCAGAAGTTTGCAGCTGCGAAATCCACACCCACAGAACGGGTTTCACGATAACCTAGGTCTCCGGTGTCGGAACATGTAGAGAGACCTACCGAACGATCTACGACGAACGACTACCTTGACAACAGGGACCACCGCTGCAGTCACGCTACCGGGCAACCAACCCACACGACCAAGCGTCGTTGTTTTCCATCTAAATGGCACACGTCGAATAAAGTATCATAGAAAATCCCTTTTTCGAAAGTGCGACATCACCTGCCTTCCACTCAGGTCCGGCAAACGCGGTTGCTCAAAGTAAGGATGCAGTGATCACTCACGGCGTACAGAGCATAATCACCGAAACCAAAGTCGAGGCCACCGGAAACCTGCCGCGCACTGAGTTAGCCAATTCAGCCGACAGCCAATATAAACAAAAACAAGCGCAGTTAAATAAACCATACGAACTTCACTCACCCAGCCCAGGTTGCATTCCTTCGTGAAAACGTGCCTATTTTTGTTACAGCCAAGTGACGGACCTGTTTACTATCCAGTGTGATTGTCAAGCGGCCGGTCAGGGCCGCACACATATGACGTGATAGACCGGCCGCTCTCGGAAGTTTTAAAAAAATGTTGCATCACCGCAAAACTTTGAATGACGGTAAACGGGTGAGCTGAAATTCTGGTGTTTCCTGGGTCGCCAAAAGCAGTGGCCAACAATTTTGTCTACAGCACTACCAACTGTGCCTTGGAAAAAGGCCGATATAATTCGGGTCCCCAGCGGCTAAACTCACTACGAAACGGGACGACAACTTTGAAAGCACAGGACAGGCGATGACAGACAATGCGTAAATGCCTTTTCCGAAACCCGGTCGTCAACGTTAGTGGATGATCACTAAATCGACTGTTCCCTCACGGCTCAACACTTACCGGATTCTCGTCTCCGGATCCAGCAGAACCAGTATTGAGATGTCTGTCCCCGGGAACTGACACATACTTTTTGACAGCCCTCCAGGTATCTGTCAAACGACCGTCCATAAACGCACTTAAAGGACCTATCCATCACCAACTCTCTCTGTTACTGCGCTCTCTGTTGACGGGTAATAATTTAGCGCGCTCATTGGAAACGAGCACGTGAACGCGACGTTTTATTATGCATGAACATCCGCTCCGACGGCCATGTCACACATTGCTGCTGCACTTATTTTGAGTGCACTTCGGATTCAACTTTCACTACGGTCGGAAGCCTGCCCTCTATTTGACGTCGCTTCTTGCTTCCTCTTGATACAACTTTCCCCTCATGCAAATCACTGGTAAGCCCCCTTCCGACTACAGCTTCAAGAGTTCTCCACACCCGAACCCTCCTGAATGAAGCTTTAGCCCATTCAGGCCTGTAGCCAATTTACTTTTGCACCTACTCAAGCTCTGAAGGACAGCGCTTAGATTCGGCATGCCAATGCATCCATCAGACACTGTGCTGGCGATTCACCATCATTTTATGATCTGGCTAATGCCCCAGAAAAGCCTTTCCATGATAAAGCGGTAACCAGGCACACTCTGGGACATAGCGGCAAGCTGCTCGGTGTGACTACAATAACTGTGGAGCAGAAACTGAGGAAGACGGGTGGTTATTTGGAACATCGGTAAAGGATACCAATCTCGGAAGAATACCCGAAAGTCTTTTCATCCTATCTTATTATTTGTTACTACACTGCTACGTTTTTCGCTTGCTTAGGCGTACCTATTTGTAACTCAGTAACCTAAAACGTTTTAGTTTACCGCACCGAATGCCCTAATGGATTAAACGAGTAAGGAATATTCACATGTTATTCTTCCTTTCGTGCTATGATGAAGGTTTTTTGGTTTAGACCATTTAAGATGCTTTTTTGCTCAGCAAAGATCCGGACTTCAAGGATTCGCGGATTAATACACAGGATCGGAGCTTTCACTCAAGCCTGCCGGGCTGGCCGGTCAGCGGCTTCCGTTCACATGAAAGATATAAGCAACAAAGGGCGTAGCACCGCTTTTTAAATTGTTAGCAAAGGGCAGTAAGCTCGCCAGCGCGAGGGCTTACATAAGAAATCACCTAAGTGTGCTTTGAACCGGGTACTAGATGCTGTGTGAACAATCGTCGAAGGAAGGTTATTGCACGCGCCAACTACCCAGAATACCTAATAAAAATGTGCGCTCTGAGCTTGAAAATCTTCTTACCGTGTCACCACCGTGTCTTGGCTGGGTCAGCGGTGAAAAATCGGTTCGCCAAACCTTGTTCAAACAGGGCATAAGTAAGAAATATGTCCCCTTGGGGGCAACGATACTCCAAGGGAACTAGGTCAGGCACCCCAAGGCGCGATTCATAATCAACGGATTTAAGGCCGACAACCATTTTTGTAGCAGCTATTTGAACTCGCCCAATAAGGGTTAAGTCGTTCTTGCGCCCTGTGTAGACAACATGGTTGGCATATTCAAGAAGTGGTCTGACATATGTCCGATTGAGTATCCGGAAGTCCACTTGAGTGAAACGGTGTGAGATGCGCCAAGAACAGCGAATGACCTTTGAGCCGATTTTTTACGGTTAAGTGAGAGGGGAAAGTCTGAAGAGAACCAAATACCTGAATTTGTCTTGGTATTCACCCCCGTAATGTCTTCTGGTCTATTCTTATCATGCACGACAAAGGTGTTCACTGAGTTCCCTCTGAATGACGCGTGGACGCAATTTTCGACATTCAGAGGAAGGTGCCAGTCAAGCGACTGCTGCTCTGCAGCGTCTACATCCACTAGGAGGGCGCTGGCATTGGAAATCCAGGACTTCAAGTCGTCCGAATTAACTGGACGTGTGCTTGAAAGAAGATCTTTAAGATCTTTGACGTAGATCAGAAACAGAAATAGTTACAAAACCAAGCCCTATGGAACTCCAATTGAGACCGGCGCCGAAGAGGAGTAGGTCGAGCCTACTTTCAACTGAAATGTTTAAATATGACAGGATTGTCCTAATTCCATGAACAATTTTTCTTAAATGCGATAATACTTGAACTTGTGAAGCAGCGGGACGTGTGGGACTTGTCAAAATGTCTTCGAGAAGCCAAAGAATATGGCATCCGATATGAGTCTTTCATCCTTAGTTTGGGTTAAGCTGTCCGGTAGTTATCTTTTTGAATACCTGGGACGTCGTTTCCAGAATACACGAAGTCCTTTTGGGTGGCTTTTGTTCCGTTTGACTGCGTGCTGTTTTCTTCGGGCCAAATACCGCGTGAGGCTTTTTAGCAACTTTGACTGCCACTTTGCTTCTATGCGGGTACAAACTTTCTGGGTTTCACTAGCGACCACAGCAAAAAACGCCACAACCATACTCTACTATTTGATCGCGCGTTTCTCGTGCAGTTGTTGGTCCTCAGGAATGTCCGTGGGGTTTAGACCACGGTGCTGTTAGCAATCTGCAATTTCAAGCGATAAGATTTTAGCGTAAGTTTTGTGGTATGCTGCCATTTGGACAGAACCGGAGTCAGTTTTGATGGCTAACACCTATGGTCTGCTTTGCATCCACATATGCACTAGGTTATCCAATGACAGTTTAGCAGTACACAGACCAGCCAACATGAATGAGCTAAACGTTGGCTATGCACTCATTGCCAGCAACGGTGTTTCAGTTTTAGTTCAGGTCAACCGGCTTCATCATTGAACTAGTCTTACCTCATGCTCCATTGCTCAAGTTTTTTGGTCCCCACAATTCTGATGACATTTTGCATGACAAACATGTCTCGTTGGTTGTACCGTCCTCCCCGTTGTGTTGTTGCCCGCCGCGTTCATATAGTTACGTTCCGATTATTCCTCAATTGGCATGGCCCCACAAGCTGGGTGATAAACCTTTTATTATACCGAGCTTTTTTGCTGGTGAGTTAAAAATGAATAACCGCTGAAGACGTAAATGGCACAAAATAAAAATGCTACATCTAGGTTGTTTTTGGTGCACACTCGTCAGCTGAATGCAAACAATCGGCTTGATAAGGTTTCAAATACGAAACTTTCAGTGACGCTAAGGTTTGACGATGCCAAACATCAGAGGGAACAATTGTGTTTGAAAGTCTGTGGCACTAGTTACACGAGCTATTTACACCACTATTGACAACAAATCTTAATTGTTCACGTTCGTGCCATCAACAAGTGAGCATGTCTGTCACTGAACGGTGCAGTGCAGTGTCAAGATCTAAACAACGGTGAGCGAAATGTTGGCTTTGAAGTGTGTGTTGCGGGCCTGCATGCGAAGGAAAATCTCATGATTGTGACTGAAGGTGCGATCACAGGGAACTTATAACAGAACAAGTCAGAGCAGACTCAACAGGCGCGGCACAAATACGTTTGGATAAACAGGCCAGCCGCGCCCATTCACACACACACGCTAATATACCAGTGTTGGATGGGTTTGTTTTTGCAGCATGGTCAACTGCGATGTATATGAGAAAAAAGTGAAAATCGAGAGTATATGGATGAAGCAAGCAAATGAGTTGGGGACTTGCCATGAGCTAAAGTTGTAATTAGCACAACTACTATCATTATACATTATTCATACGTACCATAAGACCATGATAGGTCGTATTAAGTCTGCATAAGTCTGTATTACGCAGGTGCCCGCGTTTGCGTTCATGGAAAAACACAGAAGGCGCTAAAATTGCATTTGACTAGATGCAAATGCAAGAAATCGCACCATGTCGTTACACTGTGCCATACAGTTGAAAATTTTGAGTCTCCTTCGTAGAAAAACCAACTTACCCTATGAGTTATTTGTGAAGTATACTTAAGAAAAACTACCACCCCAATCGCTTGCAGAATATAAAATTATTGGCTTTTTTACTTAAAGTCGTTTAGCTCTCTGCCCATGTTTGGGTGGGTTAAACAATCTCTGTCACTATTTCTGTGAACCTAAGTAGTTAGTATCCGTCCGGAGAAGAAATGCCGATCGGTATTTGGCGAATGAAAATGACTTCCCGGAAAGTCCGGTGTTCTCGAGGTTACAGTTTCATCGGTTTTCTGGGACACACGGCGTTGTGCTCCTGCGCTTGGTCCAAGTCCAAGGTCAACCTCATAGAAGGGCTTCTCCGCAGACAATTTGGCAACCACACTTTTGTGCTTTCTGGAAGGGCTGGGGGACATACGACGACGATATTGGGCCATATGCGCACCCACCATGGAAATAACCCTGCAAATTCTCCCCGCACAGCTTGCGGCACTAATTACCACAACCCACGGGTGACCCAATAGTGGTAGCTGAGGTATACAGAGAACACCATGCAGGCCTATATACAGCCCCAGCGTCCTCGTCACATCCAACCATGTCAAGGCGTAACTACGTACGGCCTCTAACCGATTTGGTCGTCACTGTGAAGGACAATCGTCAAAACTTACACAAGATCAACCCGTTTTGCGCATTGGGGCCAAACGAAGCCCATCCAAGGATCCTGAAGGAAACGACGTGCACATTGGCAAATCATTTCTACCTGGTGCGTCGTCAGTCGCCTGACGAAGGAAGCGATTGTAACACCAACCTACAAAAATGGTAACCGACTATCGCCCGACAGCTACAGGCTCATAAGCTCCACTAGCGTGCCATGCAAGGCGATGAAGCGCATTCTGAAGCGAGCCATCCTAGACAACCTTACTTTCAACAGCTTGATATCTCCAGTTCAACACGGATTTCTCCAAAACCGTTCTTGCGTGACGAACATGCTCGTATTTATGGACAGCTTAACCCAAGCCAAGGACGAGGGACT
>SJOL01008644.1:341327-359952 GCA_004794785.1 Opisthorchis felineus
AGTACTACCTGCAACTTTCGTCCATTGTAAGCGATTTACGTTTTATCGCGATTGGCGATATCTCTTAACATTGGGCACCGTTTTCACAGCCAGCGGCGATTAATGACCTTGAAGATTTGCTCACTTAAACAAGTCACCCATGTAGATAATTTTCAGAACAATTAATTAGACATAGACATTCTTCACTATACACTAGCAACCTTGGAAGCCTCGTGGTGTTTGATAATTCAATTCCATTTTGTGAATACTTAGCGCCTTCGATTTCTCGGATAACGGAATGAGCAAGGGTTCCCAAGGGCCAGTGATTTCAACTACAGGTATCTAGACTGATCACCAAGGCACTGCGAACCCCAATAAACAACGGCAGCAAAAATATGCAGTCATGCTATCCAATTGTTTTGTTAAGAAGCTATGAGATATCCTAGAAGTCCTCACCCAAGAAGTTTTGTTGAAAACTAGTAGGGGCATTTGGTTTGTTGTCGATTCGTATCACTTGAAGTTTTGCTATTCTGTTTGGTTGGAGTTGCTTCGAACCTTTCCACCCAGTTTTATGGAACCCAAAAATGTGTCCGAAATCCAATTATGGAACGACGTGTGCATAGATCTTCTATCCATTACTTTCGTAACGATAGTGTTCAGCCGGAAAATGTTCGACAGTACAAGCCTAGTTAGTCTAAAAACTCTTAAATGTGAATTTCGAACAACGGTACCTGACAGATTGTCAGTTATTCAACGAGTCGTTTCTGAGAATCGCGCGAAAGTGAGCTTCTTCATACGGTCAACGACTCACTACCTGCAATAAATGCTTCGTAAAATCCGGCAAGGTGATTGGGCTCCGGTTTCTACCGTCTTCAAAATGAAGTCGGTATATCAAATAACAGGTCTTGAGAACAGAATCGCAGAGTAAATGGACACCACCTGACAGTTCTGCATACTGGATCCAAACAACTGCCCACGATTTACCTACACCATTTAGCGAATATTCCACGAGTAAGAGATTGTGTGAGAAACACGAGCTTCTCTCCAAGCACATCAACTGACCACACCAAAGAAACCGACAGCCGCGGTGACAGCTGCAACACAAGCGCTAGGACACAAATGCAGTCGTGCTTTGGACAGCAAAGCTGTCTCATGGTCTGTCAGCGTCACTGAATCCAGTAGATCTTACTTAAGTAATTTCTGCCTTAGAGGAAAGAAGCCTATTTTGTTGCAACCGAACGGTCTACCCAGTGTCCCGAAATTCCTGAGCTGCTGGCAAAAAAGGTAGCAGTGAGATAGATTTTGTTTCACCAACTGCATTTCCAAGCAAAATCCTCGTATGTGACGAAAAAGTCAGCTGGACATACCAGCTACCTGGGAGGCCTACCGCAAGCCAGAAACTTGAGCGAAATAATTGGGCTAGACCATAAGAAAACAATGGGGATCTCACCGCTTCGGATGCTACGGACGCTGCGTTTTAGATTTATGGGCTGGTTTATCCCAGCAGTCAAGCTGTTGCTCTTTATATAAATATTATCTATACTTGAGGACGCTTGCCCGGCTACTTGTCCGCTCAGCATGGGCGAGATGGGAAGCCTCAAAAGGATGAATCGACTGGCAACAAGAGTGACACCTTAACAGGTTCTCAGTTGCCAGGACAGGCGTAGCGCCATGGATCTGTACACTGTCGCCTACGGAAAGTACAATACGAATCCTGCGGCTTCTGTTTAAACCGACGGCTAAAGGAGATCTGCGATGGCACAGATCCAGGCTAAACCTGATTGGAACACATGGCTGGTATTTCCTGCTACTCAAACCTTGACTACACTTCTGGCATGCACGACAAAAGCGGACTCTTTTGCCTTATTCAAATTGTGTATCAACAAGCAACTGTGATGCAGACGTACTGAACTTCGACAGTGCATCCATCCCACTCACCCTCCTAAAAGATGGTGACTTGCCCGATACAACATGCAAATAGCTCACCAGGATGACGATCGTCATCCTTCTGCTTTATACATCCTGAACCTGATGGTGATCCAAAACTTTGGTTCATTTCATTCAGTTCAACTTAAGGAAAAGGACTGCGTTCCTTTACTATGAAAGTGGAGTCGTCCCATCCACGCAAGTCCAATAACAGAGCGGATCTAAGCAATTAGCAACCCGTGGCTCTCTTCTCAGTGCCTCTTGAAAACATAGGAGTCTTAGCTACCGGTAGAAGCAGGCTTTATTATAAATAACACATTGTTCAAGTTGAGGAACCACAGGGGCTTTCCAAACAGTGTTCAAACACAATAACCGCACCTAGTGTCGGAGATAGTGGGACCGAAACCACGGACGCTGAAACAGGAGTAGGTGCAAATTTCCAAAGACATCCAGTCTTGGGGACTACCACCTTAGACGTGTGGCTTGAATGAATCGTTGCTACCTAATCCTACAAACTCCTTTTGTGTAGGAACTTGAAAATAATGGTTGGGAGACCATGTTGAAACTACTTTAAGTGGTGTGCATCGTACCACGAGGGCCGGTTTCGAGTTATCGATTATTCTTATCTTTATTAACCTTAAGAGTTCCACCTAAGTTATTTCGACCACCTTTCATTTTTTTTATGTGAAAATCTCCTCTTGCCGGTAAGAATTCGACTTTTTAAATCATGACTTTACCTCCATTGATCTTCAAATTTCGTCAATTAAATTTCATCCGAATCGGCCGAGTGGTCCCGGTGTTCTAGAGCTGCTGAGCCTCTTTACCCCTGAGTCGTATCACCGGCAACTTCAAACTACGTCATACATTGCTGGGGCAGAGTGCCCACAAAGGCAGTACCCCGAGACTCCGTCACAAACGTGTGTTTGTTACCACGACAGTTGGCGGAGGATTTCAGTGGCAACCTGACTGCCGTCAACCTTCACCGAAATGACATGGCAGAAGGCAGGCCAAAAGTAGAGAACTATTTGCACCCTTTACTGCACAAAACAGTGACTTAATAGGGGTTCAGAATCACGGCTCCATAACAGGCGGTGCTAAGGAGAGAAAAGTGGGCTGACATGAGAACCTACCTTAGAGGTTTATGGTGGTTAGAATGTTTCGGCTCCAACGCATCTCATTGAGCCTTGTAATCCAGTGAGTGGGTTTACAAACCACTCTGGAGTGATCATCAAGTAAACCCAATTCACTCTACGCGCTTGATCCATGGAAGTCTTTCATCGACCACGCTCTGAGTGAATACTGGTGAACTAACAATTCATACATCTATATTATGTCCAAACGATTTCCGCACACGACCAACCGCCATGGGATAAAATCTTGCACTAGAAAATGCCTTGAGGAATAATGCATTGAGGGGGTTTCTGTAGATGAAAAGTTACATCTGATTTGAACATGGAGGATTTCTTCGGAAAAGTGCGAGAACTAATTCGTTTAGGCTATGGCCGTTTCTGAAGATGTTGCATTAAACTGCGAAATTGTTTATAAACTTAATTGGGCCTTGAAAGTTGGTGAACTACTGTCATCAATGAGGACATGAGATCGGCTGATGATGGTCGTTTAAGATACATCGGTCAGTGTAGTATTAGGTTTCCTATAGTTGTTCACAGTGAATTTATTTCTTATCTTGTCACATGCGGTCAGTGGTGGTGAACAATTCGATCCTAAAGGAAGCATCCAAGGCGTACATACCGTTTGGCAATGATGAGAACGTCGTTTGTTTCAGTCGCGTTCGATTCCATTGCATGCATTCATTATGAGGCCTTGAAAAGACAGCCAGCCTTAAACATGTAGGTATATAAGTTTTTTCCGTTCAAGAGACTCTATGCCCGTGTTCTTTTATTTTCAGCTGAAGCAAACGGTCCATTCCTGCCAGTCGTGGTTAATTGAGTTCGTACTCCCTTTTTCAGACATGGAGATTCTTTGACGGGTCAAGAAAAATGATGTAAAAAAACACCGCTTTCTTATCCGTCTGATGAGGGTTCGAGCCCATTTTCCGCCGAAATAACTAGGCTAAAGAAGTGACCAGCATCAATGTTAATGATCCTCCAAATACAATTTTTTTCGAAGAACCTTATTGGTTTTAGTTCAGGAAATAGCAAGCTCGCAACTGAAAAGTACTTTGATGTGGATAGGGTGGCAAAATTTTCGGTAGCCTTGGTGTTAACGGTCCGAACAACGTTTACAACGGGATCCCCACTGTTTGTTGATGTGAAAATCTGAAGAGTAATCGTGCATACGAAAGGCGATCCCATTCCTTGGCCAGATGTCAATCGTCTTTTGGAAATAAAGTCTCAGTGTCTCCCGAGAATACGACCTCAATTTTCTTTAATGGGTGACCATAACTGTTTCACTCCAGCGTTCAGAGGCTTTTGATATGGAGAACAGGCATCTTTGGATTCTTCGTCGCGCATTTGGAAACGCATAATCTTTCCTCAAACCGACAAAGCTATCCAAGTTTAGCAGTCCTCGTCAAAAGGTATTGATAAACGCTCGAATCGTCTAAAAGACAAGCTGTTTAGGGGTATCAGAGGTATAGCCTACAGAAAGAGACTAAAGACAATCGATATGCTCTCTGGACAGCATCGATGACCTGATACTTGACTGTCAAATCCTGAAAAAGAAATGTCGTGATATTCAAGAGCCTCCACACAAAACTCCTTTCCCCATCATGACCTGAGGCTTCCTATCAGCTCAACACGTTGAATCTCACAGACAGCTTCTCTTCGCTGCAGATATGTCAAATTGGAATGTCCTTATTATCTTTTTAGCACCATCCGCTTCGCTCGGTGCGGTGCTGAAAAGAACCATTCACTGTAGCACCTCGGCAGGCGAATATGTCCATTCCGTTTTGCATACCTTCCATGACAAGAAAGCCTTTTTAACAACATGAAATTGGACAGCCATCAGTAAATAGTCCTTAATTCCGTGAGAGGCTGATGAGGCACTAGTACATTCAGACGCAAACTTGATAAATCACCTGCAACATGTTCCCTTAATAACTTCAAAAATTAGTGAATATAAGCTCACTCGAGACACATATAGACAAAATTATAAATGAATTTCAAGCTACGATGCTGCAAAGGTTAGCGGTGACTCATGTGGTGTTGGAAAATCAAACCCGATGTTAAAAGCTCCATTTTTGTTTTGAGCTTCTTAATCTTTCCATCTGAACTAGTTCGGCTACTTTTCTGTGTTTGATGCATTCACATTGCACGGGCCAATGATTTCAGAATTATTGGTCTCAGCTTTATTGATTCACCCACACCTAACAAACTGTATTTATCACTAGATTGTCTGCGATTGCTCCGGTGGGAAGGAATAGGGTTGACGTTTAACGACCTGAGTCAAAAGACCGTTCAAGTGGATTAGACGCTTGCCATTTACTCCTTGGAATGGAAAATGTTGGGCTCAAACTTTCCATGGTTGTGCTCCGCCGTATTGATCACGCGACACAAGGCCCACTAAACAGACAGCTATAGCGTACGCATGTTCATTTGCTTGGTTATTTGCCAAGTTCGTCTTCTAAACAGAAAAAGATGTGTGCAATGTCGGTGTGCATATGAACAGTGGATGAGGCGATTCCATGGGCAAAAATAGAGCTGATAAGGACTGAAATTATAATATTTAGCATTCACACACAAATTGACATTCCTTTCGAATGAAACTCCTACTTTTCAAGCTTAGCAGTCAATAGGAAATGTAGCCTCAGGTTCAGCATGTCGTTGTGCTGAAAATTCCTCCTTAGCCCATCACTTCGCTTTGTTTGTAGTTTGTCAGAACAGCGTAGTTTCCGATTTCCACCAATCATATTTCTCGTTTTGGTAGCGAATACAACATGCGTGGAGTGAAATACTAAATTGCAAGACAAGCAAATTTATGCTGTTTGGGATTCTTCATAGACGATGGCCAGACCACTAGTATACTTTTCGGGAGTATACATCCAGCAATACACTACAGACGAATATAAATGGGAGATGTGTTTGTAACGGATTTATACGGTGTACTGTACTTGCGCAAGCAGTTTAGTTGTCTGTTTTAAAAAGGAATCAGAGACCGTGGAGGTGTATAACGAGTGCTCACCACTTTCTCAGCCATGTATTGCTGAACATATGGTTCTCACATATTCAGCATTGATTTGGTTCAACAGTGTAGTTTGTTCAGATCACGTGAGTTTGAAAAGGCCATGGGTTGATTTGCATAGGCACTAGACAGAACAATTCGTTGTTCATTTTGTATCACTATAAAGTATTGATTTCCAATAATACGGTACACTTGCATTCACCTAATTGACAAGTGAAGACAACACTGTTCAAACGAACGACAAGATAAAAGAGAGTATGCATGGTGTTTTTTTACAATTCCAGACGGTCAAGACTGCTGACGTTAAACTGCATACCGGATTTGGTGCAAATTAAGACATTCAGTTCAGATCTATCGTGACTGAATTCACTCCCTTCACTACACCCAATGCTTACGTACGACAATCGATAGTTGAGGTTACATATAAGTTACACGAGAGAAAGCAAACTTTATTGGTTCAGTGGGCAGCGAGAGCAGTGTAGGGCCTGGATATTTTACCCAGACGTTTGAGGAGGACTATTTTCGCGAACGAAGGCATATGCAATATGATTGTGTTCTTGGAGCTGCAAGCACGGCTGCAGACGCGTGGACGGACCAGTATTTGTGAATTTGCATACCCGCGCGTATGGGTATATTTGGGTGCGAGCTGAAGTGTGCCGATTGTTTCATATCATGATAACTAAACACCGTTAGGGCAATCTCGCTCCAACGAGACGAAATGCCTATGGGGAGAACGGACACTTGAGTGACTGCCGGCCCGGGAGGAGGTTGTTAGAAGCACCTGAGAGAAACGAAGTCCTGTGGTACCGTTTTCTATGGGTATTTGCATAATCAAGATCCCCATAAGGGGTTCCATCTGGAATCATTAAAACCTCAAACGCGAACCCAGGTGGTGTCAATCCGAGACTCAAATTAACCTCTCGTTTATCCTATTCGGCAACCGAATGTGGCACCCAAATGTCGCCTCAGGGTTCAGTCGAGCGGAACTTGGATACATCCATGTATTTTCCCTCGATGTATTGCTGCTTACAAGTTCTCAGTAGTCCTGCAAGAAGTACGCTCTATCAAGGACAAATGATCCTACTTAACAACGGCGATGCACCCTTTACAGAGGGCCACCGGCTTCAGTGTATCGGTTATTTAATTTAAAGCCCGTCTGATTATTTACTGGTAAGATCGGCTGTTGACCTGCGCACCAAGCTTCACAACTGCCTTGCGTACTGGTGGCACCCCCCCCCAGACGAAACATCCGCATGCCACTTTCAGACCAACTACCACCTGAACAACAGCCCATTAACCCAACTGAGGTACTAATATTTAGACATATTATTCGTAAGGTGGGTTGAAATGAAGCCCTCACAACTGAAGCTATTCAAGAGTAGTCTTCGATCGGAGCATGAAGCGTCGACTTATTTGTTCACTACATAAAACGCCGTAGCTGCACAATCTATTCCGAACTGCGAACATACCGTATTTCAGGTGAACTACTTATTGACCGGAATTTCCGATGCTCTTCTCGATGAAGCTGACCCAAATATCCTATGAATCGCAACACACCGAACACGATGCAACCAATTCCAGAGCCGTTCTCCCAACCCATAGTTGAGTTGCTATATGGAGGGTGATTAATCTCCTCAAATGTACATTTCAGTTAAATTCAAAAAATCGACAGGATACGAGGTGTTTCCTAAACCAACCCAGACACACGACCGTCAGGTGTGCGGGCCTGAAAAACCAACAGAATGCGACAGTTACACAGTATCTTGATTCGGAATAAAGGAGGATGGCTCCGCTGCAAAATGCGTCCAGGTTCTTCTCCAATAAAGCAAACAGCCGTCCCATCAAAGTCAACAATCGACCAGTCTGCTCACCTGTGCATGCGTGCCCACGTTATTCGATTATCAAAAAAGGGGAAAAGCGAAGGAAAAAGAGAATATCACAATAGGAATATCGACGAAGAACAACGGGACTATTGCCCAAAAAAGTGATCGATCAGTTGGAGAGGATAAAAACATAAGTATAAGAGAAGAAGGAGCAAAGCCGGGCGATAGAGTCCGCTGTCAACGGTAACCTTTGACAACAACGTACATGATTGTGATGACAGGTTCCAGAGAGGACTAATATGAGATAGAATTACAAAAGGACCGTCGGACAGTGGGTAGTGAAATCAACTGTCTTTGCGATTCCGGCCTGGATTGCCAGAACGACGAGAGGTTATACGGCTGTCTTCGGTTGGCGCAGGGTCCACAGAGTCCCATTCTAGAGCAGTCCAGCTGTCATCATTCTCTTCAGCCCCGTTTCCATTACCCGGTGTATCCCAGTCTACAAACAGGGGGAGAGTGCCACACACTAAGTCATCGGCAGCTCACACGGAATGGTTAGAACTGATGCCAGGATTAGAGTAGAAACATTCTACTCAAATTCTACATAGATACACACCACTTGAAGGGAAAAAGCAGGACTTACCGCCTTTAGGATCCTCGTTTGCAGGTTTTTCCACTTCAGACCATTTCCAATCCTCATCAGCATCAGTGTAGAAGTGAGCTGCTTTCTGACTGGAGGGGCTGGGAATCCTAAAACACAGAAAACCATAGGACTAACTGTTGACCTGCGTAAATTAGTTGACAACAGCTAAGCAGCGCCGCCGCATGAACCATGAGAAAATATGCGAATGTACCCCAGGTCATCGAACGAGGAACAGAAGAACTTGGATTTCACAATGCAGTGTTAAATTGTAGCCTGGTTATTATGATATGACTGAACAGGCTACCCGCTTAAAATTTCAAGGTAGAATACCCCCTACGGGAAGGAGAAAAGCAGGCTTGTAAAAGTGTGACCACTGCTTCGTCAAATAGTTCGGTTCTAACGGGAGATGCACGTCGAAAGTCGTACGTTAATCACGAAAGGCGACTCATTGGAAGTTGAAGCTGGGAAAAGTAATTCTGTTTTTTTTACTCGTTACACCTACCAGGCATGTGCCTGATAACCCTGTTGACTAGCCCAGTGTTACCAGCAGAATGGTGTTGCGTTTTGCGTTCCACCATTACCCGAGTGATCGCTTCCGAAGCCAAACTGAGTTACCATGTGGACTTCTAAATGTAGAATCAGTGGTGGTCTGGCGTGGCAGCAGTGTTCCTAGTCATGTGAAAGACGCGTGGATTTCTGGACTCATAAAACCATCAAGAGTAGTACTGTCTGGGAAATACCCTCATGTGCTAAGTCGGTTGGCGATGCCTCACAAACACTGTGTCCCGAAGGCATTCCTTTGGCGTTGAATTACATGCCGTCTGTTGGGTCGGAAATAACCTCTGTCCTGTGAAATTTAAGTGAACATATTGTGTACATTGGGTGGTCCGTTTGTACCTAACTCAATACGTTAGCCTTCACAACTCTTCACTGACGCCGGTATTTTGAATAAATACTGCCTCAAGGAGTGATGAGAGAGGAAAACGTCCTGCGGATATGGTACAACAGCCTAAATGTTGATCAGAGCAACTCCACCAATAGGTGGTTAACAATATCGACCGGCGGATGGCTGTTTGGATCGATATCGGAGCCTGCTAGAAGCTGGAATTTGCAGCTTTCAAAACAATTTACCTGTGTTATGCGTCACCTAGGAGAAGATCGAAGAATCTTAACAGTACCTTTACGATCGTTAATTGTAGATGAATTAGCACGAATGTACAAGGTCGCGGAAATTAAGACATGCCGATGTGTATCGACCACACGACCAATGTTATAGTAATCAGACTAAGTCAAGACTTTTGGTAGACTGGTTGGTAAATTTTGTGTGGAATACGTCCAGCACTGAAGATAGTTAGAGGGATGTTTGCACACAGTTATATATTTCTTGAATCCAATCACATCACTCTATTGAGCAAATGGGTGTGCACGTGTGCAGAAAGCGCAAAAGTTTCATTGCCACGTTCCCTATTCTATGATTGAACTAAACACAGCCGGATAAATGAAAGGATAAGAGGAGCTGAAGAAAGGTAACACTTTTAAACATACAGTTAGACAACCCTGAAAAATACGTATAGAATGATCAATTCAATTTATCAGCTATAAACCGTGCACCATAAGCACAGCTGCGACAGTTTCGATCACCGGAAAACGGGACAGTGTGGGACACAGCCAAGCCTTAGAGACGATGGCATGTTCCGTTAGTTCGGAATCGGGTAGCTACGCATTGAAGGGGATAGCTTTGATGCACAAACGCCACTGACTGCGTGATTCCAGTGTCATTAACCATTGGTGAGTTGAGTCCCAAGGTACCCAACCAGGGAGAAGGCAGTTGCCCACCCGACTAAGTTTACTGGTTACTGTTTTCGCACTTCGTGGCCAGGCCACACTGTCCACTTCTCGGTCGCTTCCACTCAGAACAGAGCTGGGCGAAAAAAGCTCTGCGAGGCAGACGATCTTCTGGTATGCAAAGTACATATCCTAACCAGCGTATCCTATGAAGCGTGAGTAATTCATCTATCTCGGGAGAGTTCCTTTTTCCTAGGGCCATCTGTGTAGAATGATAGCCTCTATGCAGCACACAGAAGAATCAACTTACCCCTGGGCAGTGGATCCATACTGACCAACCGAAGAGCCGCTTCTGAATTCAGGTTCTTGACCAACCTCGATGGTGTATTGTGATCCGCTGGTGCCCATGTAAGATTCGAGGCCCCGAAGCCCTTGCATACGAACACTTTGTAGCTGTAGGAAAACAGACCAATAGTTGTAGGTGAAGTGAGTCCCGAAAGCATTCATCAATCTCATCTGTAACTGCTCCGCATGCGACATCACGATGGGATGAAAACAAACTGCTACGCCGACAAATAAGTGCCAGAGTATAGACGTAACACACTACTCATCATAAACGAGGGATTCAGCTGGGTTTCGGGTGAGTCTCCCGTCAAAACCAAATTGGTATGCAAATGAGCGTATTTCGCTACATGCCAGAGTAGTTTAGAATTAATGAAGGATACAATGCGTTAGGCGGTGCTGATTGAATTACTAGCAGGTCGCTCGCTCCACAGCCACATGAAAATGTCACCGCCTCATTTGCCCTGACTGAAAAAAGCTTGACTCAAAAACAGTTCAACATCCAGGTTGGAAAAGACAACCAAAATCAATCAAAACGGGAAGCAGGAAGTGCTAGCAGAAAATCCAGGTTTCCGCAGGAATTTGCAGATGTGGCAGGGCTGCGGAGAACATAGCCCGGTTTTTGATGAAGTGATGTGTTCCCGTATGCCCAGGTCGGCCACCGCAGAAACGATGAACCGAACAGAAGTAACAGTCTTGAAACACTTGGAGGGTGAGCCGTGCGTACGGAATTGTGAGGTGAGTTGCACCAAGGCTAGAGTATAGTCTATGCAATCAACTAAAGTGGTGCGTTTTTTACCAGCCCTTTCCCGTTGCGAAATCACACATTATCAAACCGGGTAACTGAGTACAGAACGATAAGGAATTTGCTTCCAGCAACAGTAACTATTGCTTGTGTCTTCCTACTTACTGTGTTTAGGAGGACGAAAATGATGTGTCGACGTACGTCGTATTGCTGCACAGCTGAAATTTCACTTCCAAGAAAATCCAAGACACTTCCAATATTCGATGGTTTTCACATTTATGGTTTGTGCGATTTTTGGCGAAAACAGCCCCGTACAAATCAAATAATAATAATAATAATGGTGAGTTAAAATTCTACTGAATACCCCCACCGTTTCAGTGCAAATGCTCACCTTGAAAGTGGGAAAGTACGTACACATCTATTCCACACAAGTCAAGCCGAGGAAAAGGACTGTCATGAAGTCTCATCTGTAATTTCGAAAGCTGCGGGTGACTGTTTTCTTACCATCCCAGAAAGTCACAAGCACATGTCCCTATTGCACTCAATGGCGCAGACTGACGTAGCTTTGCTTTACCAAAAGACGTGCAATACTTTTGTTGAACAAAGGAATGAAATACGAAGCGCTCACGAAACTGGTGCAACACACGCTCCTCATTCAGTGTGAGAAGGTCACTTATTGATTACGCTGGGAAACATGTATAACGATTCAAAGTGACGAATCGATTACCAAACATATGGCAGACCACTGTCGCCAAGGCCCAATTTTACTCGACCTATTCGATCCACTAAACCATACACTTGCAATTGGAAAGGCGACCGGGTAAGCTTTTGTTGTCAAATCGACCAACCCGTGTATTTCTTTCAAAGGGGAGCTCTACATGCTGGTTTATTGCTAACCAACTGCCTTCTCCTTGTTGACGAACGCTACCTTCACCTAGCAACAGTAATATAGTAAAATGTGAATACGCAGTGCCCAAAGACAACGACTATGGTCTTCGAGGTTCTGCCTTGTATGATCGTTATGGATGGAGCAACTCAAACCTATACGAACAAGTTGTCCAAATAAATCGGATCGTACTAATTGTCTCCAGATATGGTCGACGTTTCGAAAAGCTGATCAACTTACAGGAACTTTATGTTGGTGGCTCACATGTGCAGTAATATAAACTGATTAGTGCGAAGCGTCCGAGTGAGTGCGTGCAAAAAATCGTTAGCCACAAACAGAAGAGGAACGAAAAATAGCAAGTGAGTCGAAAATTACCTTTGCTGTGACACTATCAACTCCTTTGGAGAGTGCATCCATCAGGTTTGCATCTTTGACCTTCATGCACATATTGACGGATGGGAGATGGGAGGGGACGAACGACACAAGGTTACAACACCGATATGAAATGGGGGCAGCGCAAACAACAAAAACGGTATAACAAGACACCATACGATTGCAACAACGCTCCATACGTTATCACGGGACAGTGCGGAGGAGTAGAACTCCACGTAATACAAAAAGATGTGCACGATTAGACTGCTGTTGGAGGAAAATGTGGAACATCCATCATCACCCCAGGCATGTCGATTTGGTAATGCTACGTACCTCGGGACTTCTGAATTCAAGAACTACCAAATCCCAGTCGACTTACCAACCATTTGCATCAAGACCCTTCTGAGTGTCTAGGCTATAACAAAGTCCAGCCCCTTGTTGAAGTTACACAAAGCGGTCAAGTTGAGTACTGGTAGATCGTTAATCCATCAGACAGAGGCGTTGCGAATCACATGCGGAATTTCTAGTTAATCCACACCACTGCGAGCTCCACGTCTCAGAATGCTCCAAATGCAGTGATGCTCAACGTTTTGTACAATTCCACAGCAGGATGATATTGCGATAAAAGTTGGCGTATCACAGCACGTAGTTTCATGCTGTGTTCGGCTCTTTATAAAAACGTTCAAGCAAGCAATACCCCAACAGAAAGGAAAACAAAGTCAATTCTTCGGAATTTTTCTGGAATGCGATTCCTCCTTATAATCAATGAACAAGCAAGAAACGCTTTCCAACCGTGTTACGGTGATGAGGAAAATATCCATAATTAAAGTTTTTTTTCCTTCGCAGACCAAACCATAAAAATTGAGCATACATCTTATACGTATGCTCACGTACGCACATTTTTCACATCTGCCGCTCAAGATACCAGTCAAAAGAAACGGTCGTTTTTTTGGAGACTTGGATAGTTTATCCTACCAGGTTAAAATCGACCCAAATTCACTCCATCCGAGCTGACCCAATAGAAAGCGAAGCTGCAATGAAGGATCGGTAGCTCCTCTGCTGTGAGATACTTACAGTGTACATTTCAGTCTGCACTAAACACTTATTACGCTGCCATTTCGCTAGCCCTATTTCTAAGATGAGGTCACCTGATTCCGGTGTAAACCAATCAGTTATAGTAGAATGTGAAAGAACCTGTTAAAAATCTCATGGATGAGGACAATGCAAAAGAAATCGAGATTGTTCCCAAAGTCGGTGTCTTTCACTTCTCGCTTGAACAGGCAGGTTTCTGAAGACCTGGTGAAGTCCCTATGGTCGAAGTATTGCCACATTCTAAACAGTGCAGTGCCGAAACACTATGAAGTACACTTGTGTTCCACTTGTGCTGAAGGACTTCAAATATGTTGTTCTACATGGGACCCTAAGATAAACAACTTCCCAAAGATAAACGTATTTCTGACAATCCTAAAGTGCCTTTGTGGAAGGAATTGCCTGCTGTACGGGGACAGCTTCACAGCCCACGAAGCAGTAGAATGAATTTACAACATGGTTTCCAAAATGTTACGCCACTAGAGTACAAATTGGACTTAAGAAGTGTAAGGAAAAGAGCTAATACGGCCATCCGCTGGCGAATTGGCTACTTGATTAGAATAACTTGGTTTGCGGAGCGGGACAGTAAAACGGGCAGCTATCAAGCTGTATGCAAGTAACCGGTCTGCGTAATCGGGTCGGAAGTTCACTGAAAAGTGCAAGCTTTTAACCCAGACTAGAATCACTACAGGCAGCAGCTGATAACAACTTCATAGGTCCAAAAAAGCGGGATAACCATAAACCTCCCTGGAAGAATCAAAAATGGATCATACAAACAACTCTCACAGTGAAATATAGTATTTGTAGAGTCCATGCCATTGAGATACAAACGACTAGGAACTTCCGAATCTCTTCACAACACTAAGTGATTTCCCAGAATAACAATGGGTTCAATCTGGTCGACACCAACGTCTAGTGCTGTTGCAAACTGACGATCAAAAAGCTTTAAGCTTTGTGTGTGGTAGACTCAAACTATCACGGCAAAGCTAAAACGGTGTGCACTTTCAGCGGGAGTGACTTGGCGACCTCAAGATGACGCTTTTACCTACATGAATAGAGCAAGTCCAGGTCAGTTCAGTCCATTGTTTTAACCATGAACCGTGTACGAATGAACATTGTTTCAGGTTGCCATACCATTTACATCCCGATGGTGCAGGATGGGAAAGGGGATTGGTTGAGCACAATAAATACTGACAAGGCAAATAGCGGACTCAAGCTTAAGAACAAGCGAATAGATGGAAAGTCGCCAGTGTCAGTGAAGGTGTTGGTTGGGACATCTCTGGTGCCCCAATCTCGCAGAAGGCGAAAAGCAACACGACTAAAACAGGCCGGTAGGTTTTTTGTGCGTCCTTTCGGTGTAATGTTTTGCGTATCTTACGTCTGCTTCCAGTCGGAGCAGGCTTCCGCAGACAGGACTACCTGGCACAAAAGAAGGACACTACCGTACCAGCTTGACTGGTTAAACCACATCACTTTTTCTGAAAATCATTCACTGCACTTCAGTAAAATGAACTCGGCGTTCCCAAGGTACATACACAAGGCTTTTAAGGTACTGTTGTCTTCAACACAGTGGCCTTAATTAAAAAATAAATAACAGTACGGAACGCACTGAAGTGCTGGCACAAAAGGTACGTGAGCTGAGTAAAGACAGACACACCGAGTTGATCAGTCCTGACCTTCGGTAATGATTGGTGGTGCTAATCGGCTTGACGTTCGCTCGTTGTTTTGATCCAGTTTTAGAGTAGCAATTTAAATTGTGGAGGCTAGAGCACACTAGGAAACGCGTGATGCATAATCAGAGTGCAGACAAACTGCTCTAAAATTCACAGGTAGCTCAGTTTATATTCACCAATGAGTTTGAGGTGAGCAAAGGTCAACATTAGTCAAGAGCGGATAAACTGGTCCCGTGATTTTGACGGGACGTTACTTCTTTACTGACTCCGAAGCCACAAGGAACTTCGCGGTTTAGCGTGCCTTATTTGGTATGGCGTAACGATTGGTAGTAGAAACACACCGCTGTGGTGTGTCCAGTAAATTTCGCGTCATGTCCAAGCCAACCGCATTGGGTGGGGTCACAAGGAACTGAAATCAGGTCGCACTTGCAAGCGCTGACTATGCGAACAAATTTCACGCAAGTACAAGATACTCACAATCCAACCAGGTTGTTGACGTCACGTGATCTAGCGCAAACTGGATCTTCCAGTGAAGAATTGCCGGAAGGAAGAAAATTTTCCATTCAGAGTGGACTACTGTATTTTATGCACTGAAATCCAACTGTTGACCAGATACGCCGCTGAGTGCTTAGGTTTCGAACTCCTACCTCCTCCACGATTTACGGGGATCAAGTACGTTACAAGATAGTTCAATGCCCTATGTCTAAGTCATGCAACGTGCTATTAGACTCGCTTTGTCACAAAGGATGAAACGACTGGACAGGTCAAGCGCACGGAGCCATAAACACTCGCAAATATCTAACCAAACCATATTACCAGACATCTATTTCTTAGCAGGCCGGAGCAACGGAATAGCATCTACTAATTAAACGGAGCCGGACATTTGTGATATGGTTTAAAAATCCGTTGTGAAGAAGGGAGTAATTGCGTTGACAGGATATGTTAATGATTAAACTATGGGCCTTATCGCGTAATAGGAAAACACACGACGGTCGGTACCACTGTTCCAGTCAATAAAACGTTGTGAACAGCAGCTCAGAGGTAAGTTATCGGAGAAGTTGTGGCACGATAACCTACGAACGTCTATAGAGGGAGTTATAAGAATAGCTCGTCAGTGTTGTGGCTTGGTGTGACTGAATGCGAATGCATGCAGCCAATGAACACAGTGCAATCAGGAAAGAAAAAGAAAAGAAACTAGAAAGTGACTTCGATTTCTACATTATTCCCGTTTATGTCTGATAAACATGAAAGCATGCTGTCGCCGGTGCTTGAAATACTTTAGGTGATGTAAATAAGCTAATCGATGCATTAGGTTCGTGTAATGGATTTTTTTCGAATGAAAGGATAAAACTGTCCAGCTATTCTGTCCATCCTGCATTGATTTGTTATCGAATGAGGGTGTAACCCACTTTGTTGTTTTTATTTTACCACACACAAGCAGCAGCCTTGCCACATCACTCACCTTATCCTGGACCACGTGAGTGAGTTGCTTGGTCTTCTCTGTGGCCTGCGAGGCCAACTCACTGGTACGTTTTGCTGCTGCCGAGGCGATCTGACTGACCATGGCCCAACCCTGAATAGAGGACGGTAAAAAGATGAAAAACAGCCAGATACTTGATTCCAGTTACTTATCCGCCATTCAGCGTGTGAAAAAGAAACTGCTCTTAGTTGACGATTGTGCAGGCTAGTTATTCATTAATGTTATTCGTAACTGAGTTCACTTTCAGCGGATAAACACCTTGGCTTGAATTGATTGGAATACATAACATGCAACACACCATGCACAGACAGTTATGTCCTCATCTCAGCCAAACAATTCAGAAATGAATGGATTGGGACTTGGGCCGACACACACTTAAGCGAATGAGTCCCAGTGGTCAAGTGAAGCTAAGCGGATTAGCGGCATGGATTCGCTGCGTAAAAGATTATGGAATACGGTATTACAGAGAAGTCCCTTCATTTGCGGAAAGCCCCGATTGTCAATCAAAGACACATTACTCGACATTGGTCTTCAGCAACCTAAACGAAACTTGGAAAAAGGTCACATACTTAAAATAACTGTCATCGTTTAGGCACCACTCATATCCTTGTGGAACACTGACACCCGGGTAAATTTAACCATGTCGAAGTCCCGCGTAAGGACTACCGATAAATGGAGGGAAATGTAGTGTAATGTTAATTTACAAGAAACACTTTCAGTGCACAACAGTTAATTTGCACACCATTGCGCTTTGCTCCATAAGTAACAGTTGCCTTTATCGAATCAAGTATAAGGCATTCAACGGTGCACATGCTAGATTTACAGTGACGCACACGATGAGCCCCAAAAAGGCGAAAGCGATGGCGAGTTGTTCAAGAGGTTTCATTCAGTTTATCAGCTATAAACCGTGTACCATAGGCACATTGCTTCCAGCTGCTACAGTTTCGGTCACCGAAAAAAGGGAAGTACAACCAAGCCTTGGAGGCGAAGGCATGTCCACTTTGTTTGGAAATTGGGTAGCTACGCATCGAAGGTGATAGCTTTGATGCACGAGTGCCGCTGACTGCACGATTGGGCCATTTCTGCCAATGTCATTAACCATCGCTGAAGCGAGTCCCGAAGCCACCATCCAGGGAGGCAGCAGTTATCGACCCGATTCAGCTTACTGGTTTGTTTTCATACTTCATTGTCGGGTCGTATACTGTCCATCTCTTGGTCGCTTCCACTCTGCACAGGCCTGGGCGAAAAGAGCTCTGCGAGGTAGACGGTCTTCTGGCATGCGGAGTACATGTCCCAACCAGCGCAGCCTATGAAGCGTGAGTAATTCACCTATCGAGGGAGAGTTCCTTCTTCCTAGAACTACCTGGCGTACCTCAGCATTACTAATCCGACGTTCCCACCAGACCTGACCAATGCTTCGGAGACACCGATGGTCAAACACTGGCATCATCCGTATGTCCTCTGCGCGCACGTCGCTGAACCATAAAGCAGTATGGATCGCACTGGCGCAGTGTAAACTCTTCCCTTGACAGACAAACTCAGGTCATGTCCGCGCCATAGGTGTCGGAGGTTAGCAAAAGCTGCCCTGGCCTTTCCGATTCGAGAAATAACCTCATCTCCAGCCAGTCTACCGAAACTTATACAGCTGCCCAGGTAAACAAATTTATCTACCACGTCGATTGGCTCGTCTGCAAGCATGAAGTTTCGGTTTGGTCCCACCCAGTCTTGTAGCAGTACTTCAC